>JALMQS010000916.1:805698-1405182 GCA_024734495.1 Forficula auricularia
ACACTGAACAAAGAGAATTACGACACATGGAAAATACAGATGGAAGCTTTACTGATAAAGAACGATGCATGGCAATATGTCTCAGGAGAGATGGAAAGGCCAGATAAAAATGAAGAAACCGCCGAGCTAAGAAAATGGAAAAACAACGACATTAAAGCAAGGTCAGATATCATTTTATCTGTAAGTCCAAATGAAATCAAGCAAATAAAGGGCTGGGTTACATCCCCAGAAGTATGGATCAAACCAGAAAACTTTTATCAATCCAAGGGACCTGCTAGAAAAGCCACCGTTTTGAAGCAGTTAACATTAGAAAGAATGGAATTCGGTGATGACGTCAGAAGGAGAACGTTTAGAAAATGGCGTCCCAAGAACAAAGAACCATACAAGGATGAATGTGAAAACCCCTTTAGTCAACCAACCACTCATCGGAAAGAAACGAAGAGGAAGAAGATATCGAAAATATGGCGCGCAGAGGCCCAGGGAGGCTTGAATCGGGGAGGCTTGAAAACTGCGACTTCATAGAAAATCGAGTCAAGAAAGAACGGAGACCCTCGTTTACATTACATCGGGAGAGGGGAAGATGCGATGCCAATCCGACTTTACGTCGACGACGTTGTCATCGCGTCCAAGAAACAAAGGAACCCGGAAGGACGGTTTGCTACTGAAGGACCTCTACAAGCTGCAGCGGAAGCGATGCATGGAAAACGGACAAGTTCTGGAATTATGGAATACATGCTCGCTATCTTTACGCAGGAAAGGCAGATCCATGTAGCATTCTGGAAAAAGGGATACACCATCTCACATCTCGAGGGGAAGTGTTGGAACTTATGTGACAAGCCGCGAGATGGCGGAGGGATTCAGAAGAGCCAGTCTGTCTGTTTGTAGTATCTCTTTACCTACTTCCATGACTCCTTTGTTCTGACATACACATTCACATTTGTAAACATACTCTTAACTCTTTATCAACTATATTAAATTACATTACATCTCCTAAACGTGTGTTTTATTCACTTATACCAATTCCACTACGTTTTACTCGCTATCAAATAAGCTGTACAGCATTGTTTGTTTGTTTGTTTTTTTATAATGTCATTTTTTTTTACTGAACAAATTTTATACAATATATATACAGTTTCATCCCAAGACATGTGGGATTTTTATTTACAGAGTGGAATGAAAAAATCATACATTGCATTCGCCAGATATGGCTAATCGTAAATTTATTTATGGTAGTAATCATTTCTTGGAAAATTTTAGTCTATTAATTATTAGGTAGAGTATCAGGGGTTTTTGTTTATTTTTATCTAGGAAAATGCTCCGGAAAAAACTCAATTTTTTAGGATGTTTCGATATTTGAGAGAGGGCCTTAGTGGTGATTTTGGAAAGACGAAGGATGCGGGGAGAGAGTTATTGGGATATGAGGTTATATTTTTTGTACAGTATTCTGTAAATACATATATATGTACAAAATGTACATAATGTACATTACATATATGTATATATATTTTTTCATTAAAAATACATTATAAGTTCATTAAGGTGAGCCAACTATTTTTTGTTCAAAAAGAGTACACTTTGCAAGTATTTCATAGGTGAAAAAAAGAAGAAAAACGATAAAAACTTTATTTTCTTTTAAAAACATATTTTTCTTCGGAGTGGATTTTTTTTGCTAAATGAGGATGTTCGTCTAATAATGTAGCCACATCCGAACAACTTTCATTTTGCATATTAAATTTGACTGTTAAGACGGCAGATAATGTTTTTACAGAAAGTTGCGACTTCTCACTGCTCCAATAATCATTCCCTAGTGAAAATACCCTTTCAACAGCAGCATTAGTGCCTGGACAACATAAGGAAATTTCTATTAAAACTTTTAAATTTTCATGTGGGATATGTTCTACTCTAAAATGCCGAAAGATTTCTACCCATCTTTTGTCAAGTTCTATTTTCTCATCGTTCCATTTCTTCAATTTTTCTTCATTTAAATATAAATTTACTCTTCGAATTTCTTCAAAGAGAAAATTGTCATTAATAACAATATCTTTTACTTCCTTCATTACAAATTCGACTGCTGAAGAAACTTCTTTCCATTCAATTTTACTATTTAGAAGGGTCCATTTGAAACAATTTAATGCTCTAAAGTTCACTATCCATTCTTCGATATATTCATAGCAAATTTTATAAAAAATTTTAACTTCTTTTAAAAATTCATTTTTTATTCCGGGATTGGAATCTTCCAAAACGGTCAGTTTATTCTTTAGAATTAGTGGTAAAAATCCATCATTAAATCTTGATTTACATTGCAGTATGAAATCGTTTAATATAATACAAACTTCTGCTGCTGAAATTTTATCTCCTTCAATTTGTAGAGTAATTTTATGAAACAACGACGCCTGACTGTGAATAAAATAAAGCATAGGTTCTGACATATCGTTTTGAAAGAATTTCTTCAAAATTGTAGGACATTTGTCAAGGCTTAAAAAATATGAACGTAGTGGATCATATAACTGCAAAACGCGTTCTAATGCTGGAGTTAAAGCAAGCCATCTGACTTTGGAATAACCAAGCGGTTTTTACATACAAAATTATACAAATGATGAGTACTTTCAGAGTACAGGATTTGAAAAGAGTACGGTTTGCGAAAAAGAATACAAACTCAGTAAATGAGTAAGTTATTAGTCACCTTAAGTTCATATTAATTAATGGTTTTATTTATCAACTCAAATTATTTAACCACTAAAGTGAATTATTAAGGGTTTTAGCAAGTTTTCTTTTTGTTATGAACTCAAACGACTTTTTTTGTTCTTTTTGAAAATCCGGACAGGGTCCGGTCACAATTATAATCTGGATTTATCGACGCTCTACTGTATATATAAAATTCGTGAATGTAAATTTGTATAGATAATTTAAGCCTATTCACAGACTATTTATCTACCAAATTACAGACTTTTTAAGAGACTCTTTTGTACAAAACAGACTTTTCGCAGACTATTTATGGAAAAAGCCTGATTTTATTTGCGTTCTCTAATCATTAACCACAGAGATAGAAATTTTTTCACATTTCTTAAATTTTTAAGCACTAAAAGATACATAGGTAGGTATAGGTATATTACATATTTAAAAAAACGAAAAATTCTCCGCTTGCAGGCGTCCGTACAGGGTCAAAAATGTATCTGAAAAATAGACAGATATCTACTAAAGTAATTTGTAAAGCAGTGCGATTGCATTTATTTATTAACTACTTACCTATAGTAGGTATATTGAATTCACGCAAAATATTGTATAACTGAAATTATTTATATATGACTAAATAACACAAATCTATTAAAGCGTTAAAAATTATATATATTAAAAAGTATCTAAAATGTTCTTGGATAAATATAAAAATATTTGAATTAAACTATTTCAAATGAATTTAAATTTAAGAGAACAAGTTTTATCCCAATATCTCAACTCCTTCGATAGCTCAGTTGGTAGAGCGGTGGACTGTAGAGGTTAAAATTATAGAAATCCATAGGTCGCTGGTTCAAATCCGGCTCGAAGGAAATTTTTTAATTTTTTTTTTAACAGTTTATTTTTATTTTGTGACCAACAGATTAAGGGCCGGTTGTATGTCGCAAAGTAAATGCTTTTTACCACTAACCAAAGGTAGATGGTAAATGGATGGGACTGGGATGCCAATCAGATGACAGGAATTTTCAGTGCCTGTCATCTGATTGGCCATCCCAGCCCCTCCATTTACCATCTACACTTGGTTAGTGGTATAAATAATTTACTTTGCGACATGCAACCGGCCCTAAGTATACAAAATTTGGTCGAGTTTGGTTCAAGAGTAAGAATTTTCATTTTTTGACCCTCTCCCCCATTTTGGGCGGTTGGTTTTTGCATTTCTAACTCTAGAGACCCACAGATTATATATACAAAATTTGGTTGAGTTTGCTCCAAGGGCAAGAGTTTATATCTTTTGACCCTCCCCCCTTTTGGGTGGTTTTTTGGGAGAAATTTTTTTAAACAAAAGTTGTCAGAAATCACATCCCCTACAACTTTGCTTATAATAAAATTTGCCATAGGGTTAATAGTTTAGGAGTTATTTGTTAATTTTCATTCATGCACCCCCTCAAACCCCCTTTTGGGTCAAAATATCAAAACGTTATCTAGCTATAAACGTAAGTTAGAAGACATCTGATGCAAATATGAAATTTCATAATAATCCCTTCAGCCGTTTTTACGGAAACCACAGAAACATACAGACTGACAGACAAACAGACATACATACAGACATATAGGAATTGTGTTGAGGGTGTTTTCGTTCATAACTTTGCTTGAAACGTGTGTAAGCAAAATTTGGCGTGATTTGGACCAATGTACAGACAAAACCTTAATTTTATATATGGTATATAGATTAATAAATTTAATTTTAATATAATTTCAATTTTTTTTCTAGATAAAGATGAAAATTTTATTTTTATTAAACATTATTTTGATGACGCTTGCGCGAAATCTACCTGAAGTGCCAAGTGTTGTTCATCCTCCGATTCCTGTGGAAGGTAATTTTATTTTATTTTTTAAAGATCACCATCTTTTAAAGTACAAATGTAAAACACGGAGCTCTTAGTTTAGTGTCGCTATCCGACCCTAACAACATTGTAGCCAGTAGACTGAATGAGATTCTAAAAAAATTGTATTAATTTTACGAAAAATCAAAAATAGTATTTAAATTATAATCTCATTATTATTTCTTGAGGAAGGGTGATTTTTTGTGGGGTTGAAAATAAAAATAAGCCTTTTAAGTGAGGATCGGACTCAGATACCGAAGAATCAGTATCTTATACATTCCAAAATACTTGAGATATCAAACATGTTCTTATTTTTAAAAACTTTTAATGTTCATTCATAAGAAGAGAATGAGCGAATTTGAGGATTATTTTCATTTTATTAAATTATAATTTTTGAACTCCGACAGGTACAAAAATCACCTAAAAATGACCACTCAGAAGTTTTCTCACACCCTCATTTTAATGTGAATTTAATTTTAGTTTAATTTAACTTAAATAGATCTTTACAGAAATACCTCATACCGCAAAAGAATATATTTTTATTTTCGACCCTGGCAAAAAATATCATTCGATTAAAATTATAATACGATTTTAATATGATATCGGAAATTGTATTGACTATAAAATCTTCTGATAGTCAACGAGTTAAAAGAGACGAAAAAAGAACCAAACCACATAGAATCAGACTAAAAGAACGCCAATATCAGAAGCCAAATAAACTGGAACGGTTCGTTGCTAGACTTTATCCAAAGTCATTTGAAATATTAATATGTTTATTCCTTTATTAGTAATCAGATATCACTGGCTATTTGAAGTCTATGTTGACTTAAAAAAAAACAACGATCGATTCTTATCTAATACTAGGGGAATAAACTTATTATATTAAATGTTGTTAATATTCAACCTGATTGAATACTACAATTTGTGACTTTGTTTGAGACCATGGGTTCCGTAGTCTTCTGAGGACCGCTTGGGGCTAGATCGATTCTAATACTTTATCCATGCTTGTCATTGGATAAAGTAAAAAGCAAAGTCACATTAACACTAGAACGCCCGGACTTTCAGATCCCCTAAAACGCCCGGATGCCGTCAATTTGACGACTTGCATTTTCAACACTCAAACTAAATAAAATCATTCTGTTTCCTTTTATTTAATATTTTTTTTATTTTTTCTAATAATAAATATAATTCTATTATCAATTTATATATTAAAAATACATATTAATATATTACATTTTAATAATTATTATGATATAAAATGAAAAATTAACATGCTATATTTATTGAGTATTATCATTAACAAAACCAGTAGTTCTATATTATATGTTATTATTATAAATATTATATTATTATAAATAATATTGAAATAAAAAAAACAAATATACGAAAAAAACTCACGAGAAATTGAGAGAGAAATTTGTTGTTGATAACTCTAAGGGCGGAACAAAAATGAAATGGCAAGACTAGGGGCTCGACATATAAATATATATATATGGATTTCAAAACAGTAGGTTCCCTCGAAATGTTGTAAAATAATAAAGTGAATCATCAAAAGATAAAAAAAATTGACATAAAGAAACATAATTTTTTTTATTTTACCCCAAGTTTTTCAAGGAAGATTGTAAATTAAAAAAAAAAGGCAGAACAAATCCGAGGGTCAAAAAGGATGGAAATGTTCCAAAAAAAAGAATGGGAATTATTCGTACTTGAAAAAATTAATTTAAAATATAAAAATTGGGGTAAAAAAGTGTTACCGTCAAATTGACGGCTTTTGGGCGTTCTTGGTAAATCCATAATTTTCTCCTAAATAAAAATTCATAGGGTGCTATTTTTTTTTTATTAGAAAGCTATTCAAAAATGATTAAAAGTCAGCGAGTTTCAAAGTTCTAACTTAAATAGTAACGAAATGAAAGAGAAATGAAATGTGAAAACCGTCAAATTGACGGCTTCGGGCGTTCTAGTGTTAATAAAATGGAACTGAGACACCAAATGGGGAAAACTCGAATGTTTATATGGTAAACTCTACCTTTTAAATTCTCTATCTATTTAAAGTTTATGTAAAAATTATCCTTTCATACCAGCATGCCATAAGCTTCGGAACATTCCATCAACTACTGGATCCTCGCCTAGCTCTTACGCAGCTTTCATTCTGCTGCGCTCAATTGGTTGCCTAAATACAAGGCGCACCAACGTTCAAAATTCCGATTACATTTTTAGAATTTCAATTAGTAAAGTTATTTATTTATATTTAATAATTCAATATTTTTCTTATTCGTGGAAAGAAAATTGAATTAGTTAAAAACCTCTATAAATAAATCAAATTCAAGTTCGATTTCGGACAATGACTTTGCATTGGATAAAAGTAAAAAGCTTGCACTAAACAAATTCACTTAAAAAGAAAATATTTAAGTCAAATATTAAATATATTTTATTTTAATAATTTTTTCTAGTTATCGGTTAATTAAAATAACTTTTCCAAGTGTATAAATAAAATCTATCTAACCCTTCCCAGCAAATTTTTTAAAGAGACATACGATTTTCCAATAACTTTGGCCGATTTTCTTTTTCTGAATGCAAAATTTATTAGTCGAAAAAATTTCAATTAAACATTACAAATAGATCTAATGAACATGTTTTAATAAAACACAAAAATATTTTTTAAAGATTTATATGTACAGTCGACTCTCGATAATTCGAAATCCAAGGGACTACAAGAAAAATTCGAAGTTTGAATTATCAAGAGGAAAGAAAAAAAATCGAATTATTAAGAGTTTTTATTATATTTTTGAAAATATGTATGAGTTTACATAAATATTATATATAGCCTCAATTAAAAAAGTAAAATTAATTAAAACGACAAAAAAGAACAAAAACTTATATATGTATTAACATTGCAATAGATAATAACATACCTAATTAAAAAAATTAAGAATAGTTTTTTGCTAGGAAAAATTCGAATTATAAAGAGGGGAAGTGGCCTAGTTCGAATTATAGAACGTTCTCTTCCCCTCTTGTTACGAAAAGGATTTCGAGTTATCGAGCGTATCAAAATACACAGCATTTTTTCGATTTACCGAATTTAACAGCTGAAGAGTTCGAATTATCGAAAAATTCGAATTATCGAGGATCGAATTTTCGAGAATCGACTGTATCTATCTATCTATCTATATATATCTATATATATATATTGAAAATAATAAATGACCTCATTATTTTAAGTAATTTTATTATTTTATAGCTGGTATGTCAGAAGATTTAAGAAATTTATTAGAAGGAGATGAAGATCCAGAAGTGACACCTGGATTATTTCAAGGAGATATGGCAATGGATTCTGAGGTAACCAATTCATAAAATCTAAACAAGATGCTATAAATTGCAGATTAGATGCTCCGGGGTAGAGCTGAGCAAAATACATCGTTTCTGATAGTTCAAATACAAAATACTTTTATATATATCATATAGCTCGTCCAGAAATCAAGTCTTTGACTGTTAAACTAATATCACAATTGGTATTTATAAAATTAAAATAATTTTAAGTGTTTTAATATTAGAACTAAACAAAGCCAAGCTGTCCAAGGGTTGGCCCTGACCGTAGGGTTAGGGGTGTATTTTAGTGTTTTGCAGGGTTACGAATACGTGGGGGTCCCTTTCTCGGTAGCGGACTCAATTTATGGAAGAACTTTTTTGTAGCTACCGGGTTCCATGGGCTTCATGTGATTGTAGGAACTACCTTTCTCGTGAATATAATTGAATTTATTTTTTATTTAAAGTATTTTATTTTTTCTTGAATAGGTATTTTACTCTGCTCTGTTCGCGGGTTGAGTTGTTTATTAAAAGACAAGTTTCAACTGAAACCATTGGATTAGTCATTTTTAATGAGATATTCTCATCGTCTCCTCATTCTGGAGTAGTTTTCTAGTCATTCCAAAAGTTAGACTGAAAAGTCACTTTTTTGGAATGACTTTATAAGACTTGAAAACAACTCCTGAATATTGTGTCGGAACGTAATGGTTTTTAATGAGAGTAGATAGAGAGCTCCAGTATTAGGTATCAAAAGCATAGAGTCCTTCATCAACTGCCTTATTTATATTCAATTTTTTTCTCATTGTGTTTAAAAATCTCTGAAACCAGGAAAAAAATCATTTTCCACCATTATTTTTTCTATCAGTGTGTCTAGATTCAGATACCCACTATAACTTAACAACCAAAAGGCATAGAAAGTTCGTTCTTGTGCTAAAATATATGTATTTTCAGTAAAGAAAATTGAATATATTTTTAGCTTTCTTGCTTCAGAACTTCTGGTTCAAAAATGCATAAAACATCATTTTTTGTTTGATTTCATTGAAATTTTAATCTGTTTCTATAGTAAAAAATAATATATAATCGAACAGGTGTGTTTTGAATTATCATTTAATAATTGTAGACAAAAATAAGTATTTTTTTTTCTTTTTTAATATATTTCATTTTAGGATAATAAACGGTAGATGTTGGGTTGAGAAAAAATATCATTGAAAAAGCGGTCATTAATTAATACTTCTATAAAGGAAATAGCGTCAAAAATTATTAATTCACCAAAACTTCAAACAGCGTAGCAAGTCCTAAAAAAGTTTCACTTTTACCTCCAATTTATATTATTTATTTATTTTTGTTTGATTCTCGCCCTTCCCTTCTCGGGTTAAGCACATCTGTGCTTAATTATAACAAGCGGCCTTCAGAGACATAAACCGCTATGCTGCATGCGGCTCGCGGGTTGGACAGCCCTGCCCTATCTATATACTTATCGTATAACTTCCTTTATTATTTCTTTTTTCTTCTTTATTTTTTTATTTTTTTTGGGGTCCCCTCATTTTTCGAAAACCATCACATTTGATTTTCTACAATTTAGTTCTAATTTCCCTAGTAGCACAATGTTTCAAACTATATAGTAAATATATAGTGCCTATTTAGATTCCCAAAATCTAGGGGCAATATAGTTACTATATAGTTTGAAACATTGTGCTACTAGGGTTATCACAAGTAGTTGAAATCTACTTAAGGAGGTTCGTGACAGCTTATCTATCTGGTTGATTATTTTGTATTTCTGCAGACTGACAACGACTGGTTACTAAATTTTTTAATAAAAAAATTGTAAATAATGAGGTTAATTTAGAATAAGAATTTTTGAATTGATAATATTAATAAAAAAAATATTGAGATAATTTTTTTCTCATTATAAAAACATTTATTTAACACAAAAACGATTTCAAGAAAGAGTTGGAATTCTACACTAGTGTTTTTGTTTTATTCTGTTGGCTGCAAATAACTTTTTATTTTATACATTTATGAATAACTAATTAACTAACTGTCAAATCTATTGAAAAATGTATCATTCAATTCATAAAAGAAGAATTAATGATCTGTATAAATTTGTTGAAAATGGTATAATTTGTATAGAAGTTATAGCTCTTTTAAAAGCTCGGTCCATTTACTTCCATGTTAAAAGGACAATTTTCACTAATTTATTTCTCGATAATGAGACGGACGATCAACTTCAAATTTCGGGAATAAATATTTAATATATCAATGATTCGATGGTAAAAAATTTGAGAATTTTTTATAAAAATGATAAACAGTCACGAACTCCCTCAAGAATTAGGCGGCGAAAGAATGTGTATGCATGCTAATGAGAAAATCATATTAAAAATATTTAGATGGGTTAAGGTAAAATTTCTCTTTTAAATGACAACTATTTAATAAGTATTTAGGAAAAATTAAATTAATGATTGTTTTAGGTGTATAATTATTGGAGAGTGGGTCTCAAATGGGATGTATTCCCGGAAAGACTCTGGCCAAATCGAACGGTTCCCTACGTCATCAGTCCCCTTTATGAACCCGATGATTATGTCACCATTTATAAAGCAATTAAAATGTTGAATATTTTAACATGTATTAAATTTGTGCCGTGGAATGAAAAGGAAGAAGATTTTCTTCTTATTTGGCCAATGAAATATCCACAGGTGAGTACAGAAAGTTTGTATATTTTTTTCAACCAATTTAAAAATGTTTCTCTGTCCTTAAAGGGTTGTTGGTCGTATGTGGGGAAATTCGGTGGAGCGCAAATTGTCTCTCTGCAGCCGCCTGATGAGAAAGGACCCAACTGTTTGGGAAACGAAGGCCGGGCAATTCATGAACTCCTCCACGCCCTTGGAATCTTTCATGAACAATCCAGAGCAGATCGGGACCGATTCATTAAAATTCATACCGAGAATATCATTCCAGGTAAGAATTATCGGTTCTCTCTCTCTCTCTATGGCAGTGTTTTTCAACCTTTTTCATGACGCGACCCCTTATATGATAAAAAATTCGCGTCCCCCTACCCTTGCTGTTTGTAACCTGTATTTTATTATATTACAAATATCAAAATGTACAGACTAATAAAAGAAGTTACCAAAAATTGTGAGAATCTCTGGATTAGTGCTACCGAGTTCGAGCCCCAGTCAGCCCTTTTGTTCATAATAAGTGCCTGCAGCACCGCTTGGTAACTTTTTGCTTCTAAATAGCTTAAGTTTCTAATTTCAAGGCTCTACGACTTACCGAAGACGATATATGAATGATTAAAATATTTATTTTACGACACTCTAATTTACAACCCCTTCCTTTATTTCAATCGAATTAAAACCTATACACGACTAATAACTCATGACACTTGATAAGTACACCAATTTTTAAAAAAATCGTTTGTGCCGTTTTTGGGAAAATCGAAAAAAAACGAAAAATCTTTCATGTATTTCTACCCCTTCTAGCCTATATCGAGCTTAAGTTTCGAATTTCGTAGCTCTGTGATTTATGGTTGCGAAACTCAGAGGGGTACATTCTTACGTACGTAAACATCAACTTCCGGTACTTCTATTTTAGCCAAAATCTTTTAGTACTTCTTGTAGCCTCTAGATAGCTTAAGTTTCAAATTTCAAGGCTTTGCGACTTTCCGAAGACGCGATATGAACGATTAAAATATTTATTTTGAGCATGACTAATAACTCATGAGGCTTGATAAGCACACCAATTTTTAGCGAAATCGTTTTATATATATATATATATATACAAAAATTTCTCGTTTAATAATATAATATAAGATAAAATAATAGTAATAATAAAATATTCCCTAATTTTAATTTATAATTATCTATAGGCGAGACCCCGCTGAAACTACGGTCCAGAGCTGATGAAAAAATAATTTTCCAGCTTTATTAACTGCAAGGTTATGAAATTATTCTCTTTTTCAGAGGCCCTCAATAACTTCGATAAACAAAGCCTTGAAAACACAACATACAGTTATGAATATGATTATAATAGCATTATGCATTATGGAAGAAATTTTTTCAGGTCAGTCAATGAATAAAATCAATAATTTTTTTATTTTTTTATAAATAACCTATTTATTACAGCAAAGGTAAAGGTTTGCCGACAATAACACCGAAAATGAAAGGGATTAAGAACTTGGGTCAACGGATTGGCTTAAGTAAAACGGATTGTTTGAAAATAAACGATCTCTATGGATGTCTGAGCAAATCAGCATATGCATCCAAAAAATATCACACAATATGTAACGTTATGGGAATATAAATAAGCTCGCAAATATTTATTAAGATTAATTTATTATACATTTCTTTTCTAAATATATGATAATTTGTTAAATTTGTATTAAAATTATATTTATTAATTAATATAGATTTGAACATTATAAAAATAAAATTCAAATAAGAAAAATATGGTTAGTTTTTTTTTATCTATATGTATAAATGTATATATCACTATGTATATGAAATCAAAATACCACAAATTATTGATTCATCACGATTTTTCTGGAATTAGTGAGGCTAGAAACTCTAAATCTTATATGGATGCTACTTTTAAGTATTCTTAGTAAAAACAGTTTTTAAAAAAATCAAATTATAAGGGGATAAAAAAGGAAAAAATAAAAAATTCACGATTTCTCCTAACAAGTAAAGCTATTAAGGTGACCACGAAAATAATTCAATGCCGCAAATTCATGGTCATGGTAGAATGTCCTAGATCAGTGGTTCCCAACCTGGAGACGATCGCCCCCAAGTGGGTGATTTCGGTTATCAGGGGCCAATAAATAAATGGGAGGCGATGAGTATTCAAAGGGGAAAAAATTAAAATAGTTCTTTACAGTAGAATCTGTGCACGAAGAGGTAAAATAAAACAATAAAGTTTTCAAACTTTCATTTATTTTTTCAAATTTTAACTGTCAACTTTCTTAATTTTTCCAGATTAAAAATTTAAAAAATGAAAACATGTACTCCTGTTTTTAAATGTACTTCAATGATCTTAGTTAATTATTTCACTACTTTGTTCTTAAAAAAATCTGTAAAAAATGTACATTTTTTTTTTTACACGCTTTATATTAGCTTCACCTGTATATGCTTTTTTTTTTTTGTTTCGTGGATGGGGGGAATCTTCCAAAAGACGCACCTGTAGCCCGTACTACAGGGCAGTGTGGGACTCTTACCGCACTAAACCCTACCACCCTCTTCAGCCTTGTTTGCTCCCCACGGGACCGCCGTCAGGCATTACATTCACCTGTATATGTATGTATGTATGTATGTAGGTATCTATGAATGTATCAATGTGACTTTTGTTCTGTAAAATTCCGCAAACTTTTCTCTATAAATAATTAAGAATAAAAAGTAAAAAAATAAATTAAATTAAAAAAAAAAAAAAAAAAAAAAAACTAAAAAACACTCTTCTAAAAAGTACAAAATAATGTAATAAACATAAAGTCAAAATGCTTGGAGCACATTGTCCAAATTAATTAAAAGTACATGTTTCTGCGCCCCACATTTTTTACCTTTATGTTTATTACATTATTTTGTTCTTTTAGAAGCGTGCTTTTTAGTTTTTTTAATATAATTCTATTTTATTTATATATCGGATAAAACTGGTTTGGTTGTTTTTATATATGGTAATAAAATTGTTTAAAATAATAAAACTATTATTTACACTTTACTTCAAATTAAAATTAGACATATAATGAAAATGAAAAGGGGGCGATAGGTGTTAGTCAACCTCCAGAAAGGGGAGATGGGCCACAAAAGGTTGGGAACCACTGAAGGACCATCAAGAACGCATTTCTTTAAGTGAAATGCTATAGTCACTTTTCTTAAAAGGGTTGAATACAAAAATTAATTCTGCCTTTATTTGCGCTTAATATATTAAATTATTTTAGAATTCTTTTCTGTAATAGTGAATAAATTAAGGGATGAAAGGGGAGATCACAATAATTAATTCTCGCTATATTTCGTGCTTACAGACCGCCTCATTGGTGTAGTGGTAGCATGGCTGGCTGCCAACAAGGAGGTCCCGGGTTCGATTCCCGGCTATGCTCAGAAATTTTTCTGTAAGTATAGGGTCTGGAACGGGGTTCACTCAGCCTCGTGAGGATAAATTAGTAGCTGCTTAATTGAGAAGCAGCGAATCTATTATAGGTTAAGAACACTGAAACGAAGGTTGTAGAGATGCGTTGAGCTATCCACTTGACCCCTCGGTACTGTTTCCAATTAGGACAGCAACCAATTCAGTAGGCCAATACCTATAAAGGGTGGTCGAGCCAGAGATTTTTTTTTTATTCGTGCTTACTGCTTTAGAATCTCCATGAAATCTGCTGGAAATCATCCTCTTAAGTGAAATGGTAAATTAAGTAGTCACGCCTTTTGGATCGTGAAGAGGTGATGGAAAAATTATTACTCACCATATTTATGCTTAGGGATTGGGGTTCCACTAGAATCTGCAAGAAAACATCTCTTTATTTGAAATGCTGAATTATGAATAATCACTCCTTTTAGAAGATGAAGGGTTAATTACAAAACTTATTTCAGGTCATATTGATACTTAGTGAACTGGAATTACCCTGGAACCTTCTAGAAATCATCTTCATTTGAGAAATTCTAAATTAAGTTAGTTACCTCTTTTAAAAAGTAAATATAGTTTGTTAGAAAATTTAATTCAGATCAAATTTACACTTAATGATTTGGAATTGCCTTTTAGAATCTGCTAGAAAACATTCTCTTATAAAAAAAAACTAAATTAAGGGTAGTTACCCCATTTAGAGAAAAAAGGGTTAATCACAAAATTTATTTCAAGTCACGCATATTTCATACTCAAAGATTGTGAATTGGGATAAAATTTACTAGAAAAAAAATCCTTTTTAAGAAATTCTCAATTAAGGATAGTTACCCTTTTTAATGGTTGAAGGGCTTATCATAAAATTTAATTCAGGCCATATTCATACTTAATTTTTTTTTTTAATTCTTTAGAAATGAATAAAGTTTACTGTACAACTAGTAGCCCTCAAGTTGTAATAACAGAGAATACAGCATTACCTTTTGCTGGGGAAGATGTTTTAAGAGTAGGCCTACTGTTATTCCTCTATTTTTTTTTTTTTTTTTTAATCAATAAACGGACAAAAGTGTCCTTATACATTAATGATTTGAAATCGCTCTAGAATCTGCTAGATATCATCCTTTTATAAGAAATGTTAAATTAAAGGTAGTTCACCACTAATAAAGGGTGATGAACTTGTAATAAAACTTAATTCACGCCATATATATTCATACTTAGCGATTTGAAATTGCCCTAGAATATGCTAAATATCACCCTAGTTGGCTGAGTGGATAAAGAACTTGCGTTTGAATCAACAAGCTATCGCGAGTTCTAGACTGACTTCCTACACCAATTTACATATACTTTACCGGTTTTAGATCCTGAAAGTCAATTAAAAAAAAATTAATATTACTTTATTGGTTTTTACTAAAGCGAAAAATTATCGAGCAACGCTCACTCCGCTAAGTACTATATAATATATTGGGTACGAATTGGAATGTTACTCTGACTTGCACTTGATGATGTAGATTTATTTGATAATTGATTTAATGATTTATTTAGAATATAGGGGTCCTCAAACTTTTTGGCGATAGGGCCACATGTGAACACTGAAAACTAAGGGCCGGCCGGAAATTATATTAAGTACCTGGAACTCCGAGCGATTCTCGGTAATTTTTTGCTTTAGTTAAATGCGATATATTATAATAATATTATTTTTAATTTTAAATTCAGGTAAAAAGGTCAATTTTTATTCGCAGTCAAAATAAAATAAAATTGAAATAAAATATAATTTATATTTTTTCCAACGTTTACACCCGCTATGGCCATCATCAAGACCTATCACTAGAATATAGGGGTCCCCAATCTTTTTAGCAATAGGGCCACATGTGAACACTGAAAACTATGGGCGGGCCGGAAATTATATTAAGTACCTGGAACACAAAGTTTTGAATGTAATTTCAATTAAAAATAATATTAATAGAGAAAGAATTTAATTATTAGGACAAATTCTAAGATTTTAGTAGAAATATTATTAAATTGCGATATCAGAGAGGATTCATCTCCTCAGGAGTCGAACCTGATGAGAACTAACATGCTTTCCGGGCAGTCAGCTCACTTTGAAAACATTCCAACTATTTTCAAAAAAAGATGCACAAATCTTTAGTTTTATTAATAATATTAATATACACGGAGGTTCTTTCGATGAACCTTTTAAATCCTGAAGCAGGAAGCACTATTCTTCGAATTGTCGGTTTTTTTAAGAGAATGAAATTGATATTCTAATAAATTATTTTATAGAAATTAGAAAATTTCCTTTAATTAATTAAATTTCCTAATTTTAATATATAATAATATTTGTAATGAACAATTAGTGGAATTTAAAATTGAAAATCAATTAATTATTATTAAAAGGAAATTGAACATAAAAGTAATTATACATTTTTATCGAGACCAACTGTGAATAATTATTTCAATTAACAAAAAAACCATGAAAAACAACTTAGCCGAAAGATGAGACCGTGACAGATCGAATTGTCAACCCAAAAACCCATTAACCCGTGAATTTCATCCAAATCGTTATAGCCGTTTTCGAGAAAACGATTCTATATATATATATACAAGAATTGCTCGTTTAATTTAATAAGATAAGGTAATTCGCTATTATATGGCATTAATATTTAATATAGTGAATATTTGTGTATCAATTCTGTAGTAGCCGTGGGCCGGATAGAAAAGATGGAAGGGCCGGATTTGGCTCGCGGGTAGTTTGGGGATCCCTGATTTAATCAATGAGACTCATCGATAAACTAGAGTTGATGGTAAAAATTAATTAACAGAATTTCAAAAATGGCGGACAATTTGCTGCTAGTCACGTGACCTGTGATGTTTATTTTCTCTCCATCTCTTTTCCACGGTCAATTGTCAGATGAAAAAATAAAAATAATTTTGGCGCTATGCCTTTCGAAATTCCTGTCAATTTTCACTCAATTTTTTTTTATCACTATGTCAAATCCAAATTGTGACAAAGAAAATGATGATGAGGAAAATAATCAATTGCACAATTTTATAAATGAACTTTATAGACGGTAAGTTTCTTGCGCTTGTATTAATAGGTTCTATATATTTAAAGTGTTTAATTTTCAAATACATTACATAAACTTGCCCATTCTATTTCTTTTATTTCAAAACAAAAGGAATTATTGATATACTAGTCTCCAAGCAGGGTCGGGTTAAGCCATTTAGAGGCCCCTAGGCAGGGCTTCGCAGGAGATGAGACGAGACAAGATTTGAGAAAATATCGTCTCGGTCTCGTGAATTGTCAAAAAAGAGAGTATATATTCTCGGACTCGGTCTCGTCTCGTCAGGGCTAGTCTCGTTTGGTCTCGCCAATTATCTTTAGATTCTTATTTTTTTATAGTATAGTAAAAATATACAAAATTAAATAACTGAAATTAAATTTTTCCCTTACTAAGGAATATTTCTCACGATATTTATTATTGAACTAATTAAAAAGTAAGGTAAAAAGATATTTATTTAAATTATATTAGGTATTTTCTTCTTGTTGTTTTTAAACCTATAGGTTTGTTTCTTCCAGATCATCGTACCATCTTTTCTTGGGGCGACCTCTACTTCTTATTCCAACCGGCTGTTCGTCATCACTTTCTTTACCAGTCGGTTTTCTGGCATTCTTCCCACATGCGCATACCATTCTGTTCTTCTTCTCTTGATCCATTCTCACACCTTTTGTATTCCACATTTTTCTCAAATATCTTCACTCCTCATTCTATCGAGTCTGGTCACGTTCATTATCCTTCACAATGTCTTCATTTTAGTTGTTTCTAATAATTGAGAAGTTTTTGCAGTGTCAGGTTTTGTCTCAGCTGCGTATGTTAATATTGGACGTACCACGGTTTTGTAGACTCGTACCTTGGCCTCCGTTCTTAAATATTGGTTTGACCAGATTGCACTGTTAAGGCAACCCGATATTTTCGAGGCCTTTATTGTTTGATGTTTTACCTCTGACTCTAGGTCTCGATGAGAGGCCACTTGGATTCCAAGGTACGTGAAGGACATGACTTGTTCGACAATCGTATCGTATAGTTGGAGTTTACATCGGAGTGGTATTTTAGAGATTGTGAGAGTTTTGGTCTTCTTGGTTGACAGGGTGAGATCGAATTTATGTGCAACGCAGCTGAATTTATACAGGAGGCGCTGGAGGGAATCTTCATCTTCTGCAACGAGTGCTGCATCGTCTGCATAGCAAACGCATGTTAAATTCTCGTCTCCTAGGGAATATCCTTTTAGGTTTTTTATTTCTCCAATGATTTCATTCATTACCATATTAAAAAGCAGAGGGCTAAGAGAGTCTCCCTGCCTAATGCCCTGGTTCACTGGGATGCTTCGGGACAGTCTTCCATTAGGTATTTTAATTTATTCAATACAATATTCTATTTAACCACACAAAAAATAGTTACGAGACCACGAGACTAGACAAGAGACTCTCGCGGTATCGTCTCGGTCTCGTCTCGTGCGATGCCCTACCCCTAGTAATGCGAGACTCGGGGGCCCCTCTCCCCTTATCTAGGTAGGTAAGTACCATTTAAACCTTATAACAACACCAAATTTTAATATCCCGGTACTAATGAATGTATGTCATTTATTAAAACAAAAATATTTACAGGTAATATAATGTTATTCAATTCATCAGTATTTACACAGAAAAAAATTAATTATTGATTGGAAACTATTCAAATATTCAATCATATTTTCAGAAACGTTAACTTTCCTCGGGGTTTTTTATGTGAATTCTTTCAATATATCTTGAAAGTCGATTTTCTCCAAGATATATTCAATAGCCATTGCAAGTGCATTTAAATGTTTTTGAACCATTGATGATCGAAGACAGTATTTTTATAAGTTTTAATTTTGAAAAGCTTCGTTCGCCTAACTATGACTTATTTTTCTTTGGTTTGGTGGCCTATAGCCAGTTCTTTACATTGTCTATTGGATAATCCGGCCCTGTCTCCAACTAGGATCCTCTTAGGGCCAGTTGTATGTCGGTTGGTAAACTCTTTTTAAACGTTGACAAAGGGTAAACCTTAAAATTCACCTTGTGCCCGGTGGGATGGCCAATCAGATGACAGACACTTGCGTTTCGCAACCATAAATCTAAGAGCTACGAAATTCGATATAATTTGTAGACCTCCACCCGTTAGAAAGTACATATATTCACATGGATTCCACGCACACATTTTTTTTATTTAATTCTGCATCCAAATAAAATCGTTCTTTTTATCAGAATTTTAAATTAAAAATAATATTAATATATAATTTTAACTGAAGCAAAAAGTTACCGAGCAACGCTCGGTGCTCCAGGGACTTCTAAATTATCTTATAATGAGCTTCTATGATGGTAAAGAATAATATAAATAAGTGTAGACCTCTAGTATACATATCACATATCAATCGCGACGTTTCGATTTTAATCAAAGCTCCTCGGGCTCTTGATATTGCATTATTGGAAGAAAAAGGAACTTTTTCAAGACTCGGAACGCTGTTTGCAGTTTAAGTGAATTAATCATTTTAAATGATAAATATTTAAATCTGATATTCATTTCGATTTAATATTTCCTTATCTAGAGTCAAAAGGCCTCCCTAGAATAATAGAAATTATTCTTTAGTCGTCTGAAATAGGATTGCATTTGTATTTGGCATCCTTGCAATGCCTTAGCTCTATTAAAGAGCGATCATTCTATCCGCCCCCTTTAAATTCATATTCCTCTATTAGATTTTAATGAAAGTATCGCTCACCCGCATATTTTTAACAAAAACAGTGAGAACTTTACCCTTGAGACGCCATTATAAATTAATAATAAACTTAAATATAAAATAAATTGTTCACTTATGCGTCTTACAGGCATTGCATGGATGCCAAATACAAGTTCAGACCTGTTTCACACTATTCGAGATTCATTTCAATTATTCTTTGGCTCTAGGTAAGAGAAAATATTAAATCGAAAATGAATATGATTTAGATTCATTTAAAATTATGAATTCACCGAAACTGCAAACAGCGTACTTGCCGAGTCTTGAAAAAGATTTGCTTTTTCCTCCAATTATTAATTACTTTCTAACTCATTTTTTTTTCTTTTTTAGTTACGAAGAAAATGGATTTCTAAGATCCCTCTCAAATCAAGTTCGCAATCAAATGTTTTCAACACTCCAGAGTTTACAGGGCAATGTGGTGCCTACTGAATCCGATTACAATCGATTTTTTAAATTGCCAATATTAGGATTACTAGTTGCTGAATTTCTTTTACAAATCAAATGTTTTTCCACTCTACTGGCATTTAAAAGTGAAAAATCGAATTTGAAAAATGTACAAAATTTTATAGAAAATGTTGGTGAATTGTCAGATAAATTGGGACTGGAACCAATAGGCAGCATTCGATTGAAACAGCCGGATGTGACCCGGTTGCTGGAGAATATGGGCCTTCGTCCTGAAATAGCCAATGCCATTATTTCCCTCTATTATAACGCAAATGAAGAATCTCTATTAACATGTATTTTACACGTTTTAATCAATGGCAAACAAAAACGGCTGTCCATTCCCAATGAAGAGCCATCCACATCCAGCGCTGCTGACAACAACGAGGCGAAGAGGGATCAGAATCTTCCTGCTTTTTGTTCTAAATGTTCCACAACTGACAGGGAAGTGGAGATTCGAAAAGATGAAGAGGAGGAGAAGAAAAGAAGAAATGAAAAGGAATTGAAAGAAAAAGAAATGCATTTAGCTGAATTAGCTATGAATTTGAAACAACAACATGACATGATCACCCAAAAGCTGGAACATGTTGAGGTAAACAAATAAATTGAAAAAATCACTAAGTAGATTTTTTTTTTTATTTATTTTTTTTTTTTTTGGCTTTTCGGCCTTTCTAGCCATAAGCCTAATTACGATACTAGTTATATATTTTAAAAATTTGTCTCTACCCGCGGGGTCAGATTTTAGCTGATTGCCTCGAGTCGGATTCGAACCCGGGTCCCCTGGTTAGCTCGCTGTCACGCTACCGCCTAGCCTATCTGGATCCCCCCATTTTTATTTTTTATTGCCGTCATAATATTCTTCTTCTTCTTCTTCCGGATTTCTACGTCTGGCGACACTTCACCGTTCCCAATTTCCAAGTTTCACGGTCCCAGACATCCACAATCCCGAGATTTCTAGAACTCATAGCCTCGTTTACTTCGTCCATCCAGGAGCGCCTGGGTCGACCTCTTTTTGGTCTTTCAAGGGGGATCCATTCTAGAGCTTTTTTGGAATTCGTTCTTCATCCATCCTTTTTACGTGTCCAAACCAAACTAATTGTTTTTTTTTTGGATTTCGTCAATAAGATCCCCCTTCCATGCTCATTCGTCTTCTTATCTCTTCGTTTCGAACTCTATCAGTTCTCGTCAACCCACAACTTCTTCTTAGGAAATCCATTTCAGTGGCTAAAAGTCGGCCTCGGTTTCTAACTCCGATATCCCATACCTCTGCCCCATAGGTAGTAACACTACGAACGAGGCTGGTATAGATTTTCATTTTTGTGGATCTCCTAATCGTTTTGTCCCATAAAACTGAGTGCAAGGCCCTTGTTATCTTTCTACCCTTTATAATCCTTTCGTTTACTTCCATGCGGCTATTTCCATCTTTATTAAATATTACACCCAAATATTTATATTTTTCCGCCCCCGATAACTTCTTTCCTTCCTCCAATATTAGGTCCGATATCATATTATTTCCTACAGATAAATATTCAGATTTTTTTATAATTTATTTTTAAGCCCCCCTGGTTAAAAGCCTCATTTAGTTTCCTCACCATGTAGTCAAGATCCATTTCATCATTTGCAATAACCAGCTGGTCGTCCGCAAAAAATAGTGTAGAAATCATACTCTCTCCGATTTGTATTCCCATGCTGTTGCACTTTCTTGACCACCCGTAATTGTAAATAAAATACAGCAGTGCAGCAATTTGAAAATATCTATAAAATTAAAACATTTTCTTTTTGAAAGTAGTAGAGTTTAAATTTTTGGCCACCTAAAGATGAGCTGTATTTAATTATTTAAAAAAAGAAAAAAAACATAGACATGGATAACTTATATATGGAAAGTATTTTCTTTAGGTGACGGGCTAGTAGAACTCAGTTGAGATTTTATGAATAGTACAAATTCCGAATAAAATAATTTATTGGAAAGTCACTTTTACTCTTTTAAAAACCGTCGTTTCGGAGGATCCTTCCTCCTTCTTTAGGTCTTAAAGGTCAAGTAAGGAAGCTTGTAATTCTATTATTAACTCTTGCCTCTTTAACACCGCCTGTTTGGAGTTATGCCATTAACAAAGAAGTCATTTTTTTTATGTTTATGACAAACTATAACGCCAAACAAACACTGCAAAAAGGAGACAAGAAAGAGATAGTTACAAGCTTCCTTCGTTAACTCTTTTAATTCGTACTTTATATTATTGTTGGGCTGCCTCTCCATCATATCTTCATTATTTTATTATTTACTTATATTATGTACAAGGGCGTCCGCAGGGGTGGAGGGGGGGGGGGGGGAATCCTGGCTTTCAAGCTCTGATTTTTTAAAATGTTTTAAGAGGAAAAATATTGTTTTTATCCTAACTTTTTAGATATAGAATGTTATTTATTTTTAACCTTTTGCATTAATATATATGTATATATAATTAAAACATTCGCTAAATTTTAACTTATATATATATATTGAGGTTTTACTCCCCCCTCTCCCCCGGAAAAATTCTTGCGGGCGGCTATTATTATGTGTAATTATATTTGAAAATGGTTTTCCTTACCTGGGTCTGCCTGCGTGTGAACCTGTTGCTCTTCCGAGATAAGCCCTGCCTTAATTTAAATAATGAATATAAAAATCTTCGGTCCAAAGATATGGAAAAAGTGATGATGGTAAAATAAAACTAACATTTTTATTAATAAATATCTTATCAAATGAAAAAATTTTAGCAAACATAGTGGTGGTTGATTTTAAATGAAACATTTTCTCAAGTCTACTAGGTAATTTTCACGTAATAATAATAATATAAGGGGCTCTTTCACAAATTTTTAGGACGGGCCACTCAGAAAATTAAGTTGGCCGCCATCGTTAATTATAAAAGTTGTTATTTTTTTAAGAGGCACACTCTAAAATACTGTTGGTTAATTTTGTAGGACTTAATAATTTAGAGGGAGTAAAATAACACTTATTCAAAATTCATATATTTTTATAAGCCACACAATTTTTCGTTATTTATTTATGTAAACTTTTCAATATTTGTTAGCAAAATTTTTTTTCGAGGTTATTATCTTTAAGGTAGTTGTTTCGCGACAATACTAGCAAAAAGTTAATGCTAGAGTATATCGAACAGACAATAAGGATTGAAGTATTAAATAATAATCTTTCTAAATTTCGAAAAAATCCTCAAGAAAACGCATTTGGCGGAACAACTACCTTAATACCTACTTACTAATTGAGATAGCAAAGGGACTTTAAGGCTGAGGGGCATTTTGCCAGTTCTACCACCCTACAGTTATGGCACTTGAATGAGGTATCCCCTGAAGAAAAACACTTAGTTCGAAATAAGTAAATATATGTCGAGTTTTTAAACCTCTATAATTTTTATATTACGTATGTGAAAAGTTCCTAGTAACATTAATTAATTTTAAAAATATAAAAACAAAAAACAATCTTACACCCTAATTTTACATACTTTCTAAAATCGAATGTTTATTATGTTTATTAGGACACAGCGCAAATATTAAAACAACAAGAAAAAGAAATAAAAATAATGAAAAGTAAAGAATCAATTCGTTTACAAGAAAGATCTAGTGAATTAAATTTGAAGCAACATCAATTAGATATAGAATTTAAAAGGTATGTACTTCTATATTTAGAGCTTTTTTTTTTAATTTAATTAAAATATATCAATTTTTATTTTATTTTTAAATCGAAGGGTTTCGGCTGCAAACCATCTAACCTTTTTCACATTCAAACTGGGAATAATCAAAAACAAAATAAGAGCAAATTAATGAGGCTGCTTGGTCCTTGAGGCAAATGAACATATATAAATTTAGGGACTAAAGTTTTGAAAACTTGACTTTCATCTTGAATTTTTTTAATTATAAATGTTTTATCTGTTGTTTCTCATGGATACAAAGAGGATTTATTTGAAAGTGAATGAACTTAGTAACAAAACGAATTTTTATCTAATTGGTTATTTGTGCCCCCCATGAGAAAAAAAGATCACATATTTATAATTAAAAAGACTGAAAATGGAGGTCACTTCTTCGAAACTATAGACTTTAACAAGTAAATTATATCTTATCTTATATTATTAAATGAGGAATTCTTGTATATATATATCGCTCGGTGCTCCAGGCACTATATATTATACTAGTGCGTATATTCATTTATACATAGATACATGACCATTTAAATCAAGCAGAGGACAACCTCATTGATTTCTTCTTTAGAATCATCAATTCTGCTATTGCTGCTCGGCAAAAAAAATATTTTTAAAAAACAAAATTTCCCAGTAGGGGTCTTACGCTTCTATCTTCTTTTGACGGGCTTTTTTTTTTTTTTTTTTTTTAATGATATTGATGTGAGAAGGAGATACACCAGAAGGTGGATCCCCTAAAGGCCTGTATGGGCTGGCCCATCCATCGTGAAAAGAACAGAGTAGAAGGAAAAGAAGCCGGGATCACGAGCCAATCTCAGAAACTTAGATACAATTCAATATCCAATTTACTAAGGTTTTAGTGGCTTCGAGCAGTGGTAAATTATCCGCGCGATAAATTCGGTTAAATTTATCTCCCACTTAATTTTTATTACCAGACCCTATACTTACAGAAAAAATGTCTGGGTATAGCCGGGAATCGAACCCGAGACCTCCGGGTTGCCAGTCAGTTACTCTGACCATTACACCACGGAGGCGGACGGCTTGAATCTAGAACGCCAACACTTGGTTTATTGTTGATTATTCTCACTGTGAAAATATATAAATTAGATATTTTTGATGAGATCTAATAAATACTTAATCTCGGTTGTTTCAGCCAAAACTCTTCAATTTATAAATAACGCAATCTCTGAATCCTAAGTACAACAAGCCTATTATGTTATTAATTTAGATTGCAAAAAGAACGAGCGTCAATGCTGAAAGTGAGGACGGAATTAGAGGACACCAGACGTCAATTGGAAATTGTTTCTCAATCTTTGATTCATTCACGAAACGAAGTTTCATTTCTAAAAGATTTACAATTACAATGCGTCTATTTGCGCGATGAACTTGACGCCACTAAAAAGAAATTGGATTCGAAATCAATGAAAAATAAAGAGCAAGAAGATTTAGAAGATAATTTGCTACAGTCAATTATTCGTCAATTGCGCCAAGAGAATGCTGATTTGCGAAATCAAACTCAGTTGCAGAAAATGCGAATTGACGAATTGGAAGGGAATTCGGCAAGATTGAACAATCGGTTGACAGAGGCGTTATCTTTCCGGGGGACGATCACGGCGCCCACGTTGGATGCCCCACCGCCAAGACCTTATCGACGTGTTCCCCTGAGCCCTGCTCAGGAACGACAATTGGGATCCGGCGAGGAACTTGCGTCAGTCAATAATTCCCGACCGGTCAACTATACACGGTATAGGCATCTAAACTCGAGAGAAACGCGGCGGAAACCACCGGAACGTTTACTAATCTCGTCCGGAAATAGTTCCGACGAGTCTTCCAGTTTAACAGATGATATTCTAGTCGAAGCGCGAATGCGTCTAAGGAAATTAGAAGAGGAAAGTGCTGCTGTAGATAGAAGTTTTCGAAATTTTCGTATACGCCAGGCGACTTGTTCAACAAACAATCCATTTTCACAAATGGGTTATGATTTTACACAAACCCGGAAGGAAACAAATTTTAATTTTCAAATGCCACCGACACCTGTTCGTAGAAACATTCATCCTCAAGAAACAACAAAGAAAACAACAATACGTGAACGCGATCAAATCACTATTCCTAAAAGGACTGTGCCTTTTCTGCCCTACTCTGAAATAGCAGAATATAGTCTACCACTTCTATCTTCTTCAGACGGACTTGAATCAAGAGCGCCAACACTCGATTCATTTTCATCTGAAAACTCGAGGTTAAACGATTTTAAAGACCAGAAAAGAAATATATTTCGTACACAAACAAATGATAAGAAAGATCGAAATTCAAGTATAATGCTTTATACTGAGAAAAGAAAAATTGTTGAAATCTCTGATACTAATGACAATAATAAATCAAAGCAAATAATTTCTATTCCGGTCCCCGATTCATTAGAGTATAGATCCACTGATCGAATAAACAGGCATGCATTTGAAGTAGACCTTGAGAGTAACACTAGGCAAGAAATCGAATCAAAAAATGTCCACATTGAACAAGCTAGCATATCAGAAGAAGAAAGACATTCTGATAATGATGGGCTTAGGATTGAAACTGCTATCTCAAATGAAGTGGAACAAAGTCAAGACAAGACCAGCACTGAGCAAGTCCCTTTGGATTTCATTCAAAATTTACAAAATAAAGAAAATCCTCGTCAATCTAGCTTTGAAAAATTATCATTAAATGAAGTCGAAAAAAATCAAAATCCCATTCTAAATCATACACAACTTGGTGAACTATCTTCTAGAACAGAGACCCGTTTAATTAATCCACTAGAATTTCAACAATTAATCTCAAATAGACAAAATTTAGACAATTATCAACAAAATGAGGCAATATCCTTACAAGAGAAAGAGAATATTGAAATCCAGATAGAAGAAAAAGCGAGGATTCAACCCCCGAGTGAAACATCCCCCAGAACTTATGAAATTCCCACTCAAGAGATTCAACCCCAGATTAAAACATCTTTCGAAAATTTTAAAACTCACTTAGAAAAGAAAGTGGCGGTTCAACCTCCCAGTGAATCATCTTCCATAAATAACAGAACCCATCCAGAAGAGAAAACAAGGATTCATCCCCTGAGTGAAACCCCTCCCAGAAATTATGAAACCCTCCCTGAAGAGAGAGCAAAAATTCAAACCCCGAGTGAAACACCCAACAGAATAGATATCAGTTTAAATACGAGCAATGTAGAGATTGAGCCCCCAAGAACAACCCCTGTCCCCGCCGCCCGCATAATCCCTTCTCTCTACCACCTTTCGGTCTCGAGCGACGAGGTCGATGACGGGGACACTCTTTCTCGTGGTAAAAATAGTAAATCCTCTGGGGAAGATACATGGTAAAATTGAATAAAAATGACACAAAGTTTTTATTAAAAATATATTATAAATAAAAATAAATATTTTTTATATAATTAAATTTTTAAATTTATGAAAAACAAATTTATTATTATTTTTTAAAATTTATTTATAAAATCGTAAATAAAAAAAAATGAATTTTTCCGTCCAACTAGCTTCATATCGTGCTGTTGCAGCAGCTACTAAAAAAAAAGTTTTTAAAATACTTATCAATAATTTATCATTTTAATTATTAATTATAATATCAATCAAATTGATATCTTAGAGGGCTTAGATTTTTGTGCTGTAAAAATTTCCAAAATGATACAGTAAAATATATGTGATATTTATATAATGGATACTTTAATGTTAATTTTAGTTTTCAATAAATTATACATTTTACATTTTGTTAATTAAAATATACAAAAATAAATTTTTTTTGAAAAATGCATTAAAAAATCAACTAGTTAAAAATTATAAAGCAGCGCTTCTTAAACTTTTTCACTCGCGACCCTATTTTGACTGAGATTTTTTTTGCAACCCCAGATATACTTATATGTAGAGACCGGATTTTTATGCAGTAAAAACTGCCAAAATATGCCATAAAATATGAAATTAAAAATTCTTAAATATGCAAGTCATATGCAGAATACAATGAAATATGCAAATATATGCAGTAAAAAAATGACAAAATAAATTTTTTTAATTCACTAAAAAATTAAAATTAAAGACAAAAAGAGTATAATTTGAAGGAGTGATATGAAAGAAATAAACTAATAAAGTAAGCTATACACACGAATATGTACTTTTTTGCGTAAAAAATTGCACGAAATTCTCATTAGGTATAGGTATATATATTTTTTATTTTTTTTATTTATTTATGTCACCGTCCATTCGGACAGCACATCGGTAAAGTGTTTGTAGTGTTAGTGAAGGAGCCGAATTTTAGCCGGTCGAAATTTTATATGCTAGCAAGGCTCGAACCAGGGCCTCCCGCTTGAACATTCTCATAACTCATAAAATAATGCAAATAAATTTTTTTCATTCTTTCCTTCTAAAATTTACTTTTAAAAAAATCTGTATTTTACGCTACTTCTTGTCAAAAAATCCTTCAAATATGCAATTTTATGCAATATTCTTCAAATATGCAATATTGAATAAAAGATTTCACTGTCGATGGTAACAGAATTGTGCAATATTCTTCAAATATGCAATTTTATGCAATATTCAATAAAAGATTTCACTGTCGATGGTAACAGAATTATGCAATATTCTTCAAATATGCAATTTTATGCAATATTACTCAAATGTGCACATAATTATGAAAGTAGTCTAAGTCATTGATTGTTAGTTTTGAGATATTTAAAGTTTTATAAAATAAACAAGATTCGAATTCTGTATAATGAGACAACTAGAAATTCACTTAACAGTTCAATTTTATGCAATTTTTCAAAACTATTACTGTACTTTATAAAAGGATGGAACATAAAATATGAAAAAACAAATTTTTTAATTTTTGTGACTTAGTCCACTTTCATAATTATGGGCACAAATGTGCAAAAATATGCAGTATAAAATTTAACCCACAGTTTCCTAGATGCATGAATCATATAGATAATTGATCCCCAGGGTCGAATGTGGCGGCAAACAAAATATGCAATTGCATAGGAATCCGGTCTCTACTTATATGTAATAAACAAACATTTTTACTAGCAAATCATAAAGAAATAAATTTATTTTAAAGCAAATCTTTGTTAAACAGCTATTTTAATAATTTTATAATTTATTAAAACTACATATTGAAAATTAAATATAGTGCTTGATTTTTATTAGAAAATGAATTAAATTTTAGTTGAATATTTAATACTTTGTGAGTCATAGATCATCTTGAACATTTTTTTGATTAAATTATTTTATAATTGTTAATGCTGAGAACGTCACTTGGCATAAAAATGAAGTACAAATGTCAAAAGTATATTTAGGGCCATTTTCGAAATTTTTGGAAATTCTGTCCTAATCCCAAACCAAAATTCATTCAATGACATCGAATTCACTACTTTAATTTATTTGAAAATTTCACAAAAATCCAAGCTCTATTAATAACCAATTGAAAAATAACTTGTGCAAAAAATATATAAAAGAAACAAAAATAGTTTAGTTATCATTTTTTTTATTTTAGCATTTTTATTTATTTAAAAAGCAGCATTTTCGAGTTGAATTTCCATTTGTCTCGTTATTTATCATAGTTGTATAATAATTCAAAGGTTTCGGAGGTTTAACTGAGGTCGTTTTATAAATGCTAATTTTGCTCCGTGGCGTTATTTGGCTATTGTTCGGCATAAAGTTCCCTGTCTCCGAGTCTGGATTCAAGAATTGTGAACTGGCTGATCGTAACAGTCGAGTTGGCGATTCGGCTGATTCTTTACTCGGCTCATTATTCGAATCTCGACAAATACAAATGCATTTATTATTCGAACCAAACATTGATCTGTTAACATTCTGGCCGGGTTGTTCCACGTATTTATTAAAATTTCCATTTTCATTATGATAATGAGAAATAGTCGTTGAATTCATCAAAGGATGTTTCAATTTTTTACATGTTTCCCTAGTGCAATAATTATTTATTAGTTTATCTTTAACGGAACTAGTCGAATTGAATTGACCGGATTTGTTCTCATCATTTGGCCAGATGTTGATTTCATTAACACGTTCACTCTTCAATGTACAACAACACCTTTGAAGAAAAAATTAAGGAATAGAATTGGGTTTGGCGAAAAATTGATATTTTAAAAAACCCCTTTAATTATTGTATATTTGTACATATAGAGAGCGAAGGCCTTGGAAGAGGGAAACAAATTTTCACACAAGTTAAATTTCAATTGGTTTAGATATATAGATGATATATATTTTGTCAAGAACAAAAAGGTGAACATAAGCTTACCACTTTTCCGAGGCCCTAGCCTGATCAAACCTTTGGTTTGTGATGTCCCGTCGCAAGGTGGACAGTTGCTTACTATAATCAGCAGCCTGCGTTTGATATTGGCGCACTTCGTTCTCCTCCATACGTCTATAAGCCATTTCAAAAATGACCACACCACCACCAAAATTATATTTACATGTATACATATACATACAATCGAACCTATATAAGCGAGACCTGTGTAAGTAGGAAACCTCTGAACTGAGAAGGCGAGCTGAACAAAGCATTTCTTTTATCCGAAAACTTCTAAAGCTAGAAATGTTTAAAACTCTTCAAATAGAAAGCTCACTTTGGCCTCTTTAGGTAAGATCAAAAATTATATTCTATTTTCACCAAAGATCTATTTTACATACAGCCTTTGAGGCTAATGAAGAAACACTTTCTTGTATTCTATTTTTTCTTTTGTTCAAACACAGCACACGAGTCTCGAGCTTATTTTCATTGAAGGAACAAATAGTTAAGTATTTAATTTTTTAAATGAGAAAGGAATATTGAAAAACAAGCTTCAACGAAACATTGAAATTTCTTTGGAAACTCATGAAGGTGTCTTTTACTGTATCTGAGTTGTTATGGATAATTGTTATTTCATATTAGAAGGGTTGTATTCACCCACCATGGGAATTGAATCCAAGTGATAAAAACCTTGGCTGCCCTTCGACGTGTAATCTGACATATAGTACGCGTAAAAATTGATTTTTATCTAATCGGAGCACATGCCTAGATAGCCATTGATTTTGTTCCCCATTAAATTAGTATCAAGTATGTATACATACCACTAAATTACAATTATAACCTTTAAATAAAACTCAATATTGATAGTCCTGATTAAGTCGAGAGCTTGGTTTAGCTCTGAAAGTGAATGAATAAATCCAAAAAGGGGATTTATAAGGGTTGATGTTAGTGGACTGTAAATAATAGGGGCTGTGCTGGATAGAATGGGTAGAATTGTAGTTAAATCGGGCGGATGTGAAAACACTCAAATAAATAGCACTTCGTATATAAAATCTCTGTCGCCTTTATTATAAAGGGATAAATAAATACAATGAATGATTCTATTCAAGCCAAGGTGGCAAGGTTTTTTTTTAATGCAATCGAATGCAAGAAGGGGTGCACCAATAAAGATGCAGCCCCTATGAATCTCGAAAGACCCTTGCATTACCGAAGAGAAGGGAAAGTTGATTAAGAGAGAGGGTGTAGACGTAGGTGTCTATGCACTCGGGTTTTAGTAAGGAGAGAAAGAAACAGATAAGAAGCAGGATCGGGTGACGAGAGAAGATTGTCCAGGAGTAACAGGGGTTAGATCAGAGAGAGAAAGGCATTAAGAGTGAGCAGGGGTTATCGTAAGGTAAATCAAGTAAGGGTAAGGAAAAATAAGTAAGAAAGTGAGTACGCTCAATGACGAATCAGAGTAAACTGAACTTGGTAAACAGGCAAGGACGACCAATCACCTCCAGAGGGGTGGGGGAAAGAAAAGAGGTAGAGAAGAAGCCTCGCAGACCGCCTAGGGTCAAATATGAAATTAACCAGTGGGAATTCAGAAAAGGTCTCACTTATCCAAGGTTCGACTGTATAATATAATCAATTTCTTCAATATAACTGCAACATGGCTTAAGCCACCCCACTTGCACGTTTTATGTTTCTATTTTTTTAGAATTTGATTAATATGCATCAAGTTTTTTTATCTCTAACATTTCATATTTTCTAATATATTGTGAGATAAGCTATATTGCAATTACATGAATGATTTATGTGCAAAAAAATACTCAATGAAGATTTTTGAAAAATTTACTTTCTACATTTATTATAACGAATAACCATTGCTGTGATTAAATGCATTTTATGAAACCCGTTTTATATACATTTTAAGCATCAGATATTCATTTCAATAAAAATGTACAACAAATATGTGCATTATTTTTTCTTTACATTTTCTTTATCTCGTGAAGGTAAGTAAAAAGTTTAATAATGTAAAACTTGTGATTTGCAATAAACCCAGCAAATTAGAAAAAGTTTATATAACGAAATATAAAGATTAATTGTTAATAAAATTCTTTATTTTATAATTAAATCTAGATTCAAAAAACCCTATAGGTTCCCTGAGAAGCCAGCCAATTTTCAATTATCTTAGAATAGATGAAATATATCTAAAACGTGGAGAAAAATCTTTTTTTTTTCATGAAGATTTTATTTCTGTCTGGCTTGAATTTGGATTCCGATACTAGCGGCAACATACGAACAAAAGCTCATAGAAAGTTTGTTTTAGCGCAATATATTTCCAAAACAAAGAACTAATTAGATTTTGGATATTCTAGTTTTAAAATTCTGGAATGATAAATGCAGAAAGTCAGATATCAATCCAATTTTTATATTGTAGGTAATGATCTGAAATTTGAATGATAAGTTTGTGTCAACTTTCTCCTCAAGTCTAACCTTTCTAGCTTAAACTATTTCCTGATAAAAGAATAGCAAATCCCGAAAATTTGAGGAAAGTTTACCGAGTCTTGAAAAGTTATTACAAGGGATAAATAAAATTGGCGAAAAAATTTTAAACCGGTATGGTCTCAGGATAGAGCCATCCTAGTTACAAAAAAATAGATATATTAAACTATCGTATCAAAAATGTATTTTCTAATTTAATTAAGGTAGTTGTTTCGCGACAGTACTAGCAAAAAGTTAATGCTACAGTTAATGTATATAGAACAGACAATAAGGATTCATAATTCATAAGCCCAAAACTTTTTCCTGTTTATGTACCACTACTAACCAATCCCGTGCTCGTTTGACAAATCTGGCAACACTATCAATAAGCGATTTTAAGTTGATGCGACAATGGCTGAAGCGAAAAAACGTCAAAAAAATTACTAAAGTTAACCCATTTTCCAGGTTAAATAAATGCTTTGTTGCCAGCTAGTTTTTAGTGTAAATTTTCCATTATACATTTTTCATTATCTATTCATTATTATCTCAGAAACTGTGTTGTAACTATGAATTAAAATTTTCTTAAAAAATTCATTAGTTATTGTTTAATGTTGGTATAGTTTTTTATAACAATGGTAAGAAGAATTTGTTAATTATAATTAAATATGTATGTAAACTTTTCGATATCCCGTATAGTGCAATGTATAAGAGTCTGAAAAACTCTTATCTTTGAAATTTAATATCTCCGGAACTATATTGTTCATAAATTTCGTTTTACCACCAATCGATGCAGAAGTATTTAAATAATAATCTATATAAATTTCGAAAAAATCCTAAGAAAACCCATATGGTGAAACAACTACCTTCACTTGGTAAAAATCCTTAATTATTTTTTTAATATAGCTATAGATTATTTGTAGAATCTATTTATTAGAGGGTTTTAAAATAAATAATTTGATTATTTAATTAAGTGAAATTGAAACAAAAACACATTTTTATGCCTACATTATGATATCCCTTAAAATTCAATAAAATAATTTAGAAAAAAAATTTCTGCATTTTTGAACCGGAAATTCTAATGTTAGGGAGCCCGAAATTTAATCAGTTCCCCGCAAAGAAACAAACATATCGACACCATACTAAACTTTTTAAGAAGTTATCGGGTATACACTCAGACAAAGAAATAATTGTTTGAAATGATTTTGCTCCACAATTGGGAAAAAATCGAGTGAATTCGATATTAGAGCCTGTCTCTCGGTTGTTTGGAAAAATAATTTCCTAATGCTTAAACTTAATCTTCATTGAGTTGATTCATTTAAACACAAATAATCTCATTTAAAAAAGGACAGGGTAAGGAAACTAATAATGATAATTTCAATATTTGATCTAGATTGTTTTATTTTGTTTTCAATGTTTAAGGTAAGGGTTCGCGCCGAGGGGTGAACCGCGACCTAATATGCTGTACACCTACTTCCACTTGTACAGGGTGGCGCAGATGGATCGGGTGGTTTTAAAATACTTGTCAAACTGTGTCGGGTGGTTTTAAAATACTTGTCAAACTGTCAATTTTAAAGGTATTGGATTGAAATAAAGTGCAAAACGTGTAGTTACAATGGAAGTTTATTAACAAAAAATTAGTAAAGTTAGTTTTTAAAACAACTGCACATACCGCTAGGATATCAATGCAAGCTGTACGCGCTCTGTTCCCTGGCCGTTTGATTTCCCGTAATGGAGATCTCCATTGGCCCCCTCGCTCACCGGACCTCACGGTATGTGACTTCTTCTTATGGGGCTATTTAAAAGCAAGGGTGTACATGAACAAACTCCGGACCATTCAGGAGTTGAAGGCAGCAATTCACAACGAAATCACATTAATTCCTGGTGATGTGCTTGAGCGGGCAATGCGGAACGTTGAGGACCGACTCCAAGAATGCGTCGCTCGAGAAGGAGGGCATTTGATGGATGTAATTTTTAAAAACTAACTTTACTAATTTTTTGTTAATAAACTTCCATTGTAACTACACGTTTTGCACTTTATTTCAATCCAATACCTTTAAAATTGACAGTTTGACAAGTATTTTAAAACCACCCGACACAGTTTGACAAGTATTTCAAAACCACCCGATCCATCTGCGCCACCCTGTACTTCCAAATATTTCCAAGTACTTCCAAATATTTTCAGGCACTTCCGAATAGTTCCAAATATTCCCAAGTACTTCCGAATATTTCCAAGTACTTTCAAAATACTTCCAAAGAGGTGTACACCTACTTCCAATCGCGGATCACCCCTCGGTTCGCGCAATACTCACAGCCTATTTTTAAGTTCAGCGGTGGTTTGATGTTCCTCTTGAAGTTGTACAGTAAGTTCTGTTAGCTCCCGTCGCAAATTATAAGCTTCCTCTCGTGTTTCTTTAAGCATATTCTCAAGGGAACTGATCTTCGATTCCGCGTTTGTGAGCTGCTCACTAACCATTTCCTGCTCTCCTTGTAAACGACTCAATTCATTCTCCAACTAAAAAAAAAGAAATTAATTTATAGATTAAATAAAATAATAAATTAAAATTAATAATTAATAAGAGTTATTCTAGAAAATATAGGATATATAAGAATAAATTCCTTTGAAAGAAAGGTCCAACTTGATTTTGCTTAACTCGACGTTAGACGCTTGACTAGAATACATTTCCTTTTGGTTTTCCAATTTGTCTGTGAGATTGCGAAGAATTCGTGAATCATTTTGGCTGCGAATTTGTTGCTCGTTGATAAGATTCAATTGTTTTTTGAGAGAGATCACCTCACTGGTGAGGTCGGCGAGCTGCAAGCGGACAATCGAAAAAATTCCAAAATTCATATTATTGGCCAGTAATAAGGAAACAAAAACATGTACTAAGATTTTTTTTAGTGGAAGCTTTGAAGATTAGGTTGGTTCGGGATAGACCATCTATGTTGTAAAAGGAAAATTAATTGAAATTGTTTACACAATTCATCCAATATTTCTGGTGTCAATTTTATTCGTAATAGATGAAGAGAAAAACAACGCTTAATTTAAATAAAATTTTAATTCATTTTCTATTTAATTTACATAGGTTTATAACAAGAGAATATAGGACTGAAATCACTGAGATTAGACATTTTTTAATGAGATATTATCATCTGAATACAAATCGTTTTGTCACCTAATGCTGAAGTTGTTTTTAAGTATTTGTTTAATTATTGCAGCTTTTTTATTAATTAAATAAATATAAGTCATTTAGGTGTGAAAGAGAACAAACTGGGTGGTTTTAGAGAGGTATTATTTAATTTTATTTAAATTTTTTTAAGATGGGATTCTGAAATAAACTTAAATAGTCCGGCATATTTCGGCCGGTTTTGAGGCAGAGAGGGATCAGAAAAATGATTATATCTTCCAAAATAATTGAGATATCAAAATCGTTCTTATTTTTCGTACATGAGAGAGAAGGAACTAATTTTAAGAATTTATTCAGGATTCTACTTTAAATATTTGATTAAAATTTAGCTGATACAAAATTCATCTATAGCCAATTCGGGGATTCCCAAACCGTCATATTAAACCAAAATAAAAAAAAAAAAAAGTTTTATTGTACTTAAAGAGATCGCTACAGGGGTACCTCACACGTTCATACCCAGGATAAAAAATTTTTTTTTTGACTCGACAAAAATTTCGACCCTCCATAATAATTAATTTAAGTAAATTTTAATACAATTTTTGATTTCGGGGTAAGATAATACATAATATAACTTATAATAATAATTTACGAGTAGTTAACGAGCTACATGTTCGGACAGATAGACTATCTAGTGACAGTAATAGGGTTTAGTTTTACTTTTTAAAGGGAACCCTAAGAATTATTAGAAAGAAAAGAAAATCACCATCAATTAAAATGAAAATAGGGTAGTCGGGTTCGCCGATCTGGCTAACGCGCTGGCCCCGTTTCAACATCGATGATGACGATGTTTAAGCGGGAGGCCGAGGTTCGATCCTGGCTAGCATATAAAATTTCTGCCGGCTAAAACTCGGCTCCCTCACTAACCCTACTAACACTTTACTGATGTGCTGTCTAAATGGGTTTTGTTCTCGGTGACAATAAATAAATAAAAAAAAAAAAAAAAAAAATGAAAATACTCAGAAAAAAATTGAGCCTAAATAATTTATTATGTATTAAAGGTGTATATTATTATATTATTATTTTATAAGTGTATTGAACAAAAATTGAAATATCTAAAATAATAGCAGAAATTATAAGAATCGAGATGAGGGAACAAAGTGAATTGCAGATACAAATCGGGTGAAAGCATAACAATGTTCGATGATGTTCTTTTCAGAATTTTCAAAAAGAGTAAACTAGAATCGTTTTTTTTTCAATTTACAGATGATCAATATTAAATAAATAATCCTTTATCAAAGCACACCTTCAGTTGAGCCCCTTAGAGATAGACAACTAAACACGCACTCTATAATACGTACAATAGCCAAAAGAAAATCCTAGAACTTTTCAAGCTTGAAAAAAGTTTGTTGCTGGTCATTTAATAATATAATTAGATACTAGATGTGAGGAAACTTTTGAAAAAAAAAACATTATATTAAAAGAAATTATTTAAATATAGCATTTTCAGGAATTCGAAGAGTTTTAAGAAATAAAATTAAATAGTCTCACAAACGAGGAGTATAAGTGGTAATTTTTTCATATAGGAATCTCTACTCTTACATTGATTCCTGAAAAAAAATACTTTAATTAACACAAAGAGAAACAAAGGGGTTGTCCTCTGATTGATGCAAATAAACATACACACATATATATCGAAATTATATATATATATATATATATATATATATATATATATTATTTATTTGTTTGAGACTATAGTTTCGATGACTTGGTCTTCATCATCAGTCTTTTTTAATTATAAATATTATTTTTCATGGGGTCAATACCGTATGTATATTGAAAATCTTCTATCTTTACTTAGCTAGGAGCCAGTTAAAAAAGACTGATGATGAAGACCAAGTCTTAGAAACTATAGTCTCAAACAAATAAATAATATATATACAGATATATAATTTCGATATATATGTGTGTATGTTTATTTGCATCAAGCAGAGGTCAACCTCTTTGTTTCTCTTTGTGAATCAACAACTCTGCTACTCTCGGCAAAACAAAAACTTTTCAATACTTTAATTGTGCTTTGGAAATATGCCACAAATATCTAAGGCATAAAATATCTTCCAAAATGTGTACTAGTAATCCAAATTAAATCGTATCGATATCTATTGGTTTAGTAATGTGTAAGTTCCTTCGTTATTCTAATCCACAAGGTCTAATATTTTAATTACAAACAAATATATATCATATATATTTTTTTTAATAAACAAGTTTTTCCCGTTAGTGAATTTTATATTTGAAAATATTTTATTGGTATTTTCAACTTGAATGTCAAAGGATTTTCTTAAAATTTTTTAAACTTCAATCAGGCTCTCTTTATTTGGAAATAAGAAATTCAAACCAAATATAAAATTGAATTTCAGCTTGACCAATTAATTTATTTTATTTTTAATGCAAGTGTTGAAAAAACTCTTCAATCGGCTTGCAATATTGAGTAGAGTATATTATAGATGATAGAAAATAAAAATTAATAACAGATCGACACATATCATAATGGTATAAATCAATCAAAATATGAAAATACGACTTTGAAAGACTTATTTTTAACCTTTCGGTATAATTTATTCTATACGGTATATATAAAAAAGTAAAATAAAAAAAATTAAACTAAAAAACAAACATTGAAACAATGAAAAATCTATTAGATCCGAGATAGAATGGATTGTTTTTAAATAATTTTCTAATTAATATATTAAAGAATAATTGACATATTAAAGAGAATTGTTTTATGATTGCGCTTTTAAACAAGATATATATATCGCGAGACTACTGCTGATTGAGGCTATTGGAGTCTGCTAAATCTTAAGTCTGGACCAAGAGAGAATGAAAAAGATGTGATCCATTTAGCTATGATCCAACATCATTTCGCGATTAGCCCGCATGTCGCCTTTATACCAAACACTGATATCGATCACTAAATGGATTTGTAATTGTGTTAACAGATCAGAGCGCGCTGGACTGGGGGATTGAATATATAACATCTCAGATTACAGAATCCATTTGGTGATCCATATCAGTGTTTGGTATAAAGGCGTCAAGCGGGCTAATCGCGAAATGATACTGGATCATAGCTAAATGGATCACATATTTTTCATTCCATATCAGTGTTTGGTATAAAGGCAAGGCGTCAATCGGGCTAATCGCGAAATGATGCTGGATCATATGGATCACATATTTTTCATTCTCTCTTGGTCCAGACTTAAGATTCAGAAGACTCCAATAGCCTCAATCAGCAGAAGTCTCGCGATGTACTAGTATATATCTTGTTTAAAAGCGCGATCAAAAAACAATTCTCTTTAATATTTAATTTTTCTTTAATATATTAATTAGGAAATTATTATTATTCATTATTTCAACACATAAATATATAAATTCGGATATTATTTTCACTTAATATCTGACAAAAATCACCTGCATTCGATTCGCGATTGAATCAAATATCGGAGAATTATTTTTAGTTATATGTAAGAAGGGTTGTTTTTACCCCCTAGAGAATCGTATCCGAGTGCCAAAAATAGCAATGCTGGCCAACTTGAACTCTTATATTGAAATATTTAATGAAATAACAAGAATTTTTAGAAAATTTCACTTTTTTTTTCATTTTAAATATTTTGAAAACTCAAAAAAACAATTCAAGATAAGTGATTAAAAAATTTAAATTATGACTCTGTTATCAAAGATCTTTTTTCTTAGTTATATTAAAGAACAACTTGAGGTCTCCATTGGATAATAAATGAAAAGCTTAATAATTTTAATAATTCAATTTCAATCTGAAATCACCAAATATGGGTAGCAACTCCCAGCTTAGGCCCCCCCAAATGAGGTGAGGGACTGAATTTTTAGCTTCTGTAAAAAAATTTAGACATATTAAAGGTATCAATTGAAGAACTTGGGTGTTATAATGTCGCTCGATTTCCGAGATCTAATGAACACAGATGCTTTAAACACTCACTGAGTTTATTAGTGTAGCAAAAATTGAAATTATTTGACTAATTTCTTATACATATTAAAATAATATTAAAATGTTTAGGAAATTGAATACTTTTCAATCCAAGAATGATAAAATAAATTTAAAATAAACCAACATGTTGTTTATTTTATACATAATATATATTTTAAATATATCAAAAGGAAAGAGATTAAAGATTATAGGGTGATCTCACTTGAGACTGATAATTTCTTGATAACGCTTCTTGTTCCTGGAGTTGATGTTCTAGTTCACTGGTCCGTTCCAAAGATTCTTTGAGTTGTTTTTTCGAATCCTCTGCTTCCGATTCTAAACTATGATTGTTGTTCTCTAAGACTGTCGCCTCCAAAGTTAGACTTCGGAAATGATCCAGCATTTGAGAGCGTTCTTGTTCCTGGATTAACAAAATTAACAATTATTCAATTTAAAAAAAAAATTTACGAAAGTCAATCAAAGATTTTATTATATAAAATTGAATGAGATTCAGAAGGGCTGTGGCCCCCTAGGAAATAGAACTCAACTACTAAAAATGCTAACCGAACAATTGGTTGTCTTCTTGAGACGAACCACCTCTGTTCTGACATACAAACCAGTTAATAAATTTCAATCAAAACTCTTAAGGTAGTTCTTTCACAAATTCAAAAAATCTTTGAAACTTGGAATATAAGTCATTAAAAGCATAATACACACACTGTTATAATTTGAAGACTTATTAGCATTTTGTCTTTTATTTGAGAATCCTACCTAGGTACATAGTAATTTATATTTTTATTTTATTAATATACTACCTTGATCAAAAAGTTTCAGGAATTCATTCAGAAAATCAAAAATACAAATTTATTCATCAAAATCGATATTGTCCCATTCAAAGTACTCCCCATCGACTGCAGCGCACTTAGTATGCCAGGGCTTGATCCGATTCTCGAAACATTTTATATACTCGGTTTTCGGTATGAACTATCAGAGCCGTTTTCGATTTTTACGATTTTAAAAATGAAATCATCTTTGCATCAACGAGTTTGTATTAAATTTTGAGTTAAAAACAGTGCGAAAATGTTGAAGAAGTGTTACTCTATCGAAAACAAACTTTTAAGTGAGGACCAAGTTTTCGTGAGACTGTCGAGAATGACGAACTCAGTCGACATCGAAAACCAACAGAAACGTCGATAAAATCAAAGAAATGATGGCCGAAAACTTTAAATTGAGCATTGGAGAGATGGCAGCGAACTTGAACATCGCTTATGAATCCGTTCAAGACATTTTGTTTAATGATTTGGCTTTGAGACGCCAAAAAAGACCGGATTTGTGGGGATCACATACCACCCGCTCTAACAATGCCATCGTTATCCGCAACTTTTTGACCAAAAACGGAACGAATACCATCCAACAGCCACCGAATTCGACTGATTTGCCTCCCTGCGACTTCTTCCTGTTTAGTCTACTCAAAAAATCGCTCCGGGGGACGCGTTTTAGCAGTCAAGTGGAGATAATGAAAAAATCGGAGACTTCTCTGATGACTAAACCGAAAACCTAATATAAAACATGTTTTGAGGATTGGATTAAGCGCTGGCATGAGTGCGTTGCAGTCGATGAGGAATACTTTGAAGGGGACAATATCGATTTTGGTTAATAAATTTGTATTTTTGATTTTCTGAATGAATTCCTGAAACTTTTTGATCAAGGGGGTGTGTTTCACCTACAACCTACACCATTCGCTCTTAACAAAAAAAAAATATAGTATTCTTTTTCATGGGCAGATAGAAATTAATTTCATATGGAATACTGTGAATGGACTTCAAATATAACATAAAATGAAGAAGAACCTTTTGAGAGAGGATATCCTCGACGCGTCTCACTTCGGTTACATATTCTTTGAGCTGTCTCTTGATCGCGTCGCTTTCGGACTTGGCCTGTGCCAGCTCTTGTTGTTGCATTCGCAGATCGTGAGTGACGGCGTCCAGATCGTCTTGTAAACGCACGTTGTCCCGTAACGCTGCCTCTCGTGCCCGATGAAGCTGTTCAACTTCGTGACGAAGACCCTCCAGTTCACGCTCCATACTTCGTGCAAGCTGCTCTCGCTCGGCGCTCTGCTGGACACTCAGCCTGGAACCAGTCACATATTGTAATTTGGAATAGAAAAAACTAATGAAGACAGTGAAATATTTTTACTAAAAACCACTTAACAAGTCCAAGGCGAGACTAAAAGTATTATCAGACTAAAAATAGTCATTTTTATTTTTCTCAAAATGAATGAAGAATATATTAAAATGCTGTGTGCATCACCCGACTTTCACTTAACACGTTGAGGTACGCGAAAAGCACACATTTTTTTTTGGAGAATTAGTTAGTTTCGGGGGATATTTATTGAGATTTCACATTCACAGAATCAGATTATTTTATTTTTAACCGACTTTGAAAAAAAGGAGGAGGTTATTTAACTAATTTTCCAAAAATATGGTGGACGTCTATAGCCGTATTTTGTCGATCAGAATAAACGAAACTCTGAAAGACAAAAATTAAAATTAAAAATTAATTATAACAATGATCGAAATTGAAGAATTTAAAAGAAATTAAATTAAAACTAATATTTGCTTCATATGCATTTATTTATAATAATTATAATATAAGAGGCGACTGTGGGTCAGTGGTCAGAGTGTTGGGCCGCTGTCCTGAAGTATGCTGGTTCGAGACTGAGCCTCGGCAGATATTTGCAGCCGCCTCCTCTTGGAAAGCAATGGCAAACTACCAAGAGTATAATTGCCTAGTCAACCTCTCCAAACTAGCCGTTTGGAACAGGCGTTAAAAAGTAGGTCCCGTATATCTGTGTAAAACAGCTAAACACACTCAGCACAGGTATATGTAGAGAGGTGCCGAAACGTCAGAAAGACCTGATGATATGGCACTTAAAGAAGAAGATAATAAAAGACTGCTATAGCTGTCGTTTGCACATATTATAACAACGAGAACTTGTCGTCTATAGACGTGATTTACGTCAACGCAACGTGTTAAAATATCGTGTTCTTTGAAATTATCTTACCAATTTTCCCCTTTTAAATTAATTCTCTCATAGGATTTCAATCGAGATGAAAATAAATATATATCACAGAACTTGTATACTTGTTAAGCAAAACGATTTTCAAAATTAAATCCAGACCTCCTTTCTCCCTTAATCCTGAAGTCAGAATCTAATAAGCGGCAAATAAAGATGGATTGTAAATAATGTAAATATTTATTATGTGTAAAAAATGATATATTTTTTCTTCAATTACCTAGCATGCTTATTATACCATAATATAGGCGTAAACATAGGTAACTGTTTTTTTGCTTAATTGTTTAGTAATGTGAGTCAGAGCCAAAAGAATTTTCTTTCTCCACTCTTTAAGAGTCAAGGTTAAAAACGAGATACAAAAATCAATAAAAAATAAAATAAATTGTTTTCTTGTTCAATTATTTTCTAGCTAATTATCTCCGCACGATTCGTAAAGAGACCTTTGAAAAAAAAAAATTAAGAGCTATCCTTCCTTTTTTTTCTATTTTTTAGGTGGGATAAAAAATGTTACTTCCGAAGATTAAATATAAACTTAAAAGGTCATAATTGTCATTTAATTGAAAATGGTTTAGATTCAGGTACTAAAAAACTTGCCTTATATATAAAGTTTCCACTAGCAAAGAATTTTAAATTTCGAAAATGTTAAACCTGAGTACTTGTATCTATATTTTACAATTGCCATCTAAATGGGAAATTGATTCTGCTACACGATAGCACAACGCATGCAAATCGCGCAATTTTATCAGTTGTTAAAAAATTGCTCCATTAAAATAATATAATATCTATATATATAAAATTAAGGTTTTGTCTGTACATTGCTCCAAACCACGCCAAATTTTGGTTGCACACGTTTTAAGAAAAGTTATGAACGAAAACACCCTCAACAAAATTCCTGTATGTCTCTCTGTCTGTATGTTGGCGTGGTTTCCGCGAAAAGTTGCTCAAGATTCACGTAAAAACGGCTGAAGGGATTATTATGAAATTTCATATTTACATCAGATGTCTTCTAACTTACGTTAATAGTTAAATAACGTTTTGATATTTTGACCATAAATGGGGGTTTGAGGGGGGGGGGCGCACGAATGAAAATTATCAAATAACTCCTAAACTATTAACTCTACGGCAAATTTTCTTATGAGCAAAGTTGTAGGGGATGTGATTTCTAACAACTTTTGTTTTAAAAAATTCCCCTCAAAAAAAAAGAGGGGGGGGGGAGGGTGAAAAATGTAAATTCTTGCCCTTGGAGCAAACTCAACCAAATTTTGTATAAATATTCTGTGGGTCACTAGAGAGCTAGAAATGGAAAAACTAACCACCCAAAATGGGGGGGGTCAAAAAATGTCCAGGGGGCGTAGCGGGGCGGTACGGGGTGGGGGTCCAGGGAGCGTAGCCCTCTGGCTAGCAAGAGGGCCACCGAAGGCGGGCATTGCAGCTAGTACAAGAAAATAATTATAAATTTTTTTTATTCCCTCTATTTTTTAGTTAATTGGTAATTTTAGTAAATTAGCACAGTATCATATGGATGGCACCAAACATTCTAAAAAAATGTATATCACAAGTTTCTTAAGATAAAAAGCTGGGGTGTGTTGAATTACTCAAATTAAAAAAAAAACAAAAAAAAAAAAACACGAAATTCTCTTGTGATTTTCTTAGAAAATTTAAATCGATTTCTATCAGTAACTTGAAATCTCTCATATGATCAATCTGTTGAATTTCAAATATATTATCCAAGATACAATTAGCTTTTATATATATTTTTTCGAAGCCACAAATTCAAATTTCTATCGTGTTGAAGGTGGGAAACGATTTTTTTTTGTTCTTGTTTTTTAAGATAATTGGGTTAATTATTAAGGGTGGAACATTAACAAATAACAAGTAATAGTGAGTTCAAGGCGGGCGGGTCAGGATTTACATTGAAGGTTAGACTTAGTTAGAATAATTTAATTAGAATTCTAATTAAGTTAATCTCAAATAGCATTACAACTGCATTTGTAATGTTCCGATTAGCTTCGTTATAAAATTGTACTGTATTGTTTGTATTCTGCAATGATGTACCGCTACATTTTTTAATTTATATAGAGAACAATCGTAAAATATGGTTTCTGTAAGTAAACATATTCGAAACGATGCATTCCCATTTAAATTGGGACACTCTTCTTTAAAAAAATCAATTTTTATTAATTTTTAAATGGTAATTTAAAAGGAGATAGAAAGTGAAAGATTTTATATAAAAGGTCCACAAAACAAATTTAGCATTAAAACCAAAATAAGAATGAAGTGAAATTCGGATGATGAATTTGATTTCCTAGTATTATAAATTAAATTAAATTAAATTTTCAGATCTAATGTATATAAAAAAATAGAAAATAGTAAAATGACGTGAGTGGAGGAAAATAATAGTTTTGGAAGAGTGCTAATCATTAGTAGAAAGTGAAACTGGAATGCTGAAACAGCTTTGACCTTGGCCAAGTGTCTCCGAGGGGGTCAAGAGCCGAGGAAAAACAAACTCGGCCGGTCCTTCAAATTCAGGTTCGGATATTTCCTAAGCCAACCGAAACGTCCAGTCCGATTCCCCGAGTTTTTATCACAAAAACAACCTGATCTCTGCAATTGATTGCATATGGTGCGGTTGCATAAGCAGACAGGGTCACAGAGGCCAACCAGGAAGGAAGAAGAGCTCGAGGAAGCCAAGCATTCTCGCAATATGTAAATACGATTCATTTGTCGAGAATTTCGTTGGGAAAAAATGAACAACTACTCTATTATTAATAGCAATAAATATACTATGTTCTCAAGAAGACTAATTTAATTGCAATTGTGCAACTATTTTTAAAATTATTTCAGAAAAAAAAACGATTATTTTCAATTTACGTATGAATTGTTTAGAGTGCAGCTTCGCAAAGAAAGGAAGAGGATTCAATGAAACGGAAATAACGAGATTTATTAATTCCTTGTTTTTTTTTCAAGGTAAGCGTTTAATTATTTATTAGGATTGTCTTTGTCCTCCTTTCTCCACTTTCCAATTGATAAATATTTCATATCGCCGAAATTGTCCTAGTTCAGATATTTTTAATAAGCGTTGAAAGGGCTGTTAAAAACGTACCGTGTAAAAAGAATCACGAAAAATTACTACTAACTAGCTCGGTTCAACCAAGCATGTCTAGAATATGAATATTTACTCAAGTTCAAGGTAATTGTTTTTGCATCAAATTTGTGTAAAACGAAAAAATGGACTTCCTAGTATCTACGATTGCCCCTACTTCCTTCAAAAAATAAATATATTATATTAACTTTTATTAATTTATAATCCTAAAATTTGTTTTTTATAAAAGATAATGTTAATTTTTTTTAATTCATCTCTTATTAATTTATAGTGTTTAAAAATTATAATAAAATAGGATTAAAAGAAGATTAATGACGTCATAATTGTACTGGCACGAAGAGATTTATACTCTCTGATAGATATAAGTAAACATTAAGTAGCATTTAATTCGAGTCCGGCTAGAATATCGCCTGACAGAAAAGAACAACAATTTGTTTGAAAAAGCCATCAAGTCACTGAATTTTGAGGTAGTTGTTTCGCGACAATCGAGGGGTGGACCGCGACCTAATATCGTGTACATCTACTTCCACTTGGCCTTTCATTTCCAAGTAGAAGACAATAGATCAAGGGGATTATCTAATGAATTCCAAAATAATTCCACATAATTCCAAAGAAGTGTACACCTAATTCCAATCGCGGTTCACCCCTCGGTGACAATACTAGCAAAAAGTTAATGCTAGAGTATATAGAAGAGACAATAAGGATTCATAATTCATAAGCCCAAAACTTTTTGATGTTTATGTACCACTACTAGCCAAACCCGTGCTCGTTTGACAAATCTGGCAACATTGTCCGAGCTTTATTATTTTTTATCATAGAAATTACATTTAAAATACATTATAAAGATCGATTTATTAAACAAAAAGTTCTTAATAAGCGATTGAAAGCTGTTGTGACAAAGGCTGAAGCGAAAAAACGTCAAAAAAGTACTAAAGTTAACCCACTTTTTAGGTTAAATAAATGCGTTGTTGCCAGCTTGATTTTAGTGTAAATTTTTCATTATTATTCATTATTATCTCAGAAACTCTGTTGTAACTATGAATTAAAATTTTTTTAAAAAGTGTAGTAGTTATTGTTTAATGTTGGATTAGTTTTTTATAACAATGGTAAGAAGAGTTTCATAATTATAATTAAATATGTATGTAAACTTTCCGATATCCCGTATAGTGCAATGTATAAGAGTCTGAAAAACTCTATCTTTGGAATTTAATATCTCCGGAACTATATTGTTCATAAATTTCGTTTTGCCACCAATCGATGCAGAAGTATTTAATTAATAATCTGCCTAAATTTCAAAAATTCTAAGAAAAACCCATAGGGTGAAACAACTACCTTAAATTATGAAGGTGAGTAAAATTTGTTTTTGAAATTGCTTTAATTGTAATATTTATATTAGAATGAATTGAATAATGTCTTAGAAAGAGTAAGAAACGCAAAAGGTTGCGAACTCTTGGGATATAACTTTGAAAGAGAAAACATATATTTACAATAGAAATAAACAAGAAACAACGCAAGAAATCTACACGTTGATATTTGATCTAATTTAATGAAATTCTGAATTTATCTATTTTTTCTATTTAATTTCCGGGTATAATATTTTTGTTGAGTACAATGTTAAATCTAATCTAGAGTAATATTATCGTTTTACACAAAGATTTCACCAATATCTTTATTCTCCCTAGTATATGAAAGCATTGAAAAAAGTATGGCTCCTAAAGAAAACATTCATCATCTCTTTGTAGTCTTGTAGATATAGATAATAGAAAAATCAGCAATCTCTTTATTTCTATAACTTCTAGAGAGTAAAACCCTCGGCCTACAATTATTGAGTCCTGGTTCCACAAGTATTTTTCACTTCAACTAAATCCATGAATTGTTCTTCTACAATTCGAGAGTCAATGAAGCTATTTATATCCGTTTCATAAAAAAAGAAAGAAAGTAGACCAAGAAGAAAATATTCATAAACTATTTGCAGTCTTATATGATATAATAGAAAATTCGGCAATCTCTTTATCCCCTATAAGTTTGAGAGACTGAAATCTTTTATTTTTGCCTTGACCTACAATATTATGAAGACCCAGTCCAACAAATACTTTTGATTTCAGACTCAACTCATGAATATTTTCTCGTTCTTCTAGGATTCGAGGATTAATAATTATAGGTGCAATAGCTTTTTATATCGGTTTTATAAAAAAAACATCACAATATTATAATAGAGTTATGATCGCAAAGTTATGTACTATTTTATTTTTCATTGAAGGACTTTCACCATCTTGATGAAAAACTAATATTTGTTTAGAATAATATATTCGGAGTAACTTAAAAAAAATTAAATTATTTACCACGAAGTTTTGATAAAAGGAGGATATAAGCACAATGGCTTGGAAACAGGCGCATGTATGTGTGTATCTATATAGAGATTTCGTATTAGTGTGAGTGGATAGCCAGGTTAAAAAAATACCCTAAAATGTTTAGTTCCGTTCATATTTATAGAGTGGTTACGAGACTAAAACTTGTTGTGTGGATTGTCGCGAAAGAACCTCCTTAAGTGGAACAAGAGCCAAAACATTATTTTCATATTAATTTCTATTATTAAATGGTTAATTATAAATTACTTTGTGGGTCATTTTGATGAAATTGCATGAAGGATCTGAATGGACGACAGTCTCTTTCACTAACCCACTAAAAAAGAAATTAAATCATTTGTAGTGATATTTAAAAATACCTAGAAGCGCAACCAATATGTAGCAATCGAAATTGATAAGCAATCGATTCAGTGATCCGTCACTAAAAGGGATTTTTCCTTTTGCAAATGACTAGACTAGATATGCTGATGTCCTTTCACTGGAGTCAACTTAATTCAATTCAATTGGAACTCAGGTTTCAAGTTTAATAATCAACAACCAGTAACAAATAATAAAATTATTAATAAACTAGAAAAATCATTTTTATTAATAAAATTACGAGACGATTACACGGTAATTAAAACAAATGATTTTAGTTATAATAATTGAAAAATTATGGGTATTGGCTATAATAAGAACAAATTGAGGCGAGCGTAATTAAGAGAAAATGTATTATTGTGGAAAGCATGAGATTAATTTATGCTTATATGTTGATAAAAACAAAGTCAATTTGCTTAAAAGAACATTTATTTTCCTAGTGGAAATGTTTAATGGAAGGAAAAGACTTCGAACACCGTCAGCTAAGCCCCTTAAAGATAGGCAACATACCATGCGCAAAAATATTTTTTTTCGGCTCACAGTGTAAATTAAATTAAATATTTTTCTATTGCATACATAACGTTTCAGCCTCTACTTTTAAAGTAATGATAGATGTATCGATGTCAAAATATCATTTACGTTTAATTTTTATATATTATCATAATACTACTGGAGAAGGGAACATTCAGAAAAGAAAAGAAATAATCAGAGATGTTAAAATACATTTTTAAAAGCATTAAGTACTTCAAATATCCCAATTGAGAGTAATCAATGTAATTTATTATGATACCAAATTTATCTCTTATAACAGGGGTCCCCAAACTTTTCCGGGTCGCGGTGCCTTTTTTCATTTAACATTTTTCCATGGCGCCCTATTATATAATATTTATTTTGGCCGAACAGGAGGGGGCCTCCTCTTACAACAGATAAGTAGATGACAAAATTGGTTTATACAAATGGTGGAAATATTTACAGTTCTCTCTCTCTATTTACAGTAGTAGCCTGTTAAAATTTATACATATGTCAAATCAATAAAAACAAAAATGAAAAAAATAAAAGTAGGTATGTCTAATTGAAGTAAGAGATAAAAATGAATAATAAATAAATCTTTAGCTTCTCACTTTGTTTTTTGTGTTAGGCCAAATGTCTTGCTTCAATTAATTATGAATCTTCGTGGCGCACATGTGAAGAGGCCAGCAGCTCCCGGGGCGCAGCGGCGCACAGTTTGGGAACCTCTGTCTTATAAAATAAGTATATTTTAATTTTTAAACCATAACTAAAATTAAATTATGAAAAAGACAAGGAGTGTGGAACGTTATTTTCATTTCCACTAAAAATAGAAACCTCTGTACCTCAGTAACTTATCAGCTTTTATCACATTATTTGAAAGAAATGTCACTTTCCTCAAGTGACGATGGCTGCCCACCAGAATACATCTCATTTCCAAATAAAAAAAACAAAAACAAACAAACAATGGACTTAACCCATTCTTTCCGTGGAGTCTTCATTGGTCAGAGGGGTTCACTTTACAGGGTAACCAATTGGCCCGAAATGCTAATTTTGTCACTCGGGTTCGATTCCCGAGGGGGTGAAAAAAAGCCATCTGGCATAGGCATAATTAAAATTAATCCATTACATCACGGTTTAATAAGATGACAATCTCTTGTGATTTTCGGGAAAAAAAATTATCTATACCTATGTATATTTATGTTACATGTATGGAAATTTTCCATTTGACTTGATATGTTATTTAAATATTATTTTTCTCGTTTTTTTAGTTTTGGTTTGGGTTGTTGTGGTTTGGGAGAGGCGTTGCCTCATCGTCTTGTCTGTGACGCGAGCGGCTCTTGTATAACGACTGAAGGAGGCTTTCTCCCAAATTTACAAGAGAAATGGCCTTCCTTCTTTTTTAGTAAACAAACGCATCACATCTCAGATGCCATCCTCCAAGTTTGGAATAATTCGGAACTTTGTTCTTTGTTTGTTTTGAATGAAAGTGAAGTCAGTGGCCACGAGAATGAGCGATCTCGTTTCGTCACCGAATATGTAAATGGAAACCACTTTTACCTAATCAGGAAATATTTCGCATTGGCATCTGAGCAAGGAACACGAAAGGCGTAGGTCATTGCAAAGAAGCAATACAATTGGCACCCTAATGATTATGGGAATGTCAATGTCAGTGAACTTGGCTTGGCCAGCGGGTGCTTTTCAGGTTTTCTACTGCAATTTATAAAGATGACCAGCAAAAAAGATCATGACAAAATTTGCAAACGAATTTTTAATTCTATAATACTCTACTCTAAAAAAAAAAAAATAATAATAATTCACCTACGCATGGATACAATCCAAATATTAGAATTGTTAACCCATCAAAAGAGAAACTTGAGATTCATTTTATTATTTGCTAAATGTTGAGAGAAATTTTTATTGATATTGTCCATATGAATTCTCGAGAATTCAATTCTCTTCCTGTTTCCATTTTTCTGAATTTTCGGGATCCACAAATATCATCAAATCACACCCAACCCTTAAATATTACTTAAGTTTTATGAACTCCCTCTTTCTGCAGAGGTTAATTTTGACTCATATGAAAAGTGAAACTCTTACTTTTTTATTAATAAAATATTTCTTTTAAACTAAATACTGAAACAAGAGCACGAAATATTGTCAGATTGTTATAGGAACATTGTTTTGTAATATTGTAAAATTGCATCCAGTATTCCTACGTCCGCTTTTTTACCTTGTAGGAAATATTATTTCAATATTCCAGCAATATTACAAAAATAATATCTTAATATATTTTATGTAATATTGTGGAAAAATAATCTTGCAATATTCTCAGAATATTTGGTGCTATACGGGCGGAGGGCAAAGACTGACATAAAGATATTAGGCTTTAAATGTAGAATAACTTTGGAAGAAGTGCTCAAAACACGCCTTAGTTCTGTTTTATTCGAGGGGTGAACCGCGATTGGAATTAGGTGTACAGGTCTTTGGAATCATGTGGAATTATTTTGAAATTAATTAGATAATGCTCCTTCATCTATTGAATGAAAGTGGAATTGGAAGTAGGTGTACACGATATTAGGTCGCGGTTCACTCCTCGGTTTTATTATAACAAACCAATATTAAAATTCAAAAGAATTATAAAATGATTCTTATTAAATAAAATAATTATTAAAACAAAAAACTCAGAAACAACCAGTAGGGATTGCAGAAGTTTAAGTAAGAACTGTAAGAAAGTTTTGCATAAATGAGCCTTTATACAAATATTATTGTAAAAAGATAGTTACTGTCCAGAATCCGAGGTGTTATAAATGTTTTTTATTACATATCCGAATTGATGTATTCTAACTCCCTCGGGAATTGAATCTAAGACCGAAAATGCAATCGAAGATATATAAGGTTCTGACATTTAAAATCAAACTTTTAAATAATCATTTAAAGTCTGGGCCTTGAGCCCAGGATTAGCGTATAAGGAGAAAATTAAAATAATTGAATAAAAAGTGTCCATTGCTAATTAAGGTAGAATTAAATATCGATTGATTAAAATAACCTCGCAATCACTTAGTATAATTGATTTTAATTGAAAATGTTGCCCTTCATCTCATTGCAGAAAAACTACATTACATTTCTATAGGTGTGAAAAAGGAAATGATTTTAAATAACTGTGACACCTTCCTTAATAATTTTTAAATTTTTAGAAAAGATGGAAATCATTTGAGTAATCCAGAAAGACGCCAAAGAGACTTGCTCACGTATATGTATATTGTACCTATTTAGTAGGTACTAGCGCGCGACCGGACTTCAAAATAAGCCGGTCAAGAGCGAGTCGGAATCGCGTACCGATGGTTCCATATCTACCCAAAAGTGTTGAACAGAACCCTAAGAATTACGAGTACACATGAACAATAGGATTCTAAAAGACCTATTCAGCGTTATCCCAATTGGTGTCTCTGTCGGTGGGATGTAACCCTAACGTAACATCATTTAGATTAAATTACAAAAAGTAAAAATAAAAGCTGGTTAAGGCACAGAAAAATTAATTCCGATCCAATCCCTGAAATTTCTTCTACTTTTCATAATGCAAGGGTCCACTCTAGACTACAGATGTCGAACCTTTTGGTGCAACTTCTTGTATGAATAAATATCATAAAAAAAATAAAAAAGATTTTGATATCAATGTTTGCGGTATAATATTAAAGAAGAAATCTTAAAGAACTGGAGATATGAATGGCTGGCTCCATTTACACAACAAATTAAAAGATATCAGGCCCATCATAAGCGAACCCCTAAAATTAATAATTCCAAGAAAAAACAGACTATATTCATAATAAGAAATCAATGAGGTTGTCCTCTGCTTGATGGAAATAAACATATACATATGATTTTTATTAGAGACTTTAGTTTTTAAGGTTTGACCTTCATCTTTCAGTCTTTTTAATTATAAGTATTCTGTTTTCTCTCATGGGTTGAAATACGATAGAGACACTTGTGAATAGACCACTGCTTTTTCAGTCATAACTATCTCCTGAAGCCTCCCTTGGTGCGGAACATGCGACGAAGAAATAGCTCGATGTCTCATCTATGAAATTGAAAAACCAAAAATTAGCCCTGTCACGAATATTGCTCGCATTTGTGGAGATGAGCCTCCAAGTATTCTCTTAATACCTTAGATGCAATTCAGAGGCAGGCTATCAGACTGATAGGAGATCCATTATTGACTAACACTCTCGACTCCCTGGCCCATCGTAGATCTGTCTCCGCCCTTTCTCTTTTTATAGATTCTACCATGGCTTTTGTTCTGAAGAGATAAAATTAATAATCCCTCCAAAGGCTTCATTTGCGCGATATACACGATTTTCTAGGACTCAACACCCCTACGCGCTCAAATTGGTTGCTAACCGAACGAACGCATTCGCCAACTCGTTTAACCCTATGACATCTAGAGACTGGAACTCTCTTCCCCCGACTGTCTTCCCAGCAACACATAACCTTCAATCTCTCAAGACCCGCATCCACGAATACCTTCAGCTCCGACCCAATCCCTAAATCTCTTCTTATTTCCAAGATACAAGGGTCCACCGTGGACTTCAGAGGTTGAACCTTTTCGGTGCAAGTTCTTCTTGTATCAGTATCATTATAAAAAAATAAAATAAAAAGACCTACAACGCAATCTAAAGGAAGTTTTAAACATTAGACACGATGATATTTTTGACAATATAATAATTAAAAATGATACAACTCATTTAATTTAAGGGGCTAATATAGCTCCGACAGCTGAAAGTGCTATAAATTAAATAATAATGTGCATATGATAGAAATGGAAACCAATTCAAAGGAATGTGTTGTTTATATTTTGATTGTGAAGGATCGAATGAAATGTCGGAAGGGCGAAAGGGGTAAGCTCACCCGCATCTGCATGTCGTGACAGGCTTGAAGCAGCCAGAGCAGCAGGCCATATCACCGCTGTTGGGTGTTAGGAAGCTGCCACAGGCACAGGGATCCTCCATCTCCTCCTCATTCGACTCCGCCATCAAACCACCCTGCCCACGGGTACCCGTTACCACCTAGTCGCCATGGCGAAATTCGCCCTCCACGGCCGGCCGGAATCGTTTACACGTTTTATTGGATTCTAAATACACCACCATATTATTTACAAATCAACCGTTGAAAAATTACAAAAGTATCGACGATATTGAAGAAAATCACAATAGATGTGACATCTCTTCGAATTATATATTTAGGGACACGTTTTCCATTTTACATGCCTATCTTTTTTTTGGTGATCTTTACAGGCGTTCCCAGGCTGTCTGGTGTAAAATTAGCTCCGATGTCAGGCTGCTGTCAAGAGGTACGTTATTTATTTATTTTTTTATTTAGTTGGCTTCGGATACTAAGTCTATTTAGATAGTTTCTATTGGGTATGATAGTGTTTATCATCGGTTAATAGTCTTAGTGAGGGAGCAGAGTTTAAGCCGGTCGAATATTAATCCCATATTAATTTGGCCAAGTTCTGATGAAGTTTGTTCGTCAATTTCTCTTTACCATGTGGACCGATTTCGATGATTTTTTTGCATTGAGTTCAGTAGAGTTCCCGATTGGTCCCGTATAAATTTCATTAGTATTGGACCTTTTTTTGTTATGTATGTTCACACTTAACTTCTTTGTTTATGGACCGATTTCGATGATTGTTTTTCTTATTGGAAAGAGGATACCTTAGGGGTGGTCTCATATTAGTTTGGTCAAGTTCTGACGATATGATCAATGACAAAATAACGGAAATCTCCAATTCTTATGTGCAAATAATCGAAATTATAATAAATAAAATCTTAAAAAAATCTTAAATCGTTCATTTAAGACCCGCTAACGTTTTGAGATAATTTCTCTATTTATTAATTTTAAATTAACTATCTTAAATGAGGCTTTATTAAAAAACACTCGGAAAACACTGTTTTTTAATAAAGCCTCATTTAAGATAGTTAATTTAAAATAAAAACAATTATAGTAACTTTATTTATTAATTTTATTTTATTATCAATTTCTGATTCCTACGAGATGCAGGCAATAAGGTATTTTTTTAAGTCACTATTCTTAACATCACTAAAAACAGAAATGGAATAATAAAATTTGTTTTCTCCTTAACATTCTACCCCTAAATGTCAGGAATGGTGAATTCGCTAATCCATTACATGTAATTATTAATCTCACCAAAACACTTCTGTAATAAAAATAATTTTTAGAAAAAAAAACAACTTCAAAAAAATTAAATGCAACAAATAAAATAATAAGAACTCAAAAATAAAATAAAATGCACTAAAAGGTATAAAATAATTATCTAATTTAGTTACAACTAAACGACGAAATTTTTACATGAAATCACTTTTTGAAGTCGGTGCCAAACAAACTATATAAGCGAGCTTACGCGATGTTGTCTTCATTACCCCCCAAATGTACTAAGTAAGATCCGTCGAGTGCGATTCATAAAATGTATATGTTTGGCACCGACTTCAAAAAGTGATTTCATGGAACAATTTCATCGATTAGTTGTAACTAAATAAGATAATTATTTTATACCTTTTATTACATTTTATTTTATTTTTGAGTTCTTATTATTTTTATTTGTTGAAATTTGAAGTTGTTTTTTTCTAAAAATTATTTTTATTACAGAAGTGTTTTGGTGAGATTAATAATTACATGTAATGGATTAGCGAATTCACCATTCCTGACATTTAGGGGTAGAATGTTAAGGAGAAAACAAATTTTATTATTCCATAAGAGCAATAAATTTACTTTCTCGTTAACTAGAGACTTTGAAATGAGGGTAGACGAATGACACGCGAGGGTGAGTTATTTGTGGGTGGAATAAAGTTATTTTCTTTAATTTTTTTAATAGAAGATTATTTTGTTATAATATTGATAATGACATTCTATCACGATATCACCATAGCAAAAAGTAAATATATTTATCTGAAATCAATATTCCCTGCTATTATGTTAAATTTAGTTAGTATATAAATCTATATAGTAATGTTTTTTTCTTATTTATTATTCATTCGTGTTGTCGCAATATCATAACTTATTATTTTTTTTTTAATGATAATATTATGGCGTGTTTGATGCACTAATCACAACATGACTTTCATTTACTCACTATACAAACAAACATGAAAATAAAAAATTAAATTATTAAATAATAGAGTAAATAGGTGAATAGATTTAATTATGTACAAATTAGGACTTGAAGAAGATTTTTGAATAAGAATCTGAAGAAGTGAAGAATGCTCTCAAAGTCCCGGAGGAGTCCTTAAAAATATCTTAAGAAGGAAAGAAAAGAGGAAGGATAAGAACTAGGTTTAAAAATATTTAAATAATTAACTAATAGCGAATTCAACATGTGGTTTTGGCACTTTAATTTTCTCATTAGAATCCAACAAGTCAAATTCACTAAAAATTAAATTTCGTTTTATGATAATTATATTTGAATGTTTACAGAGAGGCCATGTGGCTTTTTGGGGTCGGGAGATCACAGAAAAATTTTGTTAAAAATTTGTACTATTGATAAGCAGATCGTATTGGTTAGGGTGCTCCTTATTTTGGATATTTTCGAATATTTATAGTGACAGGGGCTCATATGGTTCTAAATAAATTTAAAAAAATATCCCCCAAGTTTTAAGTCTCTATCTCAATTTTAACCTAGTGCTACACAACGATAAAGTTTCCCATTTAAATAACATGGGGTTTTTGGCATTGAACGATCACTTTTTTATTCCGGCCAAAGTAATGGTTCAAAAAATTTGAAACTCTGTAAACTTTATCCTTATAATAGTAGCTACCCTCAGAATTTTTACAGATATTTAGTTATTATAATTTTGGAGTCTATAACTTACTAATTTAAGATATAGCAGTATTTTATCTAGATGTAACTCCAAAATTGTAATAGCTAAAAATCTGTAAAAATTCTGAAGGATAGCTACTATTATAAGGATAAAGTCTACTGAGTTTCAAATTTTTTGAACCATTACTTTGGACGGAATAAAAAATTGATCGTTCAATGCCAAAAACGCCATGTTATTTAGATGGGAAACTTAATCGCTGTGTAGCATTAGGTTAAAATTGAGAAAGAGACTTGAAACTTGGGAGAATTTTTTTTTATTTATTTAGAACCATATGAGCCTCTGTCCGAGTAAAAATCCAAAATAAAGAACACCCTAGTATACCATAGGTACTAAGTTACTTCCAACCAGAATTCAAAAATAAAAAGTCAAATTTATGATAGTGGAATTCGACTAATTCAAAAAGTCTATTTCCGGAGATGCAATTCTAATAATTCATTTATTATATTTATATAAATGAAAGTATTCTATTTAAATATATTAACGTTTAGGGAGCAATGCTCAAATGGGAAATGTTCTGTACTCTTTTCGCTTTTATAGAGCTCATAAATAAAATAATGACAACAAAGAAAGTTGGCCACTCCTTAAGAATGTTTTAACTTCATTTAAGGTCTATGAGGATTCGAATATTTTTTTTTAGAAATCTAAAATATTCTCATACAATGGATTCTGAATTTTTCGCCATTTCTGGTGATCTGGAATTTCGAATGTTATTTAAAAAGTAATACCAAAAAAGGTTGAGCAGTTTCTAATGAACACGGCGTTTAGAGCCTAGCAGTTGAGTCAATTTACTTAATTTAAGCCGCAACAGGATCCACGAGCTTTCAGGCCTAGACAAATAACAATAAGGGGTGGCTAAGGATGGTTAACCGCCCAGGGGAGATTTTTTTATCCGCGCTCACCAGAAATAGAATTAGCTTCCAAGAAACCAAGAAATGTTGTATAACAGAATATATTCTTTTTGGCTGTTGTTTTGTTTAATGGGCTATATATGTGGTATACGGAAGTATTGAAATCAAGAAGGAAAAAAGTGGTGTTCTAAAAACAAGGCTAAAACTATTTCAATAAAATAATTAGAAAATCACGGCTTATATAGAGAACATCGAAAAAATGATTTTTAAGCGGTATTTTACTCAGCGTTGCCTATTTCTAGGCTCGTCGATAGAAACCTCCCAGACATATCATTCGATTCAAACTCACTGGAATTCAGGGATAAAATTTCAATGCTAGGCGTCACACTAGGGTCTGACCTTTCTTGGAATGACCATATCTCAATCACTGCTAAAGCTACAGCGCGCAAGCTTGGACTCCTATTTAGGTCTAGATGCTATTATACCCCCAGTCAACTTCTTACACTGTATAAGGCTCAAATTCGTCCCTGTCTCGAATATGGCTCCTATCTGTGGATAGGGGCCTCCAAGCATTCTCTTGTCACACTGGATGCAATTCAGAAGCGAGCAATTAAACTAATAGGAGACCCGGCCCTAACTAACTCACTCGACACCCTGGCTCACCGAAGAAACGTTTCTGCCCTTTCCCTGTACTACAGATACTATTATGGTGTCTGTTCAGTCGAGTTGAAATCACGTATCCCCTCTAAAGCCCTCTTTAAGAGAAACACGCGATTTTCCAACGCTCAGCAGCCATTCGCTGTCAAATTGGATAAAAATCGAACAAGCGCTTTCGCCAACTCTTGTATTCCTATGACCTCCAGAGACTGGAACTCGCTCCCAGCCACCGTCTTCCCCTCGACTTATAACCTTCAGCTGTTTAAGACCAGTATCCACAGATACCTTCGACCCCTATTCAGTCCATAAAAACCCTTCTTCTTCATTTTTTCACGATGGAGGGGCCAACCCAGGCCTTTAGGTGGTGCACCTTTTTGGTGTAACTCCTTCTCTCATCATTTTTATGAAAAAAGATTTGCCAAAATATGTTTATAAAGAGAAATCATTAATTAAATTTTTAATTAAACTCTTTTATTGTCTCCTTCTATTATAAAAATTCTGCTACTCTCGGCAAAAAGAAACTTTCAATTTAATAAATATTCTATCTTTTATTTCTCATGGCTTCAAATACCCGATTAGATGTAAGTAAATTCGTTTTGTTCATATGTATTATAATTAAATTTAGTTACTTCTAAAACATTTTTGTATTTTTGTATTCAGTGTCTTTAGTGAACTCCTGAAGATGGGCTTATACCCCGAAATATACTATATAGAGTCGTGCTAAACAAGCATCTGATCTTTTAGTTTCTAAAGTTTTTCAAAATTTTCTTTACTTTATGTATTATAATTGCCTGGAGTATTGTGATTGATTGATCAGTGATTTCTGCTTATGATCATCAACTCTGCCACTCACGAAAAACTAAACATTTTAAATTAAAATATGTTCGTTAAATTTTATGTGCACCAATAAAAATATTAAAATTATATTTCATATTTATTTAATTCATAATGGGATTTAGAAATTATTAGATTTTGGTTGAAATCGGAACACAGGAATACGAATACTTGACGTTATTTTGACATTTTTTTAAATAATTAATATTTCAAAATATAATTTTCCCTATGTTTACTATATATAAGGCTTTTTTGTAAGCCTTTCCTCAATTTTTTTTTCTCAAAATATATGAAACCGTTTTTGATTATTATTATTATTTTTCAAAAAAACTAAGAAAAATCCCATATTTTTTCCGAACAATTACTGGTTGTAATTACATATATTTTTTATATGTTGTGTAATGGAATGAAAATTATATATTATCTGAGAAGAGGCAGGCGTATGGTAGTGTGTAAAGTTCCGCGAGATTCTCTTAATATTAAAAAAAAAATCAAATAAATTGTAGTTTTTAAAAAATCTCGTTGGGAGGTTGAAATGTCCACACCCTCTCTCTCTCTCTCTCTCTCTCTCTAAATACATATATCATTAAAAATCCGTTTTTAATTTTAAATTAATCTTTTTCAATTTAAGTTGTTAAAAATACATATATTTTAAATAAATGGATCCTTTCAAATTTACAGAAGGTTTCATCATTAAATGATTAATAAAAATATTTTTCGCTTTACAACTGATGATTATTTTTTATAGCACATTTCACAATTTTTCCTAAATATAATTAAATTATAATTGTGTAGTTACTACGTAGCTATATAAATGAGCTAGCAAAATGATTCTGATAAATTCATATTTAATATCTTAATAATTTATTAATTTTTTGTGCCAATGACATGAAATTCTTTATATATATACTTTTTTTTTTTTGCGATACGCGTGATACTTAACTAACTAGCCAGTAGCGGGTTAGGATTTAGGAACTCACCTCGGAACATTGACGAAAATAGAAGCGCTCGCAAACATTATTATGAGGAAATTTCTTGTGCCAATAAAAAAGAACTTGCGTTTAATTAGAAAGAGAAAAAAGTAAAAACTTTTTCCAAGACATGCTCTTTGCAAATTTTGGTGATTTTGGAATATTTTGAACTAGGAATCAGAACATTTAGGGAAAGCGGTGTTGGTTTATAGTGAAACATATTAAACACAGGAGTTTTTTTAAAAAGGTTATAGTGGTGTTTCACAAGTAAAAATAAAAATTAAGTCTTTTGTAAACTCAAACTCCTGATGATGGGCTAAAAACCCGAAGTATAGAGTATTTAAAATAAAATTTAAAAAATATAATTTAAAAAAAATTTAATTTTTTTTAATTTTACTTGTGAAACACCACTATAACCTTTTTAAAAAACTCCTGTGTAGAAATCAGAAGCTTAACTATTTAAGTGTCAAGAAGTGTAAGAAAGCTAGAAACCCCGAAATCTAATCAGATTTTCATTTTGGAAATATAAACATTTAAGCTCCGAAAAAACTTTCGACAACCTTCCGTTCTTGAGTTATCGAAATCCAGACAGGCAGAAAATTACTTTATAATACGTTTAAGACAATTCTAAACACTAATAAACAAAATAAAAAAAATGAAAATTTTCGAGTGAATTTCAATAATATTTTGACCGCACGCCAAGGGTATACCAAGTATGCTAATTATTCACTTATTTTGTTATTGTGTAATAAATTCAGACACAAACGTGAATTTGGTTGGAAATTCTGATGACTCGTACTCTAGTCTGTGGATTTTCCTTCGAGGGTTGTTACACAACATAAGAATAAGTAACCTCTTAAGGAGTTTGATCACCTTGCATCTGATCCGGCTCCGAAAGCGCAAAGCGGATCTGTCCGTCACGTACGTACGTCATTAACAGAGGAACGGATTTGGAGAATCGACTTTTTAGGAATCTATCCACCAACCTTTGCTTTGAACGTTTCATTACAAATGAGGAAAGACCTTGACATCTGAGAAAAAGTGAAATGAAAGTGAAGAATTATTTTTTCAAAAAATGGTTACTTTTTGTGACCGAAAAGAGAAAATAAATTTTAAGCAACTTTCCTGTTTTGGTGTTAATATCTGAAGGTTTTTGTTTACAGACTTATAATATAAGAGTTCAAGTTGCCGATAGAAATACACTTTAAATTTCTCAGAAAATCACAAGGGGTTGTATAGTCTTTTAGATCCCAGATGGAATGGATTATTTTTAATTATGTTATGTCAGAAGGGTTGTCACAGGGGCCAATTGGCTCGGATGGAAAACTTTGGTACTTTTGAATTCGATTTCCGAGGGAGTGAAAACAGCTCTTCTGAAATATAAAATAATTCATTCCATCTCGAATCTAACAGATGACAACCTCTTGTGATTTTCTTAGACTTACATAGGTACTTTTATTTAACTTGGTTCCTCTGTATGTTTGTCTAGTTAGACGTTACAGTCTTGTAATCGAATTTCACAAAGCCAATTTTCTTGAAATTTTGTAAATATATGTATATACGTATTTGACAAGACATACATTTCCCCAAATACAGGCATCAATCGAGAAAAATAAAGGGGGAAATAGCCAAATCTTTCTCGTTAAAACACGCAGAAGATGAGCAGATAAGAATAGAAACTTCAGATATGACTATAAAAAGAAATGTACTTTGTTGTTGTTTATTGTTTTTGTCTAATATGATATAGGTAACTCTATTCTCTAATAATTTCCTTATTCAATTGACATCCGGCCTTCTGAGCGAGAGTGCGCGATTGTATCTTTATTAATTGACTAACAGGAGTTTGGATTTCACAACAAATGCTAACAAACCATGAATTTATCATTCGATAAATCAAATATAGAAAAATACATTATTAAAGAGGAGAGGGGCACATTTTTAAAAAATAAAAATAAAATCAATTTTAATTGAAACTTCATTTATTCAAATGAAAATATAGACATTTTTTTAATGATTATTTTAAAGAAAAATGATGTTTTTTAATTATTTTAGTTAATAATTGGTGAAAAAAATTTCAAAACCTGCTAATTTTAGTGATTTTGTTAGAGAACAGTTTGAGTAAGGAAGCTGAGACAAGGTATAGTTTGTTCATAGAAACTTTTGTGCCAGATTTCAAAATTTTACCCAATGGCTACCGTTTGGGAGCTTCCTATTTAAAGATTAAATCTTTTTCTTTTTTTATAATCTCTGCATTTACGTTCTGAAGTTAGAAAGTCCGTAATTTTATCATTTCTTGGTTTTGGAAATACGAACATTTTAGGGACAGAGAAAACTTTATACGATTATCTGTTCTTGGTTATCGTGAGTATTGAAATTAGAAGAAAAATCATCCTATAATAAGAAAAAACAAAACGGAAATTTTTGAGTAGGTAATTCAAGCTTAATAAGAGTATTAATTTACCATACAGGGTATGGTCAAGTATTGTAATCGAGAAAAAAGTGTTTTTTTCCTTCTTTTTTTCGAAATATCTCAAAAATGACTGAAACTATTTTGATTAAAAAAATTGAGGGAAACCAAGGCATTTCGGTCTACAAAAAAGCCCTAATAAGTAAACATCGAAAAAATTACATTTTTCGAGATAATAATTGTTTTGTCAAAATGTCTGTTAGTCTGTCTGGTTGTTAGATAGTCTGTGCGTTAACAAATTTCTGTGGACGAGGTAGCTTAAAAACTAGTGTGAATATCAAAACCAAATTTCACAGGTAGTTTTGATGCATTGAGATTAAGAGCTGATTAGATTTTGGTGCATATCGACCCAAAATTAAGGGGAATGGACGGGGGGTTAAAAATTAAAAATCTAGGCCATTTGAGTAAACTCAACCAAATTTTGTATACATAATCAATGGGATCCCAGAAGCCTAAAAATGCAAAAACTAACCGCCCAAAATGGGGGGGTGCAGGGTCAAAAAATGAAAATCTTGGCCATTTACCAAACTCAACCAAATTTTGTATACATAATCAGTGGGAGGGACCCCAGGAGTCTAAAAATACAAAAACTAACCACCCTCCCTATATGATTATAAATAATTTCATTGAATATTAAATATAAGTGAGGGGCCAGGTTGTATGGTAAAGTCAAGTGGATGGCCACATCAGAACACGTCAGCTTATATTTTTTCGTTGAGATGAAACTATAATATTAAAGAAAAATTAACTTTACTCTTTTAAAGGAATTTTTAAATAAAATCGTTGTTTTTAAAAAAGTTTAATAAGATCGGAAAAAGAGCCTAGATCATAGAATTTTGATTTTATAGTATCAGATTTTTGTTTATATTGTATTATCATAGCAAATATCATCATCTTCTTGTGGAAATTTCAATAAAATCTGTTGGGAAGAACAAAATTCAATTCAAGAAGACTCTACCAACAAGATTCTACCAAGAAAACAGACAGAGAATCCAAAAGTTAAATAAATGTATGTACGTTATAAAAGTAGGTAAGGTATTAGAAATATTAAAAAAAATTTTTTTTTTTTTTTAATTAAAAAAATGTAACCTTCAGACATAAAAAGAGAAAAACAATGAGTGACAGATAGGAAAGATCAGGATCTAAAAGGAAGAAAGGATCTGGTTAATTCAGAGGGGAAGAGGTCAACCGATGTTTTACCGCAAGGCCAAAACGCCCACGCAATATTATCCTTGACCAGGTAGATACTATAAGAGCCTCCCTCTCAATGACAGAAAATAATAAATTAAATCACTGACTGGACAAAAGATAACTGTGCTTACAAGTCAATTAATGATTGTAGTTGTAGATATTTATTTATTAAAATACAATTTCAGGTATGGCTTGTGATGTTTAAAAGCTGAAGAAAGAAACTAATTTAAATTATTTTAGTTTTCTTCTATTAGACAAATCATCCCATTTCCTGAAGGAGATCAGATAATTATTAAAATATATAACAAAAACTTATCCCCGGATCAGTATCTGTAAGGATCAGAGAGATAATTTTGTGACTCATAAGATGTCCAGTATAATGTGATTCCATGGAAAAACTGGACATCGATTTTCTACTGGGCAGTCCGATTCTTAGTGATTTATAAGGAAACATCATTTTGCTCTCTGATATGGTAAAAAATTGATCTTGTGAGAAAGATTTGTTAATAATAAAAGAAGAGATGAGTAAATTGATTTTTATTGAAAGTTTCAATCTAGAATAAATAAAGGTTTTATAAGGTAAAGATTTGGAAATCTCGTTAGGTACGCAAGAATCGTGTAAAAATGGGTACTGCGACGCCCCACTATACCGTCACTTTAAGGTGAATATAATAAATAAATAATCTTAATGAAATTTTTACAGAACACACACAATACACAATAAAAAATGCTTTTGATTTGTGACCGCACAAAAATTTAACCCTTCCCAAAATAATAATTCGATTAATTTTTTACTCGGGGAAAATAAATTGATATAACTTGTAAATTTCAAGTTTCTGTTTTTTTAGATGACAGACAGGTGGAACATTGTATTGTCACTAATAGATTCTCGTTTTAGATTCGAACGGAACCCTAAAAATGAAAATTAAAAAAAAAAATCATAATCCGAATTGTTGATAATTATAAAATTATTTCTTGTAGTTGTCTCCAATTTGCGAACCCTCTCGTTCAAGAGAAATTAAAAATTAATTCTCAATAAAATATGATAATGTAACGATGTATTCACAATCCGGTATAGGGGCTGAGAAAAAGGAAAATTTTTAACATAAAAAGGTTTTTTTTTGGATTTCTTAAAAAATAACATTAAAATCAAACAAGGATTTGTCTTGATTATCTTGTCATATTATACCATTAATCATCTTTGAAGAAAAAAATAAGCTCACAGATCAATTTTGGAAAATTGAAAGCTGGATATGGCAAGAAGATTGGCTTAATTCAGGTGTGTGGAGTTAAACTATTATTACTTAGATTTTGAGGCTTGGTGATGTCTCGTTATTGAAATAAATCTGACATTTTTTAGACCGCACCCCCAAAGCCGGAATTCTGGTTACGCCTATGAGATGACTATTATGTGTTGAGACTTGGGAATAAAAAAATACAGCATGGAGATTATATACCTAACTACATATTACTTAAGTCAAGTTTTTACCCGAGTGAATTCTTAAAAAGTTCATATGAGTCACACGGATGAAAAAACGCCACAATTACTGTTGAAATATGTCCTATTCATTTATAAGTACGCGAGATTGAAGACTAAATTATTTTTTGGTCAATAACTCAAGATTTGATTTCCAAAAAACAATTTTGTCTTTTGATTTTAAGTCGGCTCTTCCATATTTTCAACAGTGGATACCATTAATGGTCAAAACATCAAAAATGAAATGTAAGAGTCCTCTAGTATTAAATAAGAATCGATCGATATTTTTGATTTTAAGTCAATTCCTCTATGTCTTCAGCAAAGGTAACAGATGAGAAAACAACGCAGTTGCTATGGTTACTTATAAAATTTCCTCCCAAATTTTTAACATTTCAGAGTGGGAAGCCTATCCATTCTTACTTAAGCAAAGTTGAATAATATATATTTAACCGACCAAATAAATGAATTTTAAAAAATTAAAAAAAAATACTATCTTTCTGTAGAGTAAAGTACATTAAGATATAATTTTACTGAAAACTTTATATAAGCTTTTTTGAAGTCTTCAAGGTATTTAAATAGTATATTAAATTTGATCAAAATTGGTTAAGTCATTTTAAATATATTTAGAAAAAACTAAAAAAATACTAGAATAAAGTACTAATGTTTGTGGGCCGATATGTACCAAAAACTAATCAGCGCTTCATTTTGTTAAAGTAATGGTAGGTTTTCAATTTCATTTCAATCAGTTGAACGGAGTGGAAAAATGGTCGATGGAAAAAAGGGTAACATTCAGCCATCCATCCCCATGGACTAAATAAAAAAAAAATTGCATTTTTTGGCCTCTAGACGAGAGCACCCCATATAATTTAATAAAGTAAGTATTATATATTGCCAGGGAACAGACGTAGCGTGATTAAGCATTGGACGACTGTGGCCAAAGATAGAGAAGCGTGGCGCGCAAGTTGGGACTTGCTTGGGGTGGCAAATTATACTATATATATTGATCTAGATTAATTTGTAACAACGCTAAGAGAAATTTCTCTAAAAAAATTTCCCTCTTGACTAGAATCGAACCTACGAACTCTTGAACTAAGGTCATCTGCTTTAACCACTCGACCAATGTAAGATTATTATTTATACCATGATTTCTATTACTAAAACTATAAATTTTTGATTTAGACTTTGTGTCGAGATAATATTGTATTCATTTGAACTCGAATGAAAATGAAAAAAACACCAATTGATTTTAAATTAAAAAACATTGAATATATATTAATTAACGAGGCAAATTTGAAATATAATTGTCAGTTCGGATTTTAAACTGACAGCTCCAATTGATTTTCATTAACCAGGCAAATTTGAAATATAATTTTAATTTGCACTCGAATTTTGAAATGAAAGACTCTAAAAGACTTTAAATTAAGAAACATTAAATATATTTTTTGTAATTAATTAAATTAATTGAACCGCGTAAATTTGAATAATTTTCATGATTCAGCCTGCGAATTTTTTGCAGTTCATAAATCATTTCATTATTTTTGTTTTGAAAAGGAAAAATGAAATTTTAATTTTAATTTTAAATTTAAATATATTCATAATTATTCCTCCCCCCCCCCCCCCCCGCCACTCAAAAATTAAAGAGGCGAAACTTTTAAGAGACGATGTATTTTCGGTAGTTTACGGGTATACATTTGGAGTGTGGTTTTTTAAGAGGAATAAAATTTTTGGACCGAGACGCTGCCCGCCAGGGCACCAGCTCGGAGGGCCGAGCTTCGAGGGCGTGCCGAAGGCACGCACGAAAAGCTCCTTTTATTATATCGATATAGCTTATATCGCTATATCGATACATAAATATATCACAGCAGCCATTCATCTCTATATATACGATTTATCGATATATTTTTATTAATTATTTTTTACATATTAACATATATCAAAAACTTATATCTCTATATCAATACATAAATATATCGATATATACGATATATTTTTATTAATTATTTTTTAAACATTAACATATATCAAAAACTAACCAGTAATTGAACTTATTGAGAAATAAAAACATCCTATGATAGTAAAAATAATTTAATCGTAAAAACATTCGATATATCGTTGCCATCCTTAGTTGGGACTCGCGTGAACCGAATCGCAGCACAGAGGAACGAGTCGCCAAGTAACCAAGTAAGTAATTATATATTGTAGAATAATATTTTATATTTCTAAGAGAAGGTTAATTTTTCAAAATTTAAATAGGTTTAACGTTCATTTCCTATCAATAAATTTTCAGTAATTCAAATATGAAGCAATATAACCTTTCCTGCTCAAACAGCGAGTTAATTTAACATAGATCGTGTACATTTACATAATTAATAAATTTAATTATATTCAAAGCACTTAAAAAGATTTCTTTTTTTTCTTTCACTTGCTCAGGATTATTTCATTAAGAAAAGTAAAAATCTTGAACGTGATACTAAAAAATTTCCCTCCATCAAAACCTGTTTGCAGGAATTGTACATTTTTTAACCGACTTCAAAAAAGGAGGAGGTTATTTTCATCAATCAAAAAAACAGAAAGTAAAGGGTCCCCTCTTATCAACACTTTATGGATTTTGATAGAAAAATAAAATTTAATTTTCTTGAAAATTATGATATTATTTTAATTTTTTATTGTTTTTTTTTTTATATATATAAAAGATTTTATTTATTATAATTTCGATTATTTGCTCATAAGAATTGGATATTTCCATTATTTTGTCATTGATCATATCATCAGATCTTGACCAAATTAATATGGGACCACCCCTAAGGTTCCTTTTTTCCAATAAAAGAAGAATCATTGAAATCGGTCCATAAACAAAGAAGTCATGCGTGAACAGACATAACAAAAAAGGTCCAATCGCAATGAAAAAAAACGGGACCAATCGGGAACTAGACTGAGCCCAATGCAAAAAAAATCATCGAAATCGGTCCAGAATTGGCGAAGAAATCGAATTACATAGATAAAAAAAAATCAGTCGAATTGATAACCTTCTATTTTTTTGAAGTCGGTTAAAAATAGCAGTTTAGCGAGAAAGTAGGTGTATTGGAACCGTACTACTACTACTAGTTTATTTAAAATTAAAATAAGTCTGCATAAAAAAGGACATTAATCACTAATGAATATTTAATTATGAAATGTTATACTGTTAATATAGTACCTAGTAAAAGGTCGCGAGAGTTTAAAGAAGGGGGGGGGGGGTTTAATTTTTTGAGTTTGCCTCTAATCGTATGTTTCTTATATTTGATTCAATCGCGAATCATATGCAGGTGATTTCTGTCAAATATTAAGTGAAAATAATATCTGAACTTATATATTTCTAACATAATGAAGTCTGGACCAAGACAGAATGAAAAAGAAATGATCCATTTAGCTATAATCCAACGTCATTTTGCGTTTAGCCCGCATGACATTTGGTGATCCATCCAAGTGTCATGCGGGCTAAACGAAATAATGACGTTGGATTATAGCTAAATGGATCATTTCTTTTCATTCTGTCTTGGTCCAGACTTAAGACTCGGCAGACTCAATCAATAGCTTCAACCAGCAGTGGTCTCGCGATATATATCTTGTTCAAAAAGCGCGATCAAAACAATTCTCGTTAATATGTTAATTATTCTTTTATATATTAATGAGAAAATTATAAATGTTTTGTTTGCCTCTAAGTTCCTCCTTTATGTCCTGGCTGTCTGTCTGTCCAATTGGATGTCCTTGGCGCCGGGTTTGCTGTCTGCATGTCCCTCTTCCTCTTTGCTCTCACTTTCATTGGCTTTCTTTCTCTATTTCTCTCGGGCTTTGTTCTAGTCGAGCGCATCTTCTTTCTGCCTTCTGAATGATTCCCCATCCAATGTTTTTCATTAGCCCTCATCCATCTCATTTCCGGTTTATGTTAATTATGTCTGAACCGGAAAATCAGGTTAAATCAATAGTTAAACTAATAAATCGGAACTGTTCGATTTGTTTTTTCCATTTCTCTTTAAAGAAGGACTTATTTCCTTATTTATATTTAGATTTATATAAATTATATTAACTATTAAGGAGGTTCGGGACTGTTTATCATTTTTATAAGAAAATTCTCAAATTTTTACCATCGAATCATTGATGCATTAAATATTTATTCCTGAAATTTGAAGTTGATCGTCTGTCTAATTACCGAGAAATAAATTATTGAAAATTGGCCTTTTAACATGGAAGTAAATGGACCGAGCTTATAAAAGGGCTATAACTTCTATACAAATTATACCATTTTCAACAAAATTATAGATTAATAATTCAACTTTTATGAATCGAATGATATATTTTTCAATAGATTTGACAGTCTAGTTAATTAGTTATTCATAAATGTAAAAATAAAAAGTAGTTTGTTGCCAACAGAATATGACAAAAGCACTAGTAACTCTATTTGTTTAAATGGTTTTTGTGTTAAATAAATGTTTTTATAATGAGAAAAAAATATATCTCTATATTCTTTTTATTAATATATAATATTTATTAAGATTTTATTAATATATAATATTTATTAAGATTTTTATTCGAAATTAACCTATTATTCCAGCAGAAGACACACTCTTTTATTGTCTCCTTCAATATAATTTATTTGTTAGAGACTAGAGTCAGTCTTTTTAATTATAAATATTTTATCGTGGGTTCAAATATCCGATTGGATGTAGCTAAATTCGTTTTATCGTAATTGTGAGCTGGTCACATAACAAACGGCAAAATCTTTTCAATTTATATCTTATATCTACTCAAAGAAAATTATTAAAATTGATGGAGAACAAAATTCTGACAACTTGTAAGATCAAATAAGGGGAAAAAGTCTTCCAAAAATTGCAATCATCTTACGATGTAGTAAAAAGTGAATGATTAGACAAGTTTACATTTGATTAAACAATTAGACAAGTGAACAAGATTGATTTTTGTTAAGTCGTAATAGAAAAGGAGTAAAAAGTGAAAACTCGGCTAACGAAATGAGTAGTGGATTACTAAATCCGTGAGAAAATTCAAATATCCGTATTAGGATTACTTCTATAAAAGTGATTGTCTTAATAGATTACAACATCAGAATTAATATTCATAGTCGATAATTAGAAGAATAAACGTTGGTAAATAATGTTTTTGCATTACAAAACAAATAAAAACTAGTGTTGAATGTTTATAGTAGGTAATGGAAATGTTGTCTTCATGGAAAAATACTATTCTTTTTAAGTATTAAGTTCCCCTAAGTCCAAAAAAGTGGTATATTTAGTTCTCTCTCTTTGTGTCCGCATTACTAGCCAGACTGAACTAATAATTATGAAATATTGAATTTAGAAGTTGTGACTAATACAATTTTTGATTTTTAATTTATCATACTAAGGAAGTGTGATCGTGCATGAAAAGTTTTTTTTTCTTATTTTTTTGCTTGTAATTTTCGAAAAATCACAAACGGCTTAAACTATTTTGATAAAAAAAATGAATTCACGGCAGTTTTGGTCTACAATAAAAACTTGTATAGTGAACATGAAAAAATTTATATTTTAAGAGACATTAATTATTTTATCAAAATGTCTGTTAGTATGGGTGTTGCCAAATTTTGAGTACGCTCTAACTCAAAAACCAATAGTCTAAGATCCCGACTTATTTCCACCTTCACCTATCTATAATAGTTTCCTAATGAAATTAATATTTTGATGACGGAACAAATATAATGTATTAATAAACAAAACTTGATAGGGTCGATATCCAATTTCCGCATAGATATTTTTAATAAAAAATTAAAGTTGTTAATTTTATTATATAAATGTAGCTATCGAGTTTCCGGATAAATATATTACCAAGCGAGAGTAAAATATGTATATAAAATGCCAAAGTTGGGTCGCCTTCTTTTTTCCCTGCATAAGTCCAGGTAGACATGGTATAAACATCAGATAACTTCGAATTAGTATTTTGTAGTTATAGAGTTTCCTTTATTGTTATATATGAAAATGTAGATAATTTTATTGCGAATTAATTATTTTTTTGATTTATTTATTTTTATTTTATTTTATTTTTTATCAAAAATAGCTATGTAGGGCAATTGGATGTCGATCCTATCAAGTTTTGTTTATTAATATATTATATAATATTATCAAAATATTAATTTCATCAGGAAACTCGATAGGTGAAGTCGGGATCTTGTACTACAATGCAGGTATCAAAACGAAATTTTATATTTAGATAATTATATTAAGATTAATATGTAATTAGAGTTTAGTTGAAATCAGAACAAAAATTAGGGGGGGGGGGGGAATTCTGTCCGATTCGGTCCAAATTTTGTATCAATGTCATTTAAAAAAATTTGTTTTTTAGAATACTTTTTCCAGAGCTTTAATAATAAAAATACAAGCTTTATCAGTTACATATCCAATAGACAAAGAATAGTTCAAAATTCATTCTGTAATTGGAATTCGTGCCTTGTTCGGGACTAGCTGTTTCTTTACTTTATTGAAGAAGTAATCGAGGTAGAGGTACTGATTTGGACAAAGCTTCAACATCAATCGCTGAGATGATGACAGAGCAATACGCAAGCCAATTATGAAATCGAAAGTCCCCATATGTGAAAGAACAATAAGATTGCTGCGCTGCTATTCGAGGAAAGTTCAACGAGGGATTCCAAATAGAATCTATTTAGAACAATGTCAGTGATAGTGAAATAATGGAGAGGCAACCAACCAACCAAATATTGTCGAAAGCAATTCTTCTTCTCTTCTCAAATTTTATATTTTATTTTTTTGCAAAGAAAAAGAAATGGAGACGTGCAGAATAATTCAAATCGAAAGAAGAGTGAGTGACATATTGATAAAAATAAATATATTAGAGAATAATCGATGATTGTAGGGGAGAAATCAATTATGTAGATCATTTATGTAAAAAATAAATGTTATATAATACTCGTATTAGGGTGCTCCTTATTTTGGATATTTTCGAATATTTACGCGGACAGGGGCTCATATGGTTCTAAATAAATAAATCAAAATATCCCCCAAGTTTCAAGTCTCTAACTCAATTTTAACCTAGTGCTACACAGCAATTAAGTTTCCCATCTAAATAACATGGGGTTTTTGGCATTGAACGATCAATTTTTTATTCCGACCAAAGTAATTTTCAAAAAATTTCAAACTCTGTAGACTTTATCCTTATAATAGTAGCTATCCTTCAGAATCTTTACAGATTTTTAGCTATTACAATTTTGGAGTTACATCTAGATAAAATACTGCTATATTTTAGTATTAAAAAGTTATAGACTCCAAAATTATAATAATAGGTAAAAATCTGTAAAAATTCTGAGGGATAGCTACTATTATAAGGATAATGTCTAGAGAGTTTCAATTTTTTTGAACCATTACTTTGGCCGGAATAAAAAATTGATGGTTCGATGTCAAAAACCCCATGTTATTTAGATGGGAAACTTAATCGCTGTGAAGCACTAGGTTAAAATTGAGATAGAGACTTGAAACTTGGGGGATATTTTTTTTTAGTTATTTAGAACCATATGAGCCCCTGTCCGCTTAAATATTCGAAAATATCCAAAACTCGTATACATAATGCTTGATATGAGTGTATATGTATATCTATATCTTGGGATTTAGCTGAAAGCTTAATTTTTTTTTCTTGGAGATGAAGGGGAATTGCAACGGATTCTAATCGTATAATATCACTCATATTTGCTAATGAATGAAAGATTAATGCGATTCTCGGATATATGTATATACTTGAACGTTGTACATAGTCCTCAGCTGAGTGGAGGGATCAAAGAAAAAATTCTGCATTAAAAGATTCAAGTGGGACTGCGCTCTAAATAAAATATTTTATAGAAAAAATCACGAAATTATTTTCTAATTAATCCTAGTTGTTGTGGTTAATATGTATTACATGTCAGAAAGGGTTGTATTTAGTCCCTTGCCAAATGGATCCCAAAAAAGAGACAAAAACTAATCCGAGCCAATGGCTGTCCTCCGAGACGAAATCATTCTGAAATATAGAACGCAAGTAAAAATTTTACTCAAAGATTTACCTAATATTGATCGTTAAAAAATTCCAAAGGTGAATCCTTCTGACATCTAATAAAAACTATCCATAACAACTTACCATAAATTTAGTTAAAAATAAACTCGTGATTTTGCGTTGTATATAAAAATTTGACTGGCTCAAATTCAGCTTCCTTACTAACAGTACTAACCCAGGATAAAAGTATATCATACTAAATAGAAACTGACTAAATGGACATATAGTAACAGAAAACAATTTTTAAAAAACATGATTTTTTCCAAAAAAAAGTCGAATCTACTTCTCTCGGCATAGTGAACTTTTATACCATTCTATTTTTACACATATACCAATTCAAGGGCTTATTGCAATAACATGATATGCCACAAAACTCAGAGCTTGAGATAAGATGCTTTAAGTTTTAAAAAATTAAATACTACAGACTTTTGGTTTTATTATTATTCATAGCAGATATGGTTGGAGTAAAGGCAAAGAATAAAGTACTTATATCTGAAAAAATTTATAAAAGTATAGCTTAATAATCATTTCGGTGTCTATTAAATATTTTAATTTTAAGTTTGTATGGCAGATAGAAATAACTACAGAAATCTCTGTATAGATAGATAAATAGCTTTATTTTTGTTTTGAGATCATCATTATATCATATCGTTGAGCATCATTAAATATTTTACAAGTATATGGTAGGTAAGAATAATAACAAAACTATCAATACAAATGAGATAAAAAGTAATAATTAACGAATATATGGGAAACCCACTTTAAGTTAGTTTTCAGGCTAGATCATTCAAAAGGAAATTAGAAAATTATTTTAAAATTTGAAATACAATCCCAATATGTTTTGAGTATACGAAAAATTAGGTTAAGCCTAGAGGGAACGCTTAGTCACAAATTATCATTTTTCCAATCGAATGAATTTGCCTGAATCAACGACCAATGGATTTTAATTACATAAGCAGAATAGAAATTGTTAAATTTCTAAGCAATAAAAATTTACTTCCTTATCATATATTTATCGTGTAATTATATTACTACTAGTATGTTTCTTTAACAAATTATCAATTTAATTAAAATTCAATAAAAAATAGATTTTTTTAAATCTTAGGTATAATAATTTTATTATTATTTTTTTTTTTTTTAATAAAAAGCGTTGATTAATGGACCTGCATCATGAAGAAGTCAAACAGGTGAGATATACAAGGTCAAAATTCCTACTTTAACAAAACTTAACCCTCATCAATCCATTCAAGTGTGTCAGAGACAATAGAATTGAGATTAGATTGGCTCTAAAAGCTTGAGACCCAAAAACAAGACACCTCCAAAATTTATTTTCCATTCGAAGGTAAAACGGAACCCTGATAGTGTCGGTTGGTCTGTCTGTTCATGTGTTCGAGTATTGTAGCTCGTAAACTAAATAAGATACAAACTTGAAATCTACATCTAATTTGTACCTATCCATTTTCGTTGGAATAAAAAATCGTATTAAATTTTTAATAAGATTATTATTTTGGTGAGGGAATTTCATCGTAAGGGTCGAAAATATATAGGTATATATTAATATGATTTATATCCCTGAAGATATTTCTTTGAGTAGAATTAGGCTAAATTGTTCTAAATTTAATCGATTTTAAAATGAAAGTGTATGAGATTTGAATTCAAAAAAATAAGGGTCTCCAACCCTATTTATTTCGGGACCTAGGCAATTGCCTATAGTTTGCCTAGTTTATCCGGGACTGGGTTGTCCTCTGGTTGAAGCAAATAAACATATTACATATACATTATTATTTAACGAATATAAATGTGTATATAATTTATTTGTTAGAGACTATAGTTTCGAAGGTTTAACCTTCATCATCAGTCTTTTTAATTAGAGATATTCTATCTGTAATTTCACATATCTGATTGGATATAAGTAAATTAGTTTTGTTGTAATAGTAAGCTGGTCACTCACCACATAATTGGTTTTCATCTGTTGAATGGCCAGCTAACTATTATAACAAAACGAATTTACCTACATCCAATCTGGAATTTCAATCCATGAGAAATTACAGATGGAAAATCTCTAAATAAAAATTCGGATGATAAAGGTCAAACATTCGAAACTATAGTCTCTAACAAATATTTTTACATATTATATTAGTTAAATATATGTAGGTATATATATGTATACGTATGTTTATTTGTATCAAGCAAAGGACAATTGATTGAATCGATTGATTTCTCCCTATGGATCATGAACTCTTCTACTCTTGGAAAACTTACTATTTTCAAGATAAGAATTTATATTTAAGGTCTCTAATCTAAGATTTTAATAGAATAATTTTATATTAAATATCAGAGGGCCTCGTCCCCTCAGGAGTTGAACTCGAGTACTAACACGCTTGCGGGCACGTTAGTTCGACCCTCGAGACCAAAAATACACTCTGACATGCAATATATTACTTTTAATATTTTCAATTATAACTTGTTTAGCATGAAAAATAACCCTCCACTAGTAAATTATATCTAATTTATATGAAAAATAGATAAAAAAAAAGAAGAAAAATTAAATATAGATTTCAAGGTGATCCTCTAGTACAAAGATTTCCAGAGAGTGAATAATTTATTGTTGAAATTCGAAGGATGGTCAAAGGGTAAAGTTGTCGGGTTCAAGTATAGTCTTGTCAGCTTTGGAGCAAAAATTTGCAAGAAATTGAAAATGCCGGACGGGGCTGAAAAATCAGTACCCAGCAAAATGTTACTTTTTATAGGAAGGCAAGAGATTCGCAGAAACAGTAGAAGGTTTATATGTCCAAAAACATAAATGGGAAAAAGGGGCCAAGTTCGGTACAAACGGCTTTGCCGACAAAAGAGGTGAAATCTATACGGGTACCAAGTTCCAAAGCAGTTGCTTAAATCATAATAGCTATAGGAATGTACAACGTTCTTCAATTGATTTAAAAGAAAATTTGTTACGTTCTTTGATATTAAATTTATAGCTTGGCAAGTTATAATAGTCAATAACTTATGTTTAACGCGATGATATTTAATACAAGCTTAAAATTTAGTTTTACTAGTTGTTCTATTTTATACTACAAACAATTTAGTTGGATATAAAACTTGGCAAGTTATAAATTTAATATCAAAGAACATAACAAATTTTCTTTTAAATCAATTGAAGAACGTTGTTCATCCCTATAGCTATGATTTAAATAACTGCTATGGAACTTGGTACCCGTTTAGATCTCAACTCTTTTGTCGGCGAAGCCGTTTGTACCGAACTTGGCCCCTTTTTCACATTTATGTTTTTGGACAGATATCATTGATTTTTGAAAAGTTTTATCCTTAAATTTATCTAAATAATTACATTTAAACATTTATATTAATAATTATTAAATATTTTTCATAAAATATCTATTAAAAGCCCGGTCGGTTTTTCATAAATTTCACCCCTTCATTTCGGGCCCCGAAGAAGGGAAAGTTTCGGTTTTTCAATTTTCTCCTTTATTAATGTGCCAAGCTTTACCAGTATGCCAAATTTCAGCATTCTAGCTTGATTGTATTTTCACTTAATTAAGCCTATAATAAATTTCACTCCTTTAATTTAAGTCCTGAAAAAGGAAAAGTTTCACTTTTTCGATTTTTGTCCTTTAATTCTAGCCCAAACTCTACCAGTATGCCAAATTTCAGCATTCTAGGACCAGCGGAAGTGTTAAAAATGGCACTTTTCAGAGCTTAATAACTCAAGAACTATAATAGATTTATTCATTAAATTTGGGATTCTAGGTGTCCTTGTGGACCTTATTAGACATGCAAAATTTCAAGTGTGTAAGTCTAATAGTTTTTGAATTATGTGGGGGGTCGAAAGTAGCTCGAAATGGTTCGTGTAAATATACATATGGCCGGTGCGTCGCTCGTTTTCCCGAACTTGGTGTGTGTCTAGATTAGTGGAGTTAGTAAAATTAAGTACATCTTTATTCAATGATCGAATTGCAAGTATCAAATGAAATTTTCTCCATCTCATAACTAGAGACCGGATTTTTATGCAGTAAAAACTGCCAAAATATGCAATAAAATATGCAGTTAAAAATGCTGAAATATGCAGGTAATATGCAGAATACGTTGAAATATGCAAATATATGCAGTAAAATATGGCAAAATGAATTTTTTTATTCACTAAAAAATTAAATTGAAGACACAAAGACTATATATTTGAAGGAGTGCTATGAAAAAAATAAAATTATAGAGTAAATTATAAACACCAAGTGTCAAATATGTACTTTTATTGCCTAAAAAATTGCACAAAATTCTCATTATATTTAATATATTAAAATAGTCTTCAAAATCGGAGCTATAGTTAAAGTGCTCATTGAAAGAAATCAACATAATAAATATAATAATTTTCAAAAAATGTGAATGTCAAAAATATTGAGGGTAGATTGTGAATAGTTTCGTATTGTGTTGTAGTAATGTACTGTTTCTAATTATTATCTTAACAGGCTTATTATGTCTGACAGTCACTTAAAATTTATTTATACGATGAAAAGGAGCGCTCCATATCCCCAGTTGTAATGGGGAAAGGAACTTAAAACCCCCACTTTTACTTTGGAAGAAAAATATTGGAAACTTTTCGTCATTTTCGTGTAGAGAAAAGTATCTAGTTAAATCAAAGCACAACTGAATAAAAAGAAAAATGAGTGGGTTGTTGTTTTGTAGCTACGTTTACATCCTTTGTAATTCAACCTCCTACTTCCTAGTCCAACACTACACTCTTGTCGTTAAGGCCTTTTTCAGTTTTCATTGAATTTAAATTAGTGTCCTCCTGTTTTATTTCTTCATTGTTTTCATTCTTTTTCCGAAAATTTACTTTTAAAAAATCTGTATTTGGCGCGAACTATGCAATATTTGACAAAAAATCCTTCAAATATGCAATTTTATCCAATATTCTTCAAATATGCAAAAATATGCAAAATTACCCAAATATGCAAAAATATGCAGTATAAAATTTAACCCACTGTATCCAAGATGCATGATTCGGATAGACTAATGGATCCCCTGGGTCGTATGTGGCGGCAAACAATATATGCAATTGCATAGGAATCAGGTCTCTACTCATAACAGAACAATTAGCGTCCCGCTCGCATCTTTCGCGGGACGCTTCTTCCAGGGCCCTAAAAACGGGACGTCCCGGCTCTCCCAGGACGGTTGGCAACTCATTTCAAGAGTAAAGTCATTTCAAGAGTAAAGAGGCAAGGCAGTAGTTCGCTCTGAGAAAAAGGGAGTGACTCACGGGAGTTGCCAGGGATTATGTAAGAGAGTAGAGCAGAAGGAAAGAGTCAAAGGGCGGTTGCGATTTGGTGATTCGGTGTCTGTGGTTGCTGGCCCTTCAGGGTCGAGGCGACCTCCGTGGTCCTCGTCCTCGTCCTCGGCACCTGGAGAAAGCCCCAGGGTAGAGGGGTGAAGGCGAGACTCGCCGACTCGGAGGCCAGTGAGCAAGAGACCGCGGACGAGGATCCAACCACGAGCACCTATGGGCCAGGCTCCGCTCCCGAGATGGGTCAGTACTCATTCACTACTACTCTAATCTACCCGCTTTAATTATACAACCCTAGTGTTTACTCTGTGGCCTGAGTTATGGACTCGTAAATCTTCAATATTTTTTTACTTTGCATGAAAAAATTGTAGTTTTTTCGTATTTTTAAAATATTTCAAAAACGGCTAAAACTATTTTGATAAAAAAAATTAAGCGAATTCACTGCGTTTCGGTTTAAAATAAAACCTTCTATAGTGAACATCGTAAAATTTATATTTTAACAAATATTAATTTTTTTTCTCAAAATGTCTTTCTCTGTGTATGCTGCCAAATTTTGTGGACGCTCTTTCTCAAAAATCAATGAAGAAATCAAACTATATTTTATATTGAGATTAAAAGCTGATTAGATTTTGGTTTAAAAGGGACCAAAAATTAGGATGGTAAAAAATTTGAACCCTTTGTCCGGTTTGGACCAAATTTTGCAGTTATTTTTTAGGACCGTATGAAATTATTGGGTAAATAATCAAAGTGATGAGTCATGAGCCATAACATATATATAGTATTATATTAGTTATTTAGTTAAAATGTCTGTTTGTGCGTGTGTTACCAAAATTTGTGTATGGTCTAGTTAAAAAAATGATGGTATCAATAAATCGATATTTTATGGTATAATGAAATTAAGAGCTGAATAGATTTTGGTTGAAATCGGACCAAAAATTGCAGCCAGGGGTGTAAAAATGTTAACCCTTTATCCGGCTTAGAACAGTTAATTAAAATGTCATAATTGATTATAAATTTGACTTTTTATTTAATTTTAATGAACGAGGGAGGGGGGGTCATGAGGGGGCATATCACATATTTTTTGCTTTTGTTTTTGCTTATTCATGTTTAGAAATGTCTGAAATGATAATTAAAATATTTTTCTAACTATCCTCTCTCACCGTATGTGTGTGTATGTGTATCGGGATTCTTAACAATACAGTAACTCAAGAGAGGTCGTCAAAAGTTCGTTCTGGCGTTAAAATTTATATACAGTAATCACTCAATCTGCTCTATTCTAAAAAAAAAAAAAACAGCGCGAAGGCCGATTTCACGCTTTGAACTTTGTATGAAATTATGGGCTTAGGGTCCAGATTTTAGAAAAATTACAAAAAATAATAGAAAAGTTTTTTGCATGGTTTATAATTAAAGTTAATTTTTATAAACATAAAAATTGAACATTAGCAAAACATCTGCTCTGATGAAATTTTTTGACTGTAGTAACTACTATAATAATAAAACTTGAGCAAGATGCGAGGTAGGGTTTTTTGTGAAACCTACCTCGCAATTCGCTCAAGTTTTATTATTATATTAAAATGTTTCACCTAGAACCAACACCTAACTCCTTAAAAGTTATTAGTAGTACCTACTGATGGCTGATACTACAGTTTTTTGAAAAAAGCTTGTTAACACAATTGCTTAGTAGATATCTGCGGGCTATAGCTGCTGTTAAATTTCTCGGGAATTTTAAAGCAGGACCCATTTCAAAAAAACCATACAAGTCTGAGAAGGTTTCTCAAACCGAGGGTTTAGTAACTAATACCTATATAATAATTATGATTATTATTTTCTTATTTAAGATTAATTTAAGGTATTTTTTAATGTGCTACTTTTAGTAAAATATCGAAAAAAGTGCTAAAATAATTTGGAGTACTTATGGAGCCTATCGTTAGGCAAATAGTCTTTTAAAATCCTATTAATTAGATTTCTTCTAAAAGTCACCTCGCAGAGTGCGTGCATTTCCCACTAACTTTATAACCCTTTGATTTCAAAATATATAAAAATTAATGAAAGTAGCTTTGTCTATGTATCTCGATGATAATTATTTCGGGTGCTATTTAATAATTAGTTTGCATGATAGATGAAAAAATACAATGAGTTCCATTTACTTTTATAACCTTTGAGAATGTAAAAATTAGTGAGTGTATAAATTTGAAGAAACTTATTTTGATTGCTATTGAATAATTAGCTTAGATAACAGATAAAAAAACTCGCACTTAACTGTAAATTTTTGAAGAATATGTTGTCAATAGTCAGGAAGTACATCATGAAAAAATCACTCTAGACTCTAGAGGTATCCGAAATCGAGAAAATTTATTTCGAAATGGATTATTCAATTATTCTAGCGCAACAATTATGGTATATATTATATAGAAATTTTATCGGACTCTAGATCTAACAGCTTCTAAGTTATTTTTATGGACTAGTCTGAAAATATGGGTGTGTACGAGATACGATCATGTCCCGGACAATCCCATTAAAAGGGAGATAGCTTTCGTGCTTAAGAGCCTCAGACGTCTTGAAAATTGCAGTAGAATGAAATCGAAAATTCTCCAACATTTAAAGATTGTAGTATTTCTTTAATAAAAATTAACGAAATTATAATTATTTGTATCATTGATATAGATTTAATCAACTGGCATAAAATCAGATACAGAGCTTCCTAATATTGGTTAACATTATCGTTCATATTTTGCCAAACTATAATTTTAGACAAAAATGTTGTAATAGTAGTCGTGCGTGATATGTTAAAAGAGTACGGATCATATTTAGTACCATGTGATATGTACAATTTATTTTCAATCGTGATACGTAAATTTTTTTTACAAAAATATTTAAGAAATTGTTAATTACAAAATTAACATTTAACTAACTGCAGCTTAATAACTAATTTGTATTAAAATAAAAAATATCCCTCAAAAATTGAAAATTATACAGTAATTTAAAGACTACACCAACTGTTTTTTATGCAATCGAATGCAAGAAGGGGCCGCGCACCAGGAAGATGCTGCCCCTATGAATCTCGAAAGATCCGTGCATTACCGAAGAGTAGGAGAAATAGATCAAGATCAAAGAAAGGGTGGAGGCGTAGGTGACATTAAATGTGGGTTAGTTCTTTTTTGTAAAATAGGGATGATATCTAGCTGAAATATCGGGTATAACTAAGAAGATTTAATTAATTTTTTTATCCCCATATTTACCCCCCTCCCCTCCACCCCCTTCCCAAAAAAAAAGAATTTACTTCTTTTTTTAAGCCGTTAGAATTTCCCATAGTATTTTATGACTTTATACTAATATTATATATAATTTTTTGCAACGAAATTTTCTCTGGAGAGAGGCGGACTGATAGAACTCTTAATTGAAAGTAATGGAAGGCATCCCAGGGGTAGTGAAGAAAGAAAAAAATTAACACATATCAAATAAAGTATAATTTATTGGAATCCTTCCTCCTTTCCTTTCAAAACGACGTTTCGGAGGATTCTTCCCATTATACTGTATAATTAAGAAAAGTAAGAAAATAAAAATTGTTTTTCTATGCTTCTGCTAAGGAAGAAAAAAGTTTTAAACACTGATGTGGAGAGAAGAAGGAATCATTTTGTTTCCTTCATTGACCCCTTGAAACCATGAAGAAGGAGGGAAGAATCCTCCGAAACATCATTTGAAAGGAAAGGAGGAAGGAATCCAATAAATTACACCTTATTTGATATGTGTTAATTTTTTTTCCTCACTCTGGGCTGCCTTCCATTACTTTCAATTAAAATTATATATAATATATATGTATATATAATAACGGCCTGAACATGTTGAAACCACCGATTCCCATATCGGAATCACCTAAGTAAGGCAACATGAAGAAATTCTGTGTGCCGTTGAAATATTTATAGCCATTAAATCACCGTCATGTTGTTTGTATCTCACTGAAATTGATTAGGTAGTCGAGGGCTGTTTCTTCCAGGCTCAGAGGTGCAAGAAACCAGGACGCAGAAGAAATTTTAATTAAACCAAAAATACACCCTCGAATTTTGTTTTTATCTTGATTTAATTCAAGTACTGATAATACTAAAACAAATAATATTCATTAGTTTTATTAAAAATATTCTCGTTGCTATTTTATTTATAAGGGACGGCGAATTTCTGTTTATGTCAGGGTGCCAATTAGCCCAAGAACTCAGGAGTTGCAAGCCTTTAAGTTCGTTAGAAACGAAATAGTTATACTTTTTTAGATTAAGTGTCATAAACTGGTTAATTTAAAAGTAAAACCAAGGGTTTGGTAAATAAAGAATTCGGAGCTGACCGATTCAATAACGTAAGTCATTAAGGTGAGGTGGTCAGCTTCATAATCTGGAAGCTCGCCAATAGACATGATTAATTTTATGGTTCAATATAGTGGAAATTTTCAAATTCCATTTTACTCTCGGTTAAGAAAAATAATAGAAAAGATATAGTGAAGTGTAAATTGATAAGGCGGAAGTCTAAAATGAATGCTAAAGATATATAAAGATTGTTTTTGTTACGAGTTAGACAACTAATTAATTAAAGCTTCAGAGTGTATTTTCCTTGATGAAATATCATAATTAATTGCAAAAAATGAAAAAAATTGTTAATCGTCAATTGAAATAGCATGGGAATAAGAAGCTGAAACAAAGTGAAAACCCCCTTAAAACATCTTAAAAGAGTCTCAACAAGAAAAAAGTTGGTCCTTAACTATAACAAGGGAGGAATTCTCATTACAAAAGGCTTTTTGGTTTGGTTGTAATGAAAAGTCATTTCTTGTTAGGGACAACCTTTTTACATGCTTTATATTAGTTTCACCGCTATTTATGTATGTATGTATCTATTTATTTATCAATGTGAATTTTGTTCTGTTAAATTCCGCAAACATTACTCTATAAAAATAAAAAAAGTAAAAAAATAAATTACATTTTAAAAAAACTAAAAAACATGCTTCTAAAAAGTACAAAATAATGTAATACTTAATCAAAAAGAGTGGGGCACTTTGTCAAAATTAATTAAAAGTTTCTGCGACTCACACTTTTTACTTTACCATACAGGGTATGGTCAAGTATTATAATCGTGCATGAAAAAAGTGGCGTTTTTTCCTTCTTTTTTTCGAAATATCTCAAAAACGGCTGAAACTATTTTAATTAAAAAAAATTGAGCAAAACCATGTCATTTCGGTCTACAAAAAAGCTCTAATAAGTGAACATCGAAAAAATTATATTTTTTGAGATAATAATTGTTTTGTCAAAATGTTAGTCTGTGCGTTATCAAATTTTTGTGGACGAGCTAGCTCAAAAACTAGTGTGAATATCGAAACCAAATTTCACACGTAGTTTTGGTCCATTGAGATTAAGAACTGATTAGATTTTGGTGCATGTCGACCCAAAATTAAGGGGGCTGAAGGGGGCGGGGGTTAAAAATTACAAATCTAGGCCATTTGAGCAAACTCAACCAAATTTTGTATACATAATCAGTGGGCCCCCAGGAGTCTAAAAATGCAAAAACTAACCCCCCATCCCCTACATGATTATAAATAATTTTATTAAATATTAAATTTAAGTGAGGGGCTAGGTTGTATGGTAAAGTCAAGTGGATGGCCACATCAGAATACGTCAGCTTATTGATTAAGTATTACATTATTTTGTATTTTTTAGAAGCATGTTTTTTAGTTTTTTAAAATATTTTGTCTATTTTGGAGACGGACTGGTAGAATTCAATGAAAAATTGATGGAAAGATAGCCCAACGAAAACTACAAATTTCGAATAAATTTTTTTTATTAGAACATTATTTTCATTCTCTTAAAAACTGACGTTTCGGAAGATCTTCCTTCAGGGTTTAAAAATGCCAATGAAGGTAGTTTGTCAGTACCTGTTTAACACCCTTCCCCGCGCCATGCCCTCTACCCTTGGATACTTTTTTTCATCAATAATTTATTAATAAATGCATTCCTATTTCTAGAGAACATTCCAATCGGATTTGTGAGTTTTTCTGTTTGCCTTTAAACCCCGCCGATAATTGTTTTATATTTTTTTTCTGCCACACCTGATTTGGACAAACGGGTGACCTTGATGGCCCAGAATCGAGACCCGACCAAGCTTTGTTTCTTGGATTTCCCTTTCGTTTGTTGTTGATGGTCGCTTCTTCCCCCAGGTACGGTCCCAGGGCCACAATCGATTCTAGTGATCCATCCATCCCCACCTCTTTTCTATACACCGTTAGCAATTCGAATGTTTTTTTTCTTTTTATTTAATTACACCGTTAACGAAAGAAAAAACAAGAACCACAATTGTATATCATTTGACAAGTGAGGAAACATTCTTGACTATATATAGATAAGTCGTTTCTGTTCCCGACCATGAAATTGATATCACGTGCGCCCTGGCAATGAATGGGCTTCTGTTTTTGTATTGCTATTAATTTGTTATTGAAATTTTTATTATTATTGCCTAGCCATTTATAGAAATGGAAGAAACATGTAAAAGATAAAGTAATTAGTAACTAATGTGTGAGTGAAGCTTATAACATTAGATTAGAGCTTCCCAACCCTGTGGCCCGAATTTAAGTACAATGACTAAGCTTCTAATAGTCCAGTCAACGAACGCTCGAAAAGGGGCTATAGAAAACATTGAAGAGGGTAGATTTTTTTCTTATGGAATGTGTTTGGGGTAGTTAGGAGGTAAAAATACTAAAAGTCCCCAGTCTTACCGGGCTTAAACTTTTGTTTGACGAAAAACAGGAAAAATTTCTTTTTCATATATTAACGATATTCTCGGGCGAATATCTCAAAAACCAAAAAGAATAAAGAAAAATGCAAAATAAGTAATCTTGTATCAAATTTCTTAAGCTTTAATTTTGATAGGATTCATTTTTTTTCCCTACAAACCACCGTTTTCGAGATATAAGCGAAAAACCAAAAATGGGACATTTCTTCTACCCCTAAGTCCGCTAGCTAGGACTGGGGTCTTTTAGTATTTTTACCTCCTAACTACCCCAAACAAATTCCATAAGAAAAAAATTCTACCCTCTTCAATGTTTTCTATAAGTCATTCGTTGACTGGACTATAAGTAGCAAGGGCGTAGTTAGGGGGGCCACTTTCTAGGCTAGATCACAGAATCAATCATTATGAAAAATGTCGTAAAATGACTTTCCTGCAGAAATAAGTTTGTTAAATAAGTTTCGGCATGTATCCTTAGTTAAACCCCTTAGAGATAGGCAACTAAACATACACCTCAACAATTTCTAATGCGGTGACCCTGGGAGATAAAAAAAGATACTTTTTCTTGACATCTAATAATAAAATATAGTAAAGCATTGTTCTACCTATAAAGAGAAGCTGGGGTATGAAGCCTAGTACACACCTAGCGACAAAGTCTCGCGACATTCTTCTCGAAAAATTATATTTCCTAATAGTGAATTCACGCAAAAAATTTAAAAAAATTGTTGCTCATTGTGTTGAAAAATGTCTGAAACCTGGAGAAAAATCATTTTTTTCCCTCTGTATGTCTGGGATTCAGATAACCACGATAACTTTTAAGAACGAAAAGTCGTAGAAAGTTCGTTATTGTGATAAAATATGTGTATTTCCAATGCAGAGAACTAATTAGATTTTGAGCTTTTAAGCTTTAAAACTTCTGGTTCAAAAATACAGAAAACATTTTTTTATTGAGATTTTAAGGCGATGTATTTTAATATCGATAATAGACATAAATGGACACTCCATAATTAAGTTTATTATTAATTACTTATAAAGGTGTCTAGCTTTTTTGTTATTAAATAAATGTGCGGGCAAGCGATTCTTTCATTAGAATCTGATCGAGATAAATTATATGAATAGAATGATCTTCCTTTAGAGCTAAGGCATTGCAAGCATGCTCTAGACCTGTTTCAGACTAGAAGAGAGATTAATTTCTTAATTTTTATTATTCTCTGAACGGCCTTTTGACTCTAGGTAAAAAATGATTCGAAATAAATATCAGATTTAGATATTTATGACCATAGAACAAACACCCTAGCATTATATAATGAATTGATGCTATTGAAGGTCAGAGAAATAATTAAGCTAGACTCAGTGATGTTGATATTCAAAATCAAAAATAACTTGATAGGTACTGGTATTGAGTTACTATTTAACAGTGATACATGGACACAACACCAGAGCTAATCAGCACTATCATGTGCTGTCAAGTGCCAGGAATGTGGGTCAGAGGAGGATCACCCACACTGCTTTAATCTCGTATAATGACTAGTATACCTGAAGGGTTGAAAGATGTGAAAATTATGAGTAAATTTAATGAAAATGTTAAACGATATTTATTTGGCCAGAGATTATGATAACGCACACATGTATGATATTTGTAATGCCTGTTGTAGATTCTTTGTGATCTTTTTGGGTTAAGAAATAAAAAAAAAAAAATTATTAATTAACCGAAACTGTAAGCAGTGTACCGAGTGAAGTTAATTTTCTCATTAATATATCAAAGAATAATTAACACATCAACGAGAATTGTTTTTGATCGTGCTTTTTAAACAAGATATATATCGCGAGACTACTGATGGTTGAAGCTATTGGAGTCTGCTGAGTCTTAATTCTGGACCAAGAGAGAATGAAAAAGATGTGATCCACTTGGCTATAATCCAGCATCATTTCGCGATTGGCCCGCATGACACTTTTTATATCAAACACTGATATTGATCACCAAATGTATTTGAAATCTGAGATGTTATATATTCAATCTCCCAGTCCAGAGCGCCCGATCTGTTAACACGTGTGATAGGTGTTTGCCATTAATTAATCATAAGTTTCCTGTATTTGATTCAATCGCGAATCGAATGCAGGTAATTTTTGTCAAATATTAAGTGAAAATAATATCCGAATTTATATATTTCTAACGTGAAATAGTGAAGTTAATTTTCTCATTAATATATCAAAGAATAATTAACACATTAACGAGAATTGTTTTTGATCGCGCTTTTTAAACAAGATATATATCACGAGACTACTGCTGGTTGAAGCTATTGGAGTCTGCTGAGTCTTAAGTCTGGACCAAGAGAGAATGAAAAAGATGTGATCCACTTGGCTATAATCCAGCATCATTTCGCGATTGGCCCGCATGACACTTTTTATATCAAACACTGATATGGATCACCAAATGTATTTGAAATCTGAGATGTTATATATTCAATCTCCCAGTCCAGAGCGCCCGATCTGTTAACACGTGTGATAGGTGTTTGCCATTAATTAATCATAAGTTTCCTGTATTTGATTCAATCGCGAATCGAATGCAGGTAATTTTTGTCAAATATTAAGTGAAAATAATATCCGAATTTATATATTTCTAACGTGAAATAGTGAAGTTAATTTTCTCATTAATATATCAAAGAATAATTAACACATTAACGAGAATTGTTTTTGATCGCGCTTTTTAAACAAGATATATATCACGAGACTACTGCTGGTTGAAGCTATTGGAGTCTGCTGAGTCTTAAGTCTGGACCAAGAGAGAATGAAAAAGATGTGATCCATTTGGCTATAATCCAGCATCAAAGCGCGATCAAAAACAATTCTCGTTAATGTGTTAATTATTCTTTGATATATTAATGAGAAAATTAACTTCGCTATTTCAAGTTAGAAATATATAAATTCGGATATTATTTTCACTTAATATTTGACAAAAATCACCTGCATTCGAGAATCAAATACAGGAAACTTATGATTAGTGTACCGAGTCTTGAAAAAGTTTCACTTTTTTCTCTAATTTATTTTATTAAGTTCCTCGACTCCTCTTATTGTAGGTATATATTCTAAAAAATATAAATGAATTGAGCCAGGCGATGTTTGATCGGAGTGGTGGGGTGTGGCTAACCATAGTAACCATGTGTATTTGGTTGTCTTGTGGGCCAGGTGTGTGTGGGTTGGCGCTGGCGGCTGGTCTGCTAGCGACGGCGGCGGGTGCCGTCCTACCTCCGCCCTGGGCAGATCCCAACATCAACCCTTGCTCCAGCTGGCAGGAGCTCTTCTGGCCAGAAAACCAGAAATGCTACCGTATCTTCAGCCAGGGCCCCTGCCCGGAAACCCAAGAGCTGGCTCCGGGAATCGCGGGTGCCAGACCCGTATGCAGGTGTCCTCCCGGGCTTGCATTCTCCGCGAGGGATGCTCGATGTCATCGGATATTCCAAGCGGGGCCTTGCAACGACGCCGAGTACTTTGCCCCTGTGCCGCCATCCCCAGAGGAGAAACCCAATGGACAGTGAGTCATCCTCTATTTCTATTCAATTTTTTTCAAATTGCCCCTTTTGCAAAATTTAGGAATAATATGGTTATGTAAATTGTAGGAATAAAGATTATTAAGATAAAAGAAAAGGAGAAAGTCTTCCATGTATATTTATCTTCAATATGAATATATTAATACTAACTATAAATTGTTTCGTAATCAAATAATACAGTATTATAGATTCTGTGCTAATATCAACCTTTAGGTAAATATGTACTCTATAGATTAACCCATATGTCTAGTCCAGATACTGATTTAATATACCTATTAGAAGTATTTTCTTTTGGAGAGACGGACTAGTAGACTAGTAGAATTTAAATGGAGAACTGAGGTAAGGCAACCCAAAGATAATGAAAAATAAAATTCCGAATAAAAGAAATTCTATCGTCTCGAAAACCGACGTTTCAAAGGATCTTCCCTCCTTTCCCTTTCTTTTTATTTGGAATTGTATTTTTATTTAATTTCTGGACCATTAAAGGTTGTGCTAATACTGTCGTATCATGGTCGAGTATACAGTCCTAAGAGTGGTTTGACGCAACCACTCGCCTCCACTCAACTCTATCCCATAGTAACTCTTTCAATTCTCTAAAAGTCCCACATCCCACATTCATTATCTGTAAAAAATACTCCGACCTGGGTCTTACTCTTCGCCTATTCTTTTCCACTTCTAAAAAATCCCTCCTGTATAGGTATTACGTATTTGAACTCTTTTCATTCAGATTTTATGAAATGTCTTGTAGTCTTTATATAACTACTTATAAAGTAATTATTAAATTTAAAAAATAACAAGACAAACTTCAGTGGTTATATTTACAGGTTGAGAATTTCTTAGATCATAAATCAACTATATTCGATTATTTTTTTTTCATCAAAATATGCAAAGTTTAGACCCTTAATTTAGAAATCCTGTTAGGTACAAAATCTTGAAAAAAATAGTTATTTTTACGCTCTTCTATGCCGATATTATAAAGTGAATTAAATTTAAAGACAAAAATCAGCTTAATTCTACTTAACTCATGATAAAAAAATGTTTTATTTTTTTATTTTAGGCCCAATACAAATTTGATACTCACAATGAATATTAATATGATTTTTGATTTCGGGTAAAATAATCTGTAAATGTCAAGTTTATATCTTATTTAGTTTACGATGAGTTACAATGCTCTGAAAGAGAACAAGATATTATATCAGCAATAGTAAGATTGTGTTTTACTTTTAACAAGAACCTTAAAATGAAATTTAGACAATTAATAAATAACATTTAGGGAAAGTGGTGTTGGTTTATAGTGAAACTTATTAAACACAGGAGTTTTTTAAAGGGTTATAGTGGTGTTTCACAAGTAAAAATAAAAATTAAAAAATTCCTTTAATTATTTTTTGGAGTTTTATTTTACTCTATACATATTTCTGGTTTTGAGCCCATCATCAGGAGTTTACAAAAGACTGAAGTCTGGGTGATGGGCTCAAAACCCGAAATATGTGTAGAGTAAAATAAAACTCCAAAAATATAATTAAAGGAATTTTTTATTTTGACTTGTGAAACACCACTATAACCCGTTAAAAAGACTCCTTTAATTAATAAATAACAATTGAAATGTCTAATGGTCATTTAAATTTCCAGACGCTGGGGAACATGCTTAGAAGTACCAGAATGTGAAGAGAACCAGGGCTGGTATCCTGAAACAAATCAGTGTTTCCGTTTGCTCACGCGTGGACCATGTCCCAAAGGTGAACTGTTAGTGATCTCAAAAGAGCGAGGCGGCGGAAAACTAGCAGTGTGCGAGTGCTCTGATAAACGGGAGGAACTTCGGGATCGGTTCTGGCCACCCACACGGACATGCCATGAATATTACACACGGGGACCGTGTCTTGACTCGGGACATCTGTTCTTGCCCGGGGCCAACTGCAACTGTCACAAATATCTCGATCATTATCATGAAGCTACGGAAAAATGCTACCCACTTGGTTTGTATTCGATTTTTATTTCTTTTTTAGGGCGTATGCAGCATACTATAAAGGCCATTCACGCCTTTTTCATTTTACTTTCACTTATTTAGAACAAGGGGTCGCTCATAAATATGTCACTCTATAAATCCAGACATTTTCGACCCCTCCTCCTTTGTCACATTTTTGTAAACCCCCCTAGCTATAATTACGTCACTATACCCCAGTCCCTCCTTCTTAAGGTAGTTGTTCCGCCAAATGGGTTTTCTTAGGATTTTTTTGAAATTTAGACATATTATTATTTAAATAGGTCTACATTGATTGGTGGCAATACGAAATTTTTGAACAATATAGTTCCGGAGATATTAAATTTCAAAAATAGTTTTTCACTCTTAAACATTACACTATATGAGATATCGGAAAATTTACATACATATTTAATTATAATTAAGAAACCCTTCTTACCATTTTTATAAAAAACTAAACCAACATTAAACAATAACCAATACAATATTTTAAGACAATTTTGATTCACAACACAGTTTCTGGAATAATAAGAAATAAATAATGAAAAAATGTATAAAAAATTTACACTAAAAACAATTTGGCAACAGCGCATTTATTTAACCAGCGCTAGATTTTTTCAAAATTATAATTTTCATAAGATGTATCGTATGCGTTGATTACATTTGTTAAAAAATAACAAAACGTTTTTTATAGAAATTTTTTAACTTTTAAAATGTATTTTATCTGTCATTTTAATATAAAAATATTCAATCTCTTACAATGGTGCCAGATTTGTCAAACGAGCACGGGATTGGCTAAAATCGGTACATAAACAGCAAAAAGTTTTGGTCTTATGAATTATGAAAGCTTAATGTCTGGTCTTATATTCTAGCATTAACTTTTTGCTAGTATTGTCGCAAAACAACTACCTTAAAACGATAATTTGAATACATTTCAATAATAGAAATATATTCACGGAACTTTACTTATTTAAAGAAAATAAGTTTTATGAGAACAAAATTTAAAACTAATAAATCAAGTTTAAAAATCATTTGGAGTTAATTAATTTAGCTTAGCAATATTACGTTATTTCAAGTCGTAAAAGTGAAAAATAAAATTATGGTTGTTGAAGGAATGAAAATGAAGTTATTTTGATGCCCTCCTCCCTAATTGTAATATAATAATAATTATAACGCTAGGCTCTATGACCTCTACTCTCTTATTGCGTACGTATTTTATCGACGAACCCCAAATTAATTATTGGAATGGTATCTCCGGAAATTGGCTTTTTGAAATGTTTTAATTATCAGTATGACTTACGCATATAAATATTAAATTGAAGAAAAATTGAAAGCTTTTCTCTTAGTAAATTTTAAAGATTTGGCTATTTTTTGTCATTAAATGGTTTGATTGAGCTAGAAAATTGATTAATAGTTTATTAACATAAGTTTGTGTGCTAAATTTTTGTTAATTATCTACAGCCCTTTGAAAGCCTTCAATCTTCATTTATTAGTTTCTAACCAGAAAATTATGAAGCTAGTAAGGAAATTTCTGAGCGATTTCAATACTTGTGTACGCTTCACGAAATTTGTTTCTTGATAATATAATATACTCGTAATATAATGAATATTCTAATAATAAAAAAAACATATAATTAAAGTATAAAATACAGGGTAGAAAAATCTAAAAGTAGAAAGGTCTCAGTCGTGATTCAAAGCTGGCTGGCGTAACTTAGAGGAGATCGAGATGACCTTCGATTTCGCAAATAAAATCAGATCGTGACATCACGGAAAGGGTAAATTGAATCATTTACAAATAGGAATATTTGATTTATGATGATATGGAAATTGCGTATAACAGGTTCCGGAACCTCGGAAAACACAAATTTCGGACTCGAAAACAGAGAAAAAATTAAATAAAAAGCGGACAAGTGTTGAGTTTGACTCAAGCAACTAGGATTCTGTAGAAGGAAGCAGACTGGTAGAGGCTTTGTATAGGTACTAATAAACTGGTAAACTTCGAAATAAAAATAGGATAATATGATTAATTGGATTTTATAAGACATAGGGAAAGATACCGCAATAGGGGGTTAATTGGTGGAGGTAAGACCTATATTATATAAGTACTCATCATACTATATATATATTTGTCTAGATTAATTTGCCGCAACGCTGACGTTATGCTGCCGAGAGAGAGCGCCATCGGTATGTTTGCGGCAAATTTGAAATATAATCGTAATTTGGACTCAAATTTCGAAATGATAGACTCCAATTGATTTTAAATTAAGAAACATTAAATATATTGAAAATTATTACCCCCCCCCCTTCACCACTCAAAAATTAAATATTCAATTCGCTTTTCTTTGCGCACAGAAAAAGAAATCAATCACATCTTATTTGATTTATATATTATTTGTTTATTTTTTAATAATTTGCCACTTTTTTATAATTTTTTAAAAATCTAAATTTTGTTATTCTTAAGATTGAGTAATTTATTCTTATTTTTTGATTTTTACAAAATTCAACGACTTAAGAAGACACGCATGCCCGTTTCTCGTGGCAATACTGGAGCAGCCTGTCATACAAACACCTGATCTCTTTTAAATATTTGGAGTCTTATATCGATTATCGATCCCAAATTTTAAAAAATGATATAATATAATTCTCCTCCTCACACGATTCCACTTATTTAAATAAATCTATTTCCACACAAAAAATATCACAATGCTGTAGATTATAGAAAAAAAAAAAATACTTCCAGATTCATATCTAGAACCTCATTTCTGTAGCTGTGTCAGGAATAAAAATTTTGGACCGAGACGCCGCCCGCCAGGGCACTAGCTCGGAGGGTCGAGCTTCGAGGGCGTGCCGAAGGCACGCACGAAAAGCTCGTAAAGAAATAGTCAGTTGGAGCCCTCCAGCACTGACACAATGAGAATCTTATTCTATCTACTTAATGAGATCTCTATAGGAATACCCGCCACCCTATGATAAAAAAATACTTTTTATTTTGGATCCCACAAAAAATTCAAATGTCCCCCAAAAAATAATTGGATCGAAATTTTAATAAGATTTTTGATTTTAGGGAAAATTAATACATATGTAGGGATAATTTGTAAATTTTATGTTTGTACCTTATTTCGTTTTCGGGAAACAATGATCTGATAGAAGGATAGAAAGACAATGTAGTTACACTAATAGGGTTCCGTTTTACTTTTAAATGGAACCCGAAGATTGTCGAATTACAAAATTTCACAGAAAGTGTATAGCTATGAATCTTGAGGTTTTCAAAAGTAGTACGAGGATAAGTCAAAAATTACCTACACTTCTCGTTCTACAACTTTATTAAACTAAGATAAGAGGCGGTCGCATGCGCATGCGTTGAGTTGGCGCGTCTGAGGTCACGTGTGGGGAATTTAATCACGATCGCGTCAGTTGTCGTCTAGCTACAATAGCATAAGCATGTCAGCTCCGCTATCAGATTGCACCAAAGAGGAGCAACGAGGAGTGGTCAGAGGGTGTGAAAAGTGCTGAAATTCACCGGAGACTTTTGTCACAATACGGGGAAAGTGCTTTATCTCGTAAAAGCGTTTTTTTATGGATCGAAATGTTTAAAAGTGGCCGAAGGAGCGTAACACAAAAAGAGCGAGCTGGGCGACCGCCAACTTAGAGGCCCTGGAACACCCTCCGTACATCCCAGATCTCGCTCCCTCAGACTTTCATCTCTTTGGACCGCTCAAGGAAGCTTTGAGAGGTCGTCGATTTGCCTCAGACATGGATGTTCGGGATGCGGTGCAAAAGTGGCTTCATGACCAACCGAAAACCTTCTACCAGGAAGGCATCCGGAAGCTTGTGCTGGACCAAGTGCATTGCTAAAGGTGGAGACTATATCGAAAAATAATGTATCTGTTGTACACTTATCTTAGTTTAATAAAGTTGTAGAACGAAAAGTGTAAGTAATTTTTGACTTATCCTTGTATAATATTATCAAAACAATAAATAGCTTTAAGTGTTCATTAAACTAATAGTTAAAGAAAAAACTCAATTTCAGGTGAACAGGGACCTTGCCCAACTGGCCATCTTTTCGTTGCTTCTGTGAACACAACGCGAGGCGAGTGTCAATGCAAAGCGGGTCTGGTCCTCTGGCCCCAGAATGGAGCGTGCTACCGTCCCTATACTCGGGGACCCTGCCCAGCAGGCCAAGTGATCTCTGTCGGGCTTAATAAGGAGCTCTCATGTCAGATGGTGCCATGCCGAGCCGGAAGGCTTTTCTTTCCCGAAGAGTCCACTTGTTATCGGGTCGGAACACGAGGACCTTGCCGAAAGGGGCATGTTGTAGTTTTTGAAGCTGGTGCTCGACCTAGCGTCGAAGGAGTGTCCTATCGGGGTCATTGCGGTCCTCGGGAACCATCTTCATCAAATATAAGGCAAGTTTAACTTATAGCTACAAAAGCTTCCATTCGCAAAAAGTAGAAGTATTGTAATCATGCAGGAAATAACACAAGCGTGCGATGAAAAAGTTGTTTGAATAATTTTTTATGATTGTTATAAATTTTCTTCTGCTGAATCCGAAATTAAATTTATTTTTCACGTTTTTTCAAAGCAAGAATTAATTACGGCAAAAGAATAAATAATTCGTAAAGCTCACTCTATTTGGGTCTGTAAAAATAACAAATAAAAAAAGTACTTCTGTCGTTGTTTGTAGAATGGTTTTTAAATCATATCTATTTATAGACGTAGTGAAAAAAGAAAATACTAAAATCTTAATTTTTGGGTAAGTATGGTGTTGAGAAAAAATTGAAAATCTCAAAATGTACTAGGAAAATTGTGATGTGATAGATTTTTTTAAGATACCAATTTCTAGTATACAGTGGGTATAGGAATCAGAATATTATCCAATAATACAAACAACTTTTCAAAAGCTAATTTTGCAGACCTTACTTACCTTCGGATGCGATTCAGAAAAGAACAATTAAACTAATAGGCCCTAACAAACTCACTCGACTCCCTGGCTCACCGAAGAACCGTTTCTCCCCTTTCCCTGTACTACAGATACTATCATGGTGTCTGTTCAGTCGAGCTCAAATCAATTATCCCTAAAGCTCTCTTTACGAGAAACACGCGGTTTTCCAACGCTCAGCACCCCTTCGCTGTCAAATTGGATAAAAATCGAACAAGCGCTTTCGCCAACTTTTTTATCCCTATGATCTCCAGAGACTGGAACTCGCTCCCAGCCACCGTCTTCCCCGCGACTTATAACCTTCAGATATTCAAGACCCGTATCCACAGATACCTTCGACCCCTGCCCAGACAATAAAATCCCCTCTTCTTCTTCTTTTCACGATGGAGGGGCCAACCCAGGCCTTTAGGGGGTGCACCTTTTTGGTGTAACTCATTCTCTCATCATTTTCATTAAACAAAAAAAAATGTAGATTTTGGTAACTTTTTTCGAAATATCTCAAAAACTATTCTAAATTTTTCGTTGTTCACTATACAAAGTTTTATTATAGGCCTAAACGCCGTGAATTCGTTCTATTTTTTTTTTTTTATCAAAATATTTTTACTTTATTATTTAAATAGAATTTATATATCCATCGAGGTTTCACTGAATATATTATGATAATTAATAAAAAGTGTTTGTTTTCCCTAGTGTTCGGCATTCAGGGGCGTTAAAGGCAAGCGAAGAGGATCGTAAATTGGTGACGGGCAAGGTGTGCCCGTCGGGCGGGCGCCCGGGCCCCTGTCACCCACTCTATAGTCAAGGACCTTGTCCGAATGGTCAGTGGCTGGCGCCTTTACGGCGACATCGTCAACCGAGGGCAGCGTCTGCGGCCACCATCATTGCCACTTGCCAATGTCGACCTCCGTATCGAGCAGTCGAAACCAACCACAGTGGATTCGTGCAGTGTCAACCGCCCGTCATCGAGCTCGCAGAATATCTCAATGCCAATGGAGTCGGAGCCTCAGCGACCAGTGCAAGTGATAATGTGTGAAATCAATTGTTTTTATAGTCCAATCATATGTGCCTAATTTTATAGTGTCATATTTTTTTTTTGAACTTATAGACATTTTCATTTACTTCAAGAATGTTTCTTTGAAATTTCAATTTTTTTTTTTTTTTTTTTAAGGGCTTAAGTGATTAGAAGATTTTTAGAGTAGACCAATGAGTGAAGTGAAAATAAACAAATAATCAAAATGATTCACAATCCTGGATGATTGTATAAATTATCTAACGAGAAGGGGGAGAGTGAAAAAGTGGCTAAATTAAAATGGAGATTTTATTCCTGTCGTTAACGATACTTTAAGAGTTTTGGAGCTTTTAATCGTTTGACGATTAAACTATTTGAGTTAGTAAATGCTTTTTGAAAATAATAAATGCTTTGGGCGGCCCTTAAAAGGTCCGTTGAAGGGTGAATGCTGTCACTTGGTTGGCTTGATGTAACTTCTTTGGGCGAAGAGCGAAACGTTGAGTTTGAGGTCTCGAATCGTCGCTTCCTTGCTTTCTGGCTAAGTGAAATCTTCGGAGGCATATATGGACCCTCGTTCGGCTGTTGGCCGCCAACATATCCTGGCTGGATTCTCAGAAAATAAGGCATCCTCACAGGCGACCGTTATTCGATATCCGACAGTCCGAAAACGCAGTCTCTTGGTTGATAGATAGTTAATCGACCAATAAAATGCGTTTTGATCTGTCACGGACGCGTGAGAGACCACCTATAGTCATTTATTGCGCATGAGCAGCACCCGAGCGTCTTTTGAGTCCAAAGTAGCGCCTTGAGTTTATGCGGTCTATGCAAGGTTTCTTCTGGCTAGAGCTTCAGTGACGAACGCCTATTGGATAAACCTTACAATGAAGAGGTAGAGAATATGTCGTATGTGATCGCGCAAGTTTCATAAATTGTGTCCCCCGAATTATTCTTAAAAGTAGCTAGATTTAGAGACACGGCCTTTAAATTACCAATACTAGGTAGATAAAGTAACAAGTAAGAAAATCGTTTTATGTAATTACAGCGGAGACAGTAAAAAATGCTTCTTAACAAAAGAAAGAACAAGAGTTTCCTTGTCATTTAATGACCTCAAGTTTGCGACCTCAAAATATAGGTATATGCGATCTAATTTAAAAAAATGCTGAAAATTTGAAATCAATAAATAAATAACATCAAATTTAGGAGAGCCAATGGACCTCGTTCCCAACACTCAGCTCGTTTTTAGATTTTGTAAAATGTGAAAATTTGTATGGAGGCGACTGTGGGTCAGTGGTTAGATTGTCGGGCCGGTGACCCGAAGTATGCTGGTTCGAGACTGAGTATCGGCAGATATTTGCAGTCGCCTCCTCTTGGAAAGCAATGGCAACCTACCAAGAGTATAATTGCCTAGTAAACCTCTCCAAACTAGCCGTTCGGAACCGGCGTTAAAAAGTAGGTCCCTAATATCTGTGTAAAACAACTAAACACACGTATATGTGGAGAGGCGCCGACGCCTGTTTCGGGCATAGCACTCTAAGAAGAAGAAAACATGTATTGCGGCAGCTATAGGGAAAATCATTATGATAAAAATAATCGATAGGCTTTTTTTTTTTTTTTTTTTTATTTAATGTCACCGGGAACAGAGCCCATTTAGACAGCACATAAGTAAAGTGTTAGTAGGGTTAGTGGGGGAGCCGAGTTTTCAGCCGGTAGAAATTTTTATTCGTCAGCTAGGATCGAACCCCGGCCTCCCATTCCAACATCGTCATAATCGATCGATGTCGAAACGAGGCCAGTGCGTTAGCCAACTGAGCCAACCCGGCTCCCAATCGATAGGCTAAATTTAAAAGAATACAGTAAACATCCAGAAGCGCGGGTACTAGTTGGGCGCTTTACTAGTAACCGTTATACTTCTAAGGGGTGTAGTCGGGGATGCCAAGTGTAATGGAAATCTCAGTTATTTTCGAACTATTTCAAAAAATTTTAAATCAAAATTGACTTAAAAAAAATGAAAATTTTCAAGAATGAGCATTCTGTGTAACATTTACGATTTAGAGAATATCCATGCCAAAGATGACTGACTACCATAGTTTATGAAATTATCAACAGAGGTATGCCGCGACATCTGTAAATGGTGTACAGAATTTTCATATTAAAAAATGAATAAGTTATTGTGACTAACTAGAGTGGGAGTTTTAATGTTTGATGTTTTCACGAACATCTCACGCGACAAGCCGATTCTCGCAACTGTTTTTATTAATTTATATAAAGAAAATATTATATCTATATTTTTCACTTAAAAAAAAAAAAAAATTGAATAAACTAAGAAACATTTAAAGTATTCTGGTCAGTTTTGAAGTATTAATGAATTTGATATTTATATCAATATTTGTAAGATCTCATAATTAGTTAGTAAAAAATAAAAAACACTAAACTTATGTAAATGTCTTAAATTATACTAAGTAATATTATAGATTAATAAATAATCTTAAGAAAAAATAAATAAAATATTTTTTGATAATACTCAGCTCAAATTTCTTTTTGAATTTATTTAACTCAGCCTCCGATGATTTCATCAGTTGTTCCCGAGATTTCATTTCCTTTTCTAGATGAGCGATTTGTTCTGTTTTATTGTCCATCCCAAGCTACAAATAAAAAATAATGAAATAAATTAAAAAATGAGAATAAGCTTTAAGTAGTTGTTTCACTATATGGGTTTTCTTAGGATTTTTTTGAAATTTAGACAGATTATTTAAATACTTTTGCATCGATTAGTGGCAAAACGAAATTTATGAACAATATAGTTCAGGAGATATTAAATTCCAAAGATAGAGTTTTTCAGACTCATACATTGCACTAAGCGGAATATCGGAAAGTTTACATACATATTTAATTATAATTAAGAAACTCTTCTTACCATTGTTATAAAAAACTAAACCAACATTAAACAATAATTAATACATTTTTTTTAAGAAAATTTTAATTCATAGTTACAACACAGTTTCTAAGATAATAATGAATAAATAATGAAAAATGTTTAATGAAAAATTTACACTAAAAACAAGCTGGCAGCAACGCATGTATTTAACCTAAAAAGTGTGTTAACTTTAGTACTTTTTTGACGTTTTTTCGCTTCAGCCATTGTCGCAACAGCTTTCAATCGCTTATTAAGAACGTTTTGTTTTATAAATCGACCTTTATAATGTATTTTATCTGTCATTTCTATGATAAAAATATTCAAGCTCGGACAGTGTTGCCAGATTTGTCAAACGAGCACGGGATTGGCTAGTAGTGGTACATAAACAGCAAAAAGTTTTGGGCTTATGAATTATGAATCCTTATTGTCTATACTATATACTCTAGCATTAACTTTTAGCTAGTATTGTCGCGAAACAACTACCTTAAGAAAATGGTTAAATTTTATATTAAGAAAAGGTTTGATTTGTAATATATTACCAGAAGTGCATCCTTTTCTTGATCAATTTGAACGACTGTGGCACGTAGTTGATTGTTTTGAGTTCGTGATTCATTGACATCTCTATCAAGAATTGCACGATCGCGTTCAAGTTCAGAAACTCTTGCCTGAGCTGCGAACAAATCCGATTGTAATTGATTCATTTGCGTTTGGAGATCAATTAACGAACGATCAGATTTCTCATTTAAATGCCTGTAAATAAATATTTAAAAAGTTGTAAATTTATATCAATTATTAAATTATAAAAATAAAAAGAATCATATTAACTTGATCTGTGAGTAGAGTTGTTTTTGTTGGCCTAGTTCAGTCGAGGTGGTGAGAATTTGATCATGTGCTGCTCGTAGTTTCTCTTCTAAAGTTTGTATATTTGCTGTTAAAGTTGATTCTTTTTGAATAAAATCACGACGTTCACTTTCGATGTTTCGTAATCTTTCTTCAAGATTTTTAATAGTTCGCTCAAATCGTACACGCTCTTGTATATGAATTTCGGAATCATACTAGAAATAATTTTTATTTAATTTCATTTATATATTTAAAGAAGAATACTTATATTAAAAATTATTATACTTTGAGTCGATCTCTTAAGACATCTCGGTCTTCTTCAATTCGTCGTTTTTCTGATCGAGTGATATCAAGTTCGTATTCAAGACGATTTTTTATAGACACCAAATCCTAGAAAATTCAAAATGTTATTTAAATTTATATTGGTTAAACTAAAGAGTGCGACTTCTGCTTCAATCAGAAAGTTTGTGAAGTAAATTGAAGAAAAGAAAACTTTTTTTGGTGCGTTATTCGCAAATACATATTGGTGATTTGAGAATCTTTATTCAATTCACTTGTGCTATAGAGCTGAAATTAAGCATAAAGGTGATGTTTACAAACTTATGCGAAAGTTCATTATTGAAATACAATCGTTCGATAACTCCCAATATAATAATTCGATTTTTTTCTTATTTTCTGCCTCTTTCATCAAAAGGTTCTAGTAAGCACAAAATCTAATCTCAACCAAAACATTCTGTGAAAAAACAGGCCAAGTTCGAAAAAGTAGTGAAATCTAGTGTGTACCCAAGTTAAATTCGCCAAGAATAATTAATTTGAGAGTTCTACTATTTTCTCAACTTAATTATTCTTGGCGCATTTAACTTGACTACACACTAGATTTCACTATTTTTTCAAACTTGGTCTGTTTTTTCTCAGAATGTTTTGGTTGAGATTTCTCTTCTTTTTGTAAGCTATGAGGAAGTCCATTGGCCCAAAGGCTAGAATTTTTATTTTTGACTCCACCCCTCCCCCCCATTGTGGGTGGTTAGTTTTTGCATTTCTAGCCTTCAGTGGGCCCACAGAATATATATACAAAATTTGGTTGAGTTTGGTACAACGGGCTAGAATTTTCATTTTCGACCCTCCCCCTATTTTGAAAGGGTTGAAAGATAGAAAGTTTGGATTTTTGGAATTTTTCCTTTGTTTGCGTCCGAAACTCTACTAGCAGGAGAAATTTCATGATGCTGGAATGATTGGAAGTACCCTAGAGGTTTTGATGACCTGTCAGTGAGTGAGTGCCAAAATTAGCTATTTTCTCAGGTCCATATCTCAGAATTTATTTAAGCTATATTAATGAAATTCGGTTCTCTCCTCAAGATGGATTACATAATTACATGTGTTTAATTTCAGCTCTGTATCTCAAATGGATTCCGAGCTGCAGGGGGGTCGAAATTGGCTCGAAATGGTTCGTGTTATTAGCGTACAGCGTGTACGGCCAAGCTAATACTCGAATTTGGCCTGCGCACACTGTGCGCTTTGATTATCATTTCGAAAATGCAAATATTTTTGCACCAGTAGATCTAATAATATCTACGATATTCCAATTTAACGTTATCATAGGTATTAGAAACTTGACTAACACACAGACAAGAAAAAAGCATGGTTGAAAATAATTTCTTCCTCATTTCAGATATTTCTATAGACATTCAAGCAAAAAAAGATTAGCAGTTAATTTAAAACCTCTATCTATCTTTCCATCTGAGCTACCAAGGGAAATAAATTTAACGTGGAAGGACACTCGAAATAGCTATAGAGATTCTAACTATTTCTATCAACATTTTGGAGCGGGCTTGAAAATTAAAAGCATAAACATCGATTAACAGCCGAATATACTAGAAAATTTTAATTAAAAATATAATTTAATCTTGGGTGGTCAATCCCGAAACTTAATATATTTGATGTCAATTAAAATCTTTTTAGTAATTTTTTTTTGTTTTTAATGAATTATTTAAGTTTATAACGGTGAAATTTGATAGGTAATTTTATAGTGATTTACATAGCCTAAGTATAATTTAACATTCTCAAGAGATATAAAAAAAAAATAAAACAGGTAAGAATCCAAGGTCATTTAGTGAAGAAACCTGATCTATAATTTTTCAATTTATTTTAGTCAACACTTAGATAAGCACCTGAATAAATTTGTTTCTATTAAAATTGAAAAATAAATAAATTATTAAAATTAACTTGCTTTGTGTGAATGAGCAGAACAATCATATCTTATGGGCGGCGGCGAATCACTTAATAAGTCTTGTATTTGTTGGTCCTTTTCATTTAATTTTCTTTTTAATTTGATATTCTAGAAAAAAAAATATTTTATAAATTATTTATATAATTATAGAACAATTTAAAAAGAAGGTGTTTACCGTTTCTTGATCTGTTGGTATTTTGGCTAATAGCTCTCTGGCTTCTTGTAATTCTCTACTATAATAATCCCTTTCTGATTTTAATTTTTCAATTATCTGAAAGAAAAAAATAATTTGTTTAATAACATTAAATAATTACAAACTGAAATTAAGGGAAGAAGTGAAAAAGTTATCTTTCCGTAAATGTTAGTGATTTTGTAGGTTTTTTTTGTTAGCAAACGGTTTGAACTAGAAAGGTGAAACTTTTGGCACAGAGGTGGAATTAATGAATAAAAACGAATGTGGGGAATTTCAGCTTATTAGCTATAATGCTTTTAGGCTTTTCGATAAGTCATCATTAGAGACCGGATTCCTATGCAATTGCATATTTTGTTTGCCGCTACATACGACACAGGGGATCAATTATCTATCCGAATCATGCATCTAGGATACTGTGAGTTAAATTTTATACTGCATATTTTTGCATATTTGAGTAATATTGCATAAAATTGCATATTTGAAGAATATTGCAATAAAATTGCATATTTGAAGGATTTTTTGGGCAAATACAGATTTTTTAAAAGTAAATTTTCTGAGAAAGAATGAAAAAAATGAAGAAAAAAAACAGGGGGACATTATTTTTTTTTTAAAGGCTTTCGGTAACTATAGCCGATTTTGGCCATTAAGTGTTTGTGTGTGTAAATTAGCGCCGGTCAAATATTTGGATTATTTTATTAGTTTATTATTTGTAGGTACATCAATAGGAAAAGCTTGTTAATATAAAATAAATAAATAAAAGGAGTATAATATAATCGTATCTGTTAAATAAAACTACCCCATAGTTCACATTTTTTGAAACAGTATTATATTTATTATGCTTATTTATGACGAGGTTCAAGCAGAAGGCCTGGGTTCGAGTCTTGCTAGCATATAAAATTTAGACCGCCTAAACCTCGGCTCCCTCACTAACACTACTAACACTTTACTGATGTGATGTCTAATTGAGCTGTATTTCCGGTGACAATAAATAAAAAATAAAAAAAATTCTAAAAAGAATTTTGTGCAATTTTTTACGCAATAAAAGTACATATTTGACACATGGTTTTATTTCTTTTATAGCACTCCTTCAATTATATAGTCTTTTTGTCTTCAATTTTAATTTTTAAGTATATAAAAAAAATATTTTGCCATCTTTTACTGCATATATTTGCATATTTCAACCTATTCTGCATATTAGTTGCATATTTCATAAATTTTAACTGCATATTTTGGCAATTTTTACTGCATAAAAATCCGGTCTCTAGTCATCATATAACAATTCTCTATTTGCTGAATCTTGTTAGTGTCGATAAAATTTCTGTGTCCGCCTTGTGAGCAGTGTAGCTCGTAAATTAAATAAAAGATACAAGCTTGAAATTTACAAGTTATTTAAGTATATTTATTTTCACCGAAATCACAAATCGTACTTAAATTTTAATCGGGAGAGGGTCAAATTTTTTAATTGTTTAAAAATATAAAATAATTTTGTCTCATGGGTGTGATGTATCCCTGTAAAGTTATCATTAGGTAGAATCAGGGGTGAATTTTTTAAAATTTAATTCATTTTAAAGTGATGGCGAACAAAATGTTTATTAAATATCCATCCGTTTCGGGAGAAATTTTCCCTTTATCAATGGAAATTCTGAAAAATAGTTGCTTTAAGAAATAATAATAAAGCAACTATTTTTACTATTAAGCTAGTTCTTTCACAAATGCAAAAATTCAAGAAGTCTTCGAAGCTTGGAATATAAGTCATTAAAAACATAATAAACACACTGTTAAATTTTAAGACGATTTACCACACCAAACATAAAATAATTGCAATTAAAAATGAAATTTTTTACATATGGTAGATAGGGAAAGGGTGGAAAAATGATCATTATTTTATTTTTTTTCATTGAAGGAGTTTCACCATCTTGATGGAAAACTAATATTTGTTACAATAATATATTCGAAAAAAAATATTTGGTCGATTATTTTTAGTGGAGGGGATATAAGATCAATGACTTGGAAACGATCCATTCATAAAGAGAATATAACTAATAGTAGTGTGAAAAGTACACTCACGTTAAAAAAACATAACCTAAAATTTTAGAACCGTTCATATTTATAGAGTGGATACGAGGCTAAAACTTTTTGTGTGGATTGTTGCGAAAGAACTACCTTAATAAAGCAACATAGTTTCCAAATTTCCATTGATAAAGAAAGAATTTCTCTCCCGAACCGTTCGGATACTTAATAAAACTTTTGAGATTGTATTTATAAAAGATACCTATATATTTATTTAATGTATATACTCTAAAAAAAACACTAATTTTTTAAGAATTTTTCTCATTATTTTATTAATTTTTGGAGTGAAATGAATTAATTTTGCAATTATAAAATACGTACTTACGTATTTATCATTATGGCTTGAAGTTAGTGAAGAGTCCCCGCCCCCTCGGATGTCGAATTGAGGCGATACTCCTATTGACTGATTGCATTCAATTTCATTGATTTTTCTTTTTTGTAAATTTATTGTCTGTGTAAGTTTATCCATTTGTATATTTAATTCGGATTCTAAAAAATCAAAATAAATTTTTATTTAAGATAAATAAATATATTGAAACCTTTATCTATTCTGAGTGAATTTTTCGATATAAATCAATCTACTTGTTTTATTCTTTTTACAGTGTTTTTTCGTATTTTTAAAAATATCTCTCAAAAAATAATTTTTTTACCATACATATTACGAGAATTTATTTGTCTATTCTCAGTGATGTTTTTCCATATATACACAATAATACGATAAAACATTTATATTAAAACTTCTTACATCACCACAATGTCCCTTTCTTTTTTACTTTACCATACAGGGTATGGCCAAGTATTGTAATCGAGCATTAAAAAAGTGGTTTTTTGCTTCGTTTTTTCGAAATATATATAAATTTTGAAATAATTGTGATTAAAAAAATTGATTGAAACCATGTTATTTCGGTCTACAAAATAATAATAATAATAACAATAATAAGTGAACATCGAAAAAATTACATTTTTTGAGATAATAATTGTTTTGTCAAAATGTCTGTTAGTCTGTTTATTAGTCTGTGCGTTGCCAAATTTTTGTGGACGAGCTAGCTCAAAAACTAGTGTGAATTTCACAAGTAGTTTTGGTCTATTGAGATTAAGAGCTGATTATATTTTGGTGCATATCGACCCAAAATTAAGGGGGGTGGAGGGGGTTAAAAATTAAAAATCTAGGCCTTTTGAGAAAACTCAACCAAATTTTGTATACATAATCAGTGGGACCCCAGAAGTCTAAAAATGCAAAAACTAACCGCACAAAATGGGGGGGGGTATGATCAAAAAATGAAAATCTACGCTCTTGTACCAAACTCAACCAAATTTTGTATACATAATCAGTGGGCCCTCCCAGGAGTCTAAAAATGCAAAAACTAACCCCCTTCCCTACATGATTATAAATAATTTTATTAAATTTTAAATATAAGAGAGGGTCCAGGTTTTTTTCAGCTTATTTCCTTTTTATCTTTTTTGAAGAAGAGATGAGTGGTGATGTAAAAGTTTTAACATAAATCTTGTATATATTGAAAAAAAAACACTCTGAGGATGGGCAGATAAATGTTTGAAACTTGTTAAGTAATTTTTTTTTAATAACAAAAGAAAATATTGAAAAAAGAATAAAAAGTAAATTTATTTTTATTAAATAAATTAGAAATATACTAACCAATTAATGTTAATGTATTGATCCTTTCTTCAAGTTTTAATTTTTCATTCATATTTTGTTCTAATTTTTTATTCAATTGATTTTTTTCCTTTTTAAAGGATTCTATTTCAGCTTCAAGTTCTTGAATATTTCGATTTAATTCTATGAGTTGGGTTTCATAATTTTTATTTTTTTTCATTTCCAAATCATATTTTCTCTAAAATAACACAAAAATTAAATCTAAATAAATTTATACATCTTTAACTTAGTCATAGGATGGGAAATATATAAAAGTTAAAAAATAAAGAAACCTGAAATTAACATAGAAGTCACTAAACCAAAAAGTGAGTGGGAAATATTAGTAGTAGTAGGGGTCAAAATTGGAGGTTTTCCAAAATAAATAAATAAATAAATAAAATTTTGAAATTCAAAACGCATTAAGTCCTGAAGAGAGAGGCTGAAATTTATAAGAGATCGGCAAATTTTTTTTTTTGATAAAAAAGTTAAATAGAGGGGTTTCAAAAAACGAAATTCTGCAAATGAATTTTTGCATTTATGAAAAAAAAATCTTCATCATCCAGGGACAAAAAAAAGGGGCGTTTAAAATCGCATTTGTTAATAAAGTTTACCCATGACTTTTGAGAAACAAATGTAGATAATATTGTTATACATACCTGGAGAAGGGTTGTTTTCTTGCTATTTCTTTTAGCACTATCATGACAATCATGTTCAATTTCGCGTGTGACAAGATTCATTTCTTTCATCTCTAACATTAATTTTTCATTTTTTTCAGCAAGTTCAACTGCTCTAGACATAGCTTCATGTTGTTTATCGATGGATTCTATATTTATACATATAAATATAAAATTATTATTAATTAAAGTTTCGATGGTTGAATAATTTAATACATTATGCACTGTTAAATATATTTATTAATAGAAACATATAAATATAAATACACTACTAGATCTGTGATCGTTTTAAATTGTGAGATACCTCGGTGGCGGCCTGGAGGAAACTGAGAAACTGTTATCTCACACTTGAAAACAATCACAGATTTAGTGATCCAAACATCATTTATTTATGTTGTATATGTTTGTATTAATAAATATATTTAAGGTAGTTGTTTCGCAACAATCCTAGTAAAAAGTTAATGCTAGAGTATATAGAACAGACAATAAGGATTCATAATTCATAAGCTCAAAACTTTTTGCTGTTTATATACCACTACTAGCCAATCCCGTGCTCGTTTAACAAATCTAGCAACACTGTCCGAGCTTGTATATATTTTATCATAGAAATGTCAGATAAAGTACATTATAAAGGAAGATTTATAAACAAAAAGTTCTTAATAAGCGATTGAAAGCTGCTGCGACAATGGCTGAAGCGAAAAAGTACTAAAGTTAATCCACTTTTTAGGTTAAATACATGCGTTGCTGCCAGCTTGTTTTTAATGTAAATTTTTCATTATATTTTTCATTATTTATTTATTATCATCGCAGAAACTGTATTGTAACTATGAATTAAAATTTTCTTAAAAAATGTATTAGTTATTGTTTAATGTTGGTTTAGTTTTTTATAACAATAGTAAGAAGAGTTTCTTAATTATAATTAAATATGTATGTTAACTTTCCGATATCCCGTATAGTGCAATGTATAAGAGTCTGAAAAACTCTATCTTTGGAATTTAATATCTCTGGAACTATATTGTTCATAAATTTCGTTTTGCCACCAATCGATGCAGAAGTATTTAAATAATAATCTATAAAGATGTTTCACCTTGCACCAACATCACAATCCATATTAATTATAAATAATAATCTCTCTAAATTTCAAAAAAATCCTAAGAAAACCCATATGGTGAAACAACTACCTTAACAGTGCACAAAATGTGGTTCTTATCAAAGTCTTCTATTAAATATAAGAATGTTAAAATATAATTTAGTTCACATTTTGTAAATTCCAGTATCAGTGGAGGAAATTAATTAACTCTCTACTACATTTATTTTTCAAAAAGAAATTAATAACCAATTTCAAAAACATTTAGCTATGTTTTACATAAATGTAAGAAGAGTTCACCCCTCTCGGGAGTCGAAGAGCCAATTTATAAATCCAGTTTGGCACGTGCGACTCCCGAGGGAATGAACCCTTCTGACTTCTGACATCTAAATCAAACAAATATCTTAACACAAGTCTTTGATATTTCCTTTTAATTTCTTTTTTGCAAATAATTTTCATTTTTGTCTATACAATAAAAAGAATTTACCTTTTAATTTTGAATCCATTTTTTTATTTTCTAAATTTAAATTTTTAATTTGTTCATGTAGAGCTTCAATTTGGCCGGAAAATAGATAATCATTGTTGACAGTGGACATAGGACGGCCACCTTTCAACATTTCTCTTAAGCGATCAATTTCTCGATCCCGATTTGTTACCTTAAAAAAAATCCTCAATAAGAAATGGTTTGAGAATATTTTTAGTTTAATATTATTATTTTTTTTTTTATGAGTTATATATTACATAGAGCCGATGAGGTTTCTACAAAATTTTTCCCTTCCCACTCCTGGGAGTTCACATGGAATCCACCCTTGAAATAATTATTGCTAGGTTATTGCACATGCTGATCAATTACATGAAAGATTATGGCTACAAAAATGAGAACAATGAAAAGACAATTCTTCAAGCTATCAATTTACAACAAAATAACAATACAAAGTCAACACAAACTATTCGCCACTCACATGGTATCGCAGCATAATCAGCAAGGCTTGTAAAGTCCCCCAATGCTTTTTATCGAAAAGCACAAATTTTTCCTTAATTGTTGTTTACAGCTTGTTTCGATGGAGTATTTATATATTTATTTATTTTTATTTTATTTAAATTTGTACTATGCTCTGAGGTAGTTTGCCTCATATGAACAGTAAATAAATTGACACGTTCTGATGTGGCCATTTACTTGACTTTACCATACACTTCTGATTGAGTTTGATAGAAGGACCTAAATCAGTGATGTCGAACCTATGACACGCGTGTCAAATCATGACACGTTAAGACATTTTGGGTGACACGCATTATTTTAGGGACGATTTTCGCTAAAGATTTAAAGGAGGTTTCGCTTAATTCACAAAGTCACTAAATTAAAGAATAATTAGATTTTGATTTTGAATAAATAAATATATAAAAAAATATCTTTGTTTTTTTGATTTTTGTTTTGTTTTTAGGGCTGCAACTATCACCAAATTATGAATATTTCTAGATGTGACACACCAGCCGAGTTAAGTCAGGTTTTTTCTGAATTTTGACACACCAAACTCAAAAGGTACTCCATCACTGGACTAGATTTTCATTTTTTGCCCCCCCCCCTTCCCCATTTTGGGTGATTAGTTTTTGCATTTTTAGTGTTCTGGTAGCCCACTGATTAGGTATACAAAATTTGGTTGAATTTGGTCCAAGGGCCTAGATTTTCATTTTTTGACCCCCGCCTCCCATTTTAGGGATTTGTTTGTGCATTTTTAGTGTTCTAGGGGCCCACTGATTATGTATACACAATTTGGTTGAGTTTGCTCAAATCGTCTAGATTTTTATTTTTTGACCCCCACCACCCCCTAATTTTGGAGCCAGAAAAAGTATTTTCGTTATTATAGGTTCATTTTATAGTATATTTCATTTTCTTGTTTTTTAGTTTGAAAATATTATAATTTTAACCCCGCCTATTTAGATCAGGTGTATGTACATTCAAAAAATTAAAATTAAAAATAACCATTCAAGAAATAAAAATCAATAACAGGTTTCAAAAAGCTAAGCACAAGTAACGGGTGTTTTTTTTAGAGGTATAGAACTTTTCGAATTGAAATAAAACACAAGAAAATCGTTTTAATGTCCATCAATTTGGCTTTATTGGAAGGATAATTTTATGCCATTAATGTTTAAATATGATTTCGGGCATGTGGCCGCCGCGGCTGGCTCGAATAAATCCAATTCTACAGGTCCAATTTTCAACCACTTTTTCGAGCATATGGGGCCGTATGTTGGCAATAACGCCACGAATGTTGGCTTCCAAGTCCCCTAACGTTTCTGGTTTGTTGGCGTAGACGAGCGACTTCACATATCCCCAAAGAAAATAATCCAATGGTGTCAAATCACACGATCTTGGTGGCCAATTGACAGGTCCATTCCGCGAAATTATGCGCTCATCGAATGTTTCCTTCAATAAATCGATTGTGACGTGCGCTGTGTGGCATGTAGCGCCGTCTTGTTGGAACCACAACTCATCCACATTCATGCCATCCACCTGGGAACAAAATAGTCGGTTATCATGGCTCTATACCGGTCTCCATTAACGGTAACTGACTCTCCAGCATTATTTCGGAAGAAGTATGGCCCAATGACTCCACCAGCCCATAGAGCACACCAAACAGTCAGTTTTTGTGGATGTAATGGCGTCTCAAGGGTCTCATGTGGATTCTCTTCACTCCAAATGCGGCAATTTTGCTTGTTGACGTAGCCAACATTCGTGGCGTTATTGCCAACATACGGCCCCATATGCTCGAAAAAGTGGTTGAAAATTGGACCTGTAGAATTGGATTTATTCGAGCCAGCCGCGGCGGCCACATGCCCGAAATCATATTTAAACATTAATGGCATAAAATTATCCTTCCAATAAAGCCAAATTGATGGACATTAAAACGATTTTCTTGTGTTTTATTTCAATTCGAAGTTCTATACCTCTAAAAAAAAACACCCGATAGTATATTAGAGGATGCACTGTCTTGTTGGAATAAGCATTGTGGGTGTTAAACATTTTACATTATTGGCACTTGTTCAATTGTTCACCCACAATGCTTATTCCAGCCGAACGTTGCACTTCCTCATTATTCTATTGTGCTGAAAGAAATTTTGAATTGTGAATTGTCAAACAGGTGGATGGGAAAGAAAGAACTTATAAAATGGTCGGTCCGCTCCCCCGATCTTACAATCTGTGGCTATTGGTTGTGGGGTTATTTGAAGACGGATTATGCTCAGAATCCGCAAGACATCGACAGAGCAAAAAAAAATTTGAATTTAGACTATATATTGTTGTATTATTGTGTATGCTATTTTGAAGAATTCTCTTTCCTATGGTCTCATTCCCGTACAATATAGAGGCCAGGCCCGTGCCTGGCGGGTGTGCAACACGTGCGTCGCACGCAGCCGGCCAAAATAAAAGGCGGCCAAATCGTCAGGGAATTTATAACAATTTTTTTTTTTATTTTATTTTATTTTAATGAAATTAAAATATGAAATTTGTAAAAAAAAAACATCTCTAAAAATCTCTAACTTTTGTTACAGTGAATGAATTTATATGGTCGTGAGGGGATTTTGTTTTTTATACTATAAATTGCAATGATAACCAAAAAAATGTTTGTGCTTTTGATTTTTTCATTATTTAATTAAAATTAATATTTGAGCATATAATTTTATTTTAAATAATATTTTTTATATGTATAAGTACGTTGAATTTTTTCTAAATAGACATAGAAGAACATCTTTCCCCAATATTACTACCCTAAGTTTTCCCCCAAATCTGAATTGTGGGCGCCTCAAAATGAGCAAATTTCGGGGTTTTTTCAGTTTTTCTTGAATAACTCTAAAACGGCTTATCAAATCAAAAAGATATATCTATAAGATAAATTAAAGCTCTTTGATTCCGAGTAAAATGATAACAAATTCAAAGTTTCATCTTAATTGGATAATGGTAACCCGTGCCGCAAAATGAGGTTGAAGTTTTGAAAAACTGCAATTTTTGCAAAAAAAATCGCAGTATTTCCTTCATAAAATGAAAACCATCACTCATCCTAAAAATTTAATTCCTGTCTTGAACGTTTACTTGGACCACTTTTTTTATAAAACTCTTAGATATATAGATATCCAGCATTTTCCATGACACTTTTGAGGATTCGGATCATATCCTGTCATGGAAAATGCTGGTTTTATCAAAAAAGTAGTTCAAGCCAATAAAATTTTCTAGAGAATGAGACAGGAATCAAGTTTCTAGGATGAGTGGTTTTCATTTTATGAAGTAAAAACTGCGATTTTTTGCAAAAAAATTGCAGTTTTTCAAAACTTCAACCTCATTGCGGCACGGGTTACCATTATCCAATTAAAATGAAACTTTGAAATTGTTATCATTTTACGCGTAATTTAAAGAGCTTTAATTTATCTAATGGATATCTTTTTGATTTGGTAAGCCGTTTTAGAGTTATTTATATGATGTTATCTTGGAGGCGGCCATACACACTTGCACGCAGGCAGCCTTATATATACTCAGGCATGGGCCTGTATAGAACTACCATTTAAAAAAACATATAGACATATTCTATGCTCACTCTGTATCTCTGCTCACTCTATCTATCTATATTAATACAAATGTATTTTCATACACTAATTGAATGATTAAAATTTTTTTTGCTTTTAGGAAGTGTTTTTTGTAATAAATAATTAAAATACATAAATCTGGGAATAATCCTAGATTTCCAGTAAATCTGAAAGCCCTACTGCTGAATGGATATTGATATCGAGCGGAGTATCATTGAATAGGCCTTTTAAATTCTTATTAAACATACTGCCTTGTAATTTCTATTTCGATGCTACAGTCGCGAGGTATGAACCTACAGCAATGAGCTGTTTCCCCTCTAACTTTCCAGCACTTTGATTTAAAAATCTGAAAAAAATCACCAAAGTAGCTTAGTGTGAACACTTTTGAGAAAAATTATTTTTGATTGGTTTGGATAACAGAGGCGAAAAACTGTGACGATTCTATCATCACTATTTTCAAATTAATAAATACTAACCTGCGTTTTATAAGTTGTAATTATATCATTTAAATGAACACATTCTTCTTTATATTGTTTCAATTCTCTGCTTAAACATGAAATTCTTTTTTCACACATTTGTGTCATATTCACAATATATGGATCTTTACTTTGAGTGGTGGTCTCCCAGTATTGTTCACCCCATGAGCGACTAGTTTTTAGTGGATTATCAATCTCAAAAAGAGTTCGATTTTCATTTGGATTACTGGAAACTGTTTTTTTACCTAGAAAAAAAAGATTAATACTATTTTAAAAATGTAACACAATATAGAGATCTATATCAAAACGAGCAAAAGTTATATATAAGTAAGTATATGCAAGGGCAGAGGGCAGCAAAGTGCCCCGGGTGTCAAGCTGAGAGTGTTCCACTCAAATGACCCTTATACTATGGTCAAACTCAGCGCCCAGGATCAGTAATTTGTTTATTGGGAGCGACTTAAAAATTTATAAATGAATCATTTGCATTGATGATGACTATAATAATAATACAAAGTACAACTAATTAGGGGAATCTATTTTTATTTTTACGTATTAAAGCAATAAAATAATTTCGAATGGTTAAGAGGAAAATACGAAACTCACTGGATACGGGGGGGGGGGGGGGCAAAATCTAGTTTTGCCCCGGGTGATACACGCCCAAATTGCGGCCCTGAGTATATGTGTTCCGATTATCTCGAAAAAGGCTCAAATGATTTTGATGAAACAAGCCTTATTAGCCATTTTCGAAGTCGAGAAAACGCTCTAACCAGCTATCAACTTTAGAAAAAAATTATTTTGATAAGTAAATATTTTAATTAAACTATTAACAGGTGAGTAAATAAAAACGAGACAGCTGGTTGAATCAAAACAAAACGGCCGCTGGAGGGGGCAAAAATATTTAGTGGGAATTTTTTTTATTAAAACAAATAGGTACTTCAAGAAATTAAAAAAGAACATAATTGTTGATTAAACATATGAATTATATTTAATTACGGTTAGTTTGCCATAAGAAACGGTTTGTCGTTGCCGTTACTCATCCCATCAGCCCTGACCTTGGGGGGGTCTGACCCCGCAGATGAGGGGGTCTGACGCGGCAAATGAGGCACCTTTGAGCATCCACAAAAACCGATAACGCTCGGTCCGCGGCAGGTTCAGGCGATATGTAATGGTTGTAATAGTAATAGGCGACAAGGACACCATCATCACTTGACATGATAGAAAAATACCGGCTGAATTGCAGAAGCAAAGCCAAATGTTAAACTTTTATCTAGTAATCTAATAGTGATATATCTAATCAATTAAATTGGCAAATCCGATTTTATAATAATATTTGTAATGATCTTTTAGTGGGATTTAAAATTAAAAAAACAATTAAAAATTTATTATTAAATCTCCCGTGAATTGCTTTGCAGTATTCTCAAAGTGAAGTAGTAAGTCGCCTGAGGGTATTCCTACGCAACGGCAACAAAATTTGACGATAGTCGAGTTTCAGTTGCGTCAGCTGGGAATTGCCTAGTGTGAAGAGGGCCTTACTGGATTCATTAAACACAAGTCGGAATTTGTGAGTCCACAGTAAAATTGCTGATTCAGCAAGACTTGATGGTTTCTATGATCATACAGATACATTTTTTTTTATTTGCTTCAATTATTCAACCGGAATTTCTGAAACTAGAAAGTCTAAATCCTCGTTTTGGAAAAGATTTCATTCAGGATCGTCTGGAGTTCTACTTTAAATACATCAAAAAGGATGCAGGTCTGACTCTAACTGACGACATGTGTAAAAGACGCGTCTTCGAGACTTTGATTAAAAACAAAATAAAAAAACAATTATCAACTCCCCGGCAAGAAAGATAAGTTGAGAGCCATCGAAAAACCGAAAACTCCGGACAAAAATAGGATATATGGCAGTGATTAAATCCAAAAAGGGGATTTATAAGGGTTGATGCTAGTGGACTATAGGTAAAAGGGGCTGTGCCGGATAGAATGGGTAGAATTGTAGTTAAACCTGCTGTATGTGAAAACACTCAAATAAATAAAACTTCATATATAAAATCACTTTCACCTTTATTATAAAGGGATAAATAAATACAATGAATGATTCTATTCAAGCCAATGGTGGTATCGAGAAGGCTTAAAAAGCACAAGGTCGGTTTCGGGAGAAAAGCAAAGTGTGTTTTATAAGGAGAGAAAGAACAGATAAGAAGCAGGATCGGGTGTCGAGAGAAAATGGTCCAGGAGAGTATCAGGAGCCAGATCCGAGAGAGAAGGGCATTAAGAGTGGCAAGGGTTGTCTTAGGTAAATCAAGGGTAAGGAAAAATAAGAAAGAAAGTAAGAAAGTGAGTACGCTCAATGACGAATCAGAGTAAACTGAACTTGGTAGACACGCAAGGACGACCTCTCACCTCCAGAGGTGTGGGGGAAAGAAAAGAAGTAGAGAAGAAGCCTCGCAGACTGGGTCAATTTTGAATTTAACCAGGCAGCTCTAATCACGGACAATTTTACTCATGGATACAGAAAGGCTCTCCGCAATAGAAAAATTCAGGATTTGGGCCATAATCGAGAAAATTGTAGTTTTGTTAAGCTAAGCCACACCGTCAGTTTTACTAGCCTCGACAGGTAACTAAAAAGAGTATGTAGCAGCTAAACAGTGCGCGAATAAACTGTTGTGCGCATTACAAGACTACTATTATAACAAACCAATATACAAATTAAATTATTACAAATAAGAATAAAAGATTTACTAAAAAAAAAATTTCTTTAATAAATTAAAAGATACGTTGAATTTTTACCTCCTTGAGTTTTTATAATTGTGTCACGATCTTTGCTTTGAAGTTCTAAAAGTTTTTTTGATCGTTCTCTATTGTCTTTTTCCAATTCTTTAATTTTATTAATATGCTGTGATAAAAGAAATTGAAGATCCGATTTGTCACTTAGTAATAATGTGACTTGTTTTTTTAAGTCATTTTCCCTTTTTTCATTTTCTTCTTGATTTTGTAATAATTTCAAATTTAATTCATTTATTTCAAATACCAATCTGGCATTGTCTTGTTTAAATGGTTCTATAATATTTTCATTATTAGACTTTTCCTAAAAAAAAAAAAAAAGATTAAAATATAGAGTATTAAATAAAAAAATAAATAAAACGAATCAATTATTCATAATAAAACCAAGAATGTAATTATTTTTCTCCACGTTACAGACATTTTTCACCACACAGTGATCAAAATTTTTAATTTATCCAATGCGAAGCAGCATGGGAAAGTATTGTAATCGGTCTGAAAATTACCAGTGCTGAAGATATGGAGGAATCGAGTTATTATTATAGTATTAGCGATTGATTTTCATCTAATACTTTAGGAATAAGAATTCTATATTGGATTTTTGACGTTTCGTTTATTATAGGTGACCATTTCTGAAGACATGGAAGAATCGACAATAAAATCAAAAATAGACATCTATTCTCATCTAATACTTGAGGAATAAGAACTCTACATTGAATTTTTGACGTTTCGGTTATTATTGGTAACCATTGCTGAAGACATGGAGGAATTGGCTTAAAATCAAAAATAACGATCGATTCTTATCTACTAACTAGAGGAATAACCTTATTGCATTCCATTTTTGATGTTTTGACTATTAATGGCAACCTCTACTGAAAACGTGGAAGAATCGACTTAAAATCAAAAAGACTAAATTCTTTTTTGGTAAACAACTGAAGCTTGAGTTGTTTACCAATAAGAATAAATTGTATTTTTGATTTTAAGTCGATTCCTCCATGTCTTTAGCAATGGTTACCAATAATAACAGAAACTTTTTTACTTAGGGAAAGTGGTGTAGGTTTTAGGTGAAATATGATATTAATTAATAAAGTAAAGGGAGTGTAGTTTCACAGTGAATGAAACAAAACTCAAATAGGTTTATACAAACTCAAAATATTTCGGAAAAACTCTTTTATTAAAAAACTTTTTTAATCTGTAAACTCCTGATGATGGACTAATAATTATCCGAAATATATTGAGTTTGTATAAACCTATTTGAGTTTTGTTTCATTCACTGTGAAACTGCACTCCGTTTACTTTATTAATTAATAACCGAAACGTTTAAAATTCAATGTAGAATGGTTATTCCTCGAGTATTACATGAGAATCGATCATTATTTTTGAATTTAAGTCAACATGAACTGCAAATTGCAAGTGATATCTGATTAATAATAAAGGAATAATATTAATATTTCAAATGAATTTGGATAAAGTTTAGCAACGATCCGTTGCAGTATATTTTTAATTTTTGCTTGTATTCATCAATACTAGGCCTGGCTGGCAGGCGAACATACTTTACTCACAGAACTTGAAAACGACTCTAGTTGAACTAAGTAATGAAAAGCCTTGCATTTAAATGAAATTTTCTCATTAAAAATGTGCAATCTAGGTGGTTTTGGCCGAAACTTTCCTTGAGAAAGCTAAAGGGAAACTGATTGATTAAATTATTCATAAATAATGAGAGAAAATTCTTTAAAAATAAGAAAATAAATAGTTAAGCAAAAGTGTTAGCTCACTTGAAGAATTTCTTGAAAGACGTTTTTATAATGTTCCAGGCCAGCTGTGGCATCAATTAAATTGGAAACCAATTTTTCGACGAGAGGAATCGAGTCATTGCCGAGGGGTTGTCGATAACCGAGCTCATCTAAATGCTGCCGCAAAATTTTATATCGCTTTTCAGTCATGATTTCCAATTTTTAAAAAGATTCATACATTAAAAAACTGTCACTTGACATATGTCAAAAAGTATTTCATTTAAATATATATATAAATATAGAGACAAAAAATTTAGCCGCCTTTTAATATATATATATATAGTATTAAATTATAAAAAACATTTTAATATATATAGTTTATTAAATCAAAAGTAAATTTAATATTTACAATCACAGGTATAAACATATTTATATATTATAAAAAATGATTTTGAATTTAATACGTTAGCAAATATTGCCAACCAACTCATCTTGAAGCGGCAGTTGTTATCATTTTAAAATAGTTAATAAAAACCATCGAGATGCGGTCAATAGAATAATAATTTAATAAACATAAATAAATTATAAATTAAAACATTTTATCTAAAATTTAACTAATAAGAATTTGGAGAGTTGTATTCTAATAAAAAGGACCCTTTCAAATTCAATTTACTTAAAGATTTCTTAAATAATAAGTTTAATTTGGTAAAATTCCAGTTCGAATTCTCCGTAGAATATCAACACTATATGTCTTTTAATTTTCGTTTAAAGTACCTGAAGCCACCGAGCAATGCATGCGGTAACCCCTGACACCCTCCCCCCCCCCCGAAATCACGCACCTCGCCCGCACCACACCCTCATCCACCCAGCCAGGATCCCCCACAACTGCACCCCACCTCCTGCAGCTCCCACATCGACCCCACCCCGCACCCAGTTTTTGCATTTCTAGCTTTCTAATGGTCTACATATGTGTATATTTGTTTACTCGTACATCAATTTGCCTACATTCGTTCATATAAATAAACATTATAAAAAAAATAAATAGGAAAATAATAATAAAAGAAATAATCGTATAGGATCTGAAATAAAACCATAAAATTAAATAAGATTTGTTTCCAAAAGTTATATAAAAAAAAGCCACTTCAACCATTGTATTATTTGTACACACACCTGTTTTGTTATGAATCCACCTCTGTAATGTTATGATTTAGACACCTGTTAATTAAAAAAAATTCTTAATTTTAATATAATATAGGTAATAATATTTGTTATAAAACCTATTAGTGGGTTTTAAAATTAAAAAAACCAATTAATAAATAAAAGATAATTGAAAAAAATATATGTAAACAAACTTTTTTATTGAGATTTTTATCTATCAATAATTACTTTAATTAAGAAAAGATCAATTAAGATAAAATTTGTCGAGGTCCAGACCTAGCCAGATCGTTTGCTCATCCTCAAAACTTGTTAATAAGAGTTGCTTGCTTAACTTTCTTAAGTCCTGATGAAGGAAGGAAAATCCTCCAAAACGTTTTAAAGTGATTGAAAATGACATTCCATTCAATTATTAATTCGGAATTTGTACTTTTCATCATCCTTTGGGTCCCATCAAATTTCAATAGAAATAAAAATATATATGACTCGAAATTTAATACAAAATTCATTATTTCAATAAAATTTAAATAACATATAGACTTGATGGAGTCGGTGTTTTTAAAAGATCAATTTAACGGTATTGCGCCTCTTGAAAAGGTAGCTCAGGCAGAAATGAATGTTGCAGCCATATTGCAGCACTATTACATTGCATTATTAAACCTTGCAGGAATATTGCAGCAACATATGTTGCTTATTATCGAAAGGGGGACCAATTGTTGGTTACTTTTTGGCCTTTTGGCCTGGGTCCATTATACCATTCTTGATTCATCCTCCCTGCCAATAAATTAAATAAAAACCCGAATAATTTTCTGGCCAATTGCAATAATATTTCCCTAAAATATGTATAGTATAATTAAATTTTAAATTGTAGACCCCCTGAAGACGGAGGGAAAATCCTTCGAAACGTCGGTTTCATAAGGAATTATAAAAAGAAAACATTCCAATAAACATTTCCTTTTTGCCGAGAGTAGGAGAATTTTTATATATTGAAGGAGACAATAAAATAGGGTGTCTTTTGGTGGAATTATAAATTTTATTTATAACGAGACTATAGTTTCGAGAGCTTTGCCCTCTTCATCAGTCTATTTTACAATTGATTCACAGGAATTAATGTATGAAATGAAAAGACCACATGTAAAAAGCTCACTTTCCATACATTAATTCCTGTGAATCAAGTGTAATAGACTGATGAAGAGGGCAAAGCTCTCGAAACTATAGTCTCGTTATAAATAAAATTTATAATTCCAGCAGAAGACACACTCTTTTATTGTCTCCTTCAAAACATTCCTTTATAGAAAATAATCTTTTTTTATTTATTTCTGGACTGCTTTCCATCCAATCCTCATCAATAAATCTACCAGTCGTCTCCCAAGAAAAACTTCTAACGTATTAAATTAAAAATTATAAACTTTCTAAATGCCTAATTTGAATAAAATATTAAAATAACAACTTATTTATAAATAGTTTTAGCCTTTCACTTATTATATACATATTCTGATCGATATTTAATTTTATTATTTTTTTTATCTTTTGAATACATGTTTTGTTTACATACAACCAGATAACCTTTTTTTTTTTTGTTCTTTTATTTATATTTGATATTTGATAACGATTTGAAGTCCAAATTATAATGTTATGCAACCCTAAATGAGAGAGAGGCACTCATTTATTACTTATTGGTTAGTTAGTTAGTTCTAGTTAGGCAACCCCGGGTTCATTGGCTTCCTTTTAGTCTGACAAATTTCTCTCACTGTCTCACTTCATTTGTTGCCATCTCAATAACATTCACGGCTTTTAGAATCCACAACAAGAAACTAATCAGGTAAAAATCCATTAATTTATATATCGGTTGAATTATATATTTATAATAAATTTCATTTGTAATTTTTAGAAAAATAAAATGAGATTGATAATATTAGACACATCTGATAAAGTGTCAGAATGGGCTGCCAAGTATGTTTACAAAAGAATTATTGAATTTAATCCTGGACCTGATAATTATTTCGTGCTAGGATTACCAACAGGTATTTCTTTGTTGATGCTATATCTTATTCTCATTTCCATTGTCAAGGTCTTCAATAATATTTACAAAAACATTCGAAACTAATTATTAAATTATTTTGATTATCTATGCCCATCGATTAAATTAATAAGTTGTTGTAGGGAAATAAGAACAATAGCTTATGAAAGTATTTTTTATTTTATGCCAACGTTTCGTCAACTTTGTTGACTTCCTCAGGGCTCAAACAAATTAATTTCTTTACATATTTGTCATTTTATAAATATTCATTCTTAGCAAATACATGTAGGAACAGATTGAAAATATTTCCTATTTAAATCTAAAAAAAAGGTGTTATGACACACTATTGGTTTTGGTTGCAACCCTTCTTGACCAGAGAAAGGTTGGCGATTTGTAGGTTTATCTCGAAGATGACTCTCCGTGAGGGGTCTGGTAACGCGCCCAAGCGATTCGACCTGTTTAAGCCCTGGTGCTGGTTTGATGAGAGGAGAGGAGGATGTCTTTAAAAGAAGAGATTATTTCATATTGGTTTTTTTATTCATCTCTTAACTCCAAGTTAACAACTACCTCCAGTGGGCTTCAGCTTTGAACTGTCTCCAGTCGATTCCAAAATAGAACTGACTAACTCTGTCAACTGACTAAAAACTGCTTGGAGAGTCGAAATTTTAAGATTCCTTCTCATAGGCCAAATTCTTAATTAGCGGGGCGTTTCTTAAAAATTGTTCCTCCCATTTCTGGAAATTTAATCTTTAGATATTTCCCACGCTAAAATGACTTTTACACATCTGGGCCAAAAGGACATCTGGAAATTATTTACGACTTGCTTTAAGAGCCATTTCATATTTATTGACAGGAAGCGAATTGTAAACTCCGCTCTCCTATTGTCAAAAAAGTGCCCTCGAGCATCAAAGGGACGCCGATCGACAAACACCGCCCCTAGAAACAATTATATTTATATTCCAGGAAAATATGTCGGCGCACAACAAAGGATTTAGATTTTTTTTTTGGATTTTCGGCCTTTCTAGCCATAAGCCCAATTACGATACTAGCTATATTTTTAAAATTTGTCTCTACCCCCGGGGGTCAGATTTTAGCTGGCTGCCTCGAGTCGGATTCGAACCCGGGTCCCCTGGTTAGCTCGCTGTCACGCTACCGCCTAGCCTACCGACCCCCCCAGGATTTAGATTTAAATGAGAAATATTTTCAATCTGTGCCTTTATGTGTTTGCTAAGAATGAATACATATTTATAAAATGACAATATGCAAAGAAATTAATTTGTTTGACGAAACGTTGGCATAAAATAAAAAATACTTGCATAAGCTATTGTCCTTATTTCCCTACAACAACTTACTAATTATTAAAGCTGTTATAGGGAAATAAGGACAATATTTTTATGCAGATAATTTATATTTTATTGCTAACGTTTCGTCAACTTTGTTGACTTCTTCAGGGCTCAATTAGTTAACTTCCCAGTAAACATATCAAGGCAAGTCAACATCAATCAGATTGAAAAATCGAATAAGCGCCTCCTCACTTACCCTATTTTATAAATACTATCACGGCATACTAAGACTCCCAACCCCCTTCGCAGTCAAATTGGGAAAGTGCCGAGCAAGTTCATTTGCTACTAGACTTTCCCCATGTCTTCTCAACATTGGAGTTCTCTATCTATTCTACAAAGGACTGGAAATACATCAACATAAGATAGTCAGTCTCTAAATGGTTTTAAAACTAAATATTTTAAATTTTTATTTAAATTTTCTTATTAAATTGAAGGGTTGTTTTTGTCACAAATATAATAAAACAATAATTTCAATAACTATTTGATTTATTTAATTGATAAACTATACAGTTTCGGTCACCGCTGGTTGACCATCCTCAGTAGTTCCAAAATTGAAATGAAACATTTTATTTACATTTTTTCTTTTTATGAGAAATTATATAATACAATAAAATATACAATAGTTTGAAATCATACATACATCTCGTTCAAGAACCGGAATTTGTCATTTCACATGAAACATTCATTCCCAAATCTTCAATATACAGATACATCACACAATTCATTACAATTCCCGTTCTTGAACGAGATGTACTAGTATGTATGATTTCAAACTATTGTATATTTTATTGTATTATATAATTCTCTATAAAAAGAAAAAAATGTAAATAAAATGTTTCATTTCAATTTTGGAACTACTGAGGATGGTCAACCAGTGGTGACCGAAACTGTATAGTTTATCAATTAAATAAATCAAATAGTTATTGAAATTATTGTTTTATTATATTTGTGACAAAAACAACCCTTCAATTTAATAAGAAAATTTAAATCAAGTCACTTAAGTTCTGGAAGAATTTTTAATTATTATTTAACTCTCAAAAAAAGGCTGTTTTATAAAAAATTTTCTATTTTTTTTTTTTTTTTTTTTTTAATAGCTATTTTTTCTTTTCTGTTTATATTTATCATTTTAATCTACTTATATACTATCAATAATTGTCCTTATGGTATATGAGGATCTTCATTATCTAAAACTATTTACTAATACTATTCTTTGTTCCTCTTCCCCGACTCTTCTCCGCCTTGCATTTATAATTATTATAATAATTAAATAAATATATTTTAGGAGGAACTCCATTAGGAATGTATAAAAAATTAATAGAATATCATAATGAGAAGAAAATTTCCTTTAAATATGTAAAAACTTTTAATATGGATGAATATGTCGGTAAGTAAAGAGTAATTTTCTTGTTTTTAATAATTAAATATCTATATACATTAATATATTATTCATCTAAAACTTAGCTTTACCAAGAGATCATCCTGAAAGTTATCATTATTATATGTGGAATAACTTTTTTAAACACATCGACATCATTCCTGAGAATGTTCATATCTTAAATGGAAATGCATCTAATTTAGAAGAGGAGTGTGCAAATTTTGAAAAGACAATTAATGAAGCAGGCGGAATAGAACTCTTTATAGGAGGTATACATTTTATTTTATTTATTCCTTATATCTATTTAAATTACTCTTTTTTTTCAAGCGCCATACCTGTTTCCGAGCATTGGCGATAACTATGGAGCTATCCTCTCCATTGCAATTTTCTCAGGAAAATTTTTTCACAGGAGTGGTTTCCCGTTGCCTTCTCCCGGATTAGTGAGATACCTTGCATTTTTGACAAAGATGAAAATTGTTCTAACTAAGGCGAGATTCGATATCGGCGCCTCATTAGGGCTTTTGAATTAATATTTAGATTTAACTTATGTGGCTGGTTTTTGGGAATTGGAATTGAAATAAATTGGAACTTGAATTTTTAAAATGTTGCTATGTTTCGCAGTATATTTTTCGGCTTCCTAAGGCAATTTTTAAGCTTAACCTCCTCGTAATAATTTTATAATTTTCTCATTAATATATCAAAGAATAATTAACATATTAACGAGAATTGTTTTTGATCGCGTTTTTTAAACAAGATATATATATCGCGAGACTACTGCTGGTTGAGGCTATTGGAGTCTGCTGAATCTTAAGTCTGGACCAAGAGAATGAAAAAGATGTGATCCATCTAGCTACGATCCAGCATCATTTCGCGATTAGCCCACATGACGCTTTTTATATCCAACACTCGATCGCGAATCGAATCGAATACAGGAAACTTATGACTCCTCGTAATAAGTTATATATAGTTCATTAGACCATATGTCGATCACACTTGTGATAATTGTTGTAATTGTGATCGACATAGGGTCTAATGAACTATATACATAATACTTATTACGAGAAGGTTAAGCTTAAAAATTGCCTGAGGAAGCCAAAAATATACGGCGAAACGTAGCAACATTTTAAAAATTTAACTTCCAATTTATTTCAAGTCCAAGTTCCCAATAACCAGCCACATAAGACAAATTTTTAACATAGACGATAACAACACCAATTTATTTACATTTATATCTTAATTTATATAATACTGATACTCTTCTCCAGTTTTTCCTTCACTCATTGTTCAATATTACTTTTCAGGATTCTTTCCGTTTTATTAGTTAGTCTATAGGAGGTATATATTAAAAATAATAATAATAATAATAATAAAATTAAATTAGGCAGATTATTGGGAACAAGGACCGTGTTTAATGAAAACGCATTTTAATTAGTCAAACGACATTTCGTCCCTTTACTTGAACTTGTAGTGGCTTAGATTGATAAAATCATTTAGCTAAATTTTGTAATGATATATATATATCTTGCTACCTTTTAAGGTAGTTCTTTCACAAATGCAAAAATTCAAGAAGTATTCGAAAGTTGGAATATAAGTCATTAAAAGCATAATAAACACACTGTTAAAATTTGAAGACGATTTACCACACCACACATGAAATAATTGCAATTAAAAATGGAATTTTTTACATATGGTAGATTGGGAAAGGGTGGGGAAATGATCATTATTTTATTTTTTTCATTGAAGGACTTTCACTATATTGATGAAAAATTAATATTTGTTAGAATAATATATTCGGAGTAACTTAAAAAAAAATTGAAATTATTTACCTCGTAGTTTGGATAAAAAAATAAAAAAAAAAAACATTTGGGCGATTATTTTTAGTGGAGGGGATATAATTTCAATGGCTTGGAAACGATCCATTCATAAAGAGAATATACAAGTGTAAAAAGTACAGTCACGTTAAAAAAACATTACCTAAAATTTTAGCACCGTTTATATTTATAGAGTGGTTACGAGTCTAAAACTTTTTGTGTGGATTGTCGCGAAAGAACTATCTTATAAGAGACAGGATTTTATCAATCTTAGCCTCTCAATATGCAAATAATAATTAAAAAAACGAAGTACGCATTACAATTACAGCGTGTCTGAACAAGTCCGAATAAAGAGAAGAAATGTTGCTTGACTAATTAAAAAGAGTTTTCATTAAACACGGTACTTGTTTCTAATAACCTGCCTAATTAAATAAGATAAATTTGCAATAAATGTAGACTAGTAGCTACATCATCAATAGGACATTTTGCTTTTAAATAAAGCTTCCATAGACTCTTGATTTTGTAAATATACATTTCGTTAAATGACATAAGTGCCTTGCTATTTATTTCCCTTTTAAGTCTAGTGAAAACAAACTAGGGACGACTGTGGGTCAGTGGTTAGAGTGTCGTACCACTGGCCTGAAATACGCTGGTTCGAGACTGAGTCTCGGCAGATCAGATATTTGCAGTCGCCTCCTCTTGGAAAGCAATGGCAATCTACCAAGAGTATAATTGCTTAGTAACCTCTTCAAACTAGCCGTTCGGAATCGGCGTTAAAAAGTAGGTCCCATATATCTATGTAAAAACAACTAAACACACTCAGCACAGGTATATGTAGAGAGGAGCCAAAACGTCAGGGAGACCTGATATGGCACTTAAAGAAGAAGAAGAAAACAAACTAAAAAACTTAACCTAAGCACCTTTCCTGGAGTCATACAAATCCAGCCTGTCAGCTCATCTATATGAAAACGATAACGGAATGTATATAGCGAAAACCAAGAGCCTGAGGAAGCTTTAATTTAATGCGAAACTACGCGATTCATTATATAGTGGTTTTTATTGTTTGATTCATTGTCCTCTGAAATCCTTTTATAATTAATTATGGATCTGAATCAAGTGAATATTAACATTCAAGATATTTTTAACTAATGAGAGAAATTTTTTTATTTATTTAGGAATTGGCCCTGATGGACATATTGCTTTCAATGAACCTGGATCTTCGTTAGTATCAAGAACTCGAGTTAAATCATTAGCTCGAGATACTTTAGAAGCCAATGCAAGATTTTTTGGTAATGATATATCAAAAGTTCCTAAACAAGCGCTAACTGTTGGTGTTGGCACTGTCATGGATGCGAAAGAGGTACATATTATACTTTGAAGCCAACGGTGTCCATTTTCTAAAATCGTTAACTACGTCAGAGTCAGTGGTATATTGAAAAAAAATTTGGGGGATGAGCTGCTTTTTAACGACCACAGATGTAGTAATTGAAACATAGTGTATTGTTATATGTAAATAAATGTAGAAGATAAATATTAAAAAATTAAAATAATAAAAGAATAAATGTAGGGGTGGGCTTCACCCAATTGGCTCGTATGGGTCAAATAACACACTTATTTATTATTAAATGTATTTATTTACAAAAAAGGGGGGGGGATTTTACATGTTCTCGTCTAGGGGTTCGTCATCTTAAAACATCAGCTTAGAACTAACAACGTACAACTGACTTAAAACATCAAATATCTAAAATTATTGGATAAAAAATACTTTGTAGGTTTCACATTAAGATTTTTATCCAATAATTTTAAAAAATGTTTCACCAAGTACCAACACCAAATTCCTTAAAAACTATCAAATATCTATTTGGAACTAACACGTACAGTTGTACGTACGCCTTTAAGCAACTCCCGTTGTCGACTGGCAACTGCTAACAACTCACATTCACACATGCATATTAGTCGTGGGGGATGCACTGTCATTCGACAGCCCATCAACACAAGTTGCCATAGTATTATTTATGACAGAAAGCTCTTAGCCTGACTATAAAGGGACACAAGAATAGCCGGCTAAGAAGAAAGAGAGCAGCCTTCCCGCGTACAAGGGCTAGACACACATTTGGCAAACACATGATCTTAATAAAACAGAAATTAAGAAAATTCGTTAATATAATTTCCCACATATATGTATAATATAAAGTATTTTTTTATTTTTGCAGGTGTTGATACTTATAACAGGCAGTCATAAAGCGTATGCTCTATATAAAGCAATAGAAGAGGGTGTAAATCATATGTGGACTGTCTCTGCATTCCAACAACATCCTCGCACAATTATGATATGCGACGAGGATGCAACCCTAGAACTTAAAGTTAAAACTGTTAAATATTTTAAGGATTTAAATAAATAAATAAATCACTATGATCTAATAATTATTATTTTAAAGATAAGTCAATGAGGTTATCCCCTGCCTGATGCAAATAAATAAATAAATATATATATATATACTAAATTTAAATACGTATATAGACTAGCTGCGACGCCCGCCTTTGGCGGGCTTCTTGTTAGCAGTGTGGCTCACGTTTCTAGTCACATGTAATTCATAATAAGATGATCAATTTCCAGTACACCTGCAATCACAAAATACGTTCCATGATAAAAATAATTATAATAATTTTATAATATAAACAAATCTTGTTACCTTGGAAATAAATAATGTCTCCACCCGCAGATTTTAACTAGTCGTTTTTTGCGCCTAGAGTTTCCCAGGGTCATAAAGTATAACAGTACAAAATTTGGTCCAGATAGATCAAAGGGTCTAGGATTGTATAGTGAACAAACATACAATCTTTTATATATATATATAGAAGATACAATTTATTTGTTTGAGACTATGGTATCGAAGGTTTAACCTTCATCAGCCTTTTAATTAGAAATATTCTATATATCGTCGGCTTAGAGTGTAAACCTGCTAACTCCACTTTTTATCATATATGACATATTAATACCGTTCGAAAGAAAAAGAGATGCAGCATCGTCCAAGTAAAACTGCTACTTAAAATTACGATCATAAGTTCTAGAAAAAAAATGAAAAAATTTCCTTGTTGTGAGTTAGCAGGTTTACTCTCTAAGACGACGATATTATTTCTCATGGGTTCAATTTTTCGATTAGATATAGAAAAATTCGTTTTGTTGTTATAGCAAACCCATGAGAAATAACAGATAAAATATTTCTAATTAAAAGACTGAAAATTAAGACAAACCTTCGAAACTATATTCTCAAACAAATTAATAAATTATATGTGTACATTAGGGTGGTCCTTATTTTGGGTATTTTCGAATTTTTATGATGCCAGAGGCTCCTATGGTTCGAAATAAATAAAAAATATCCCCCAAGTTTCAAGTCTCTATCTTAATTTTAACATGTGCCCCAAAGCGATCCAAGTTTCCCATCTAATTAACATGGGTTTTTGGCATTGAACAATCAATTTTTTGTTCCGGTCAAAGTAATGGTTTAAAAAATTTGAAACTCTGTAGACTATATATCCTTATAATAGTACCTATCCCTCAGAATTTTTACAGATTTTTAGCTATTAAAATTTTGGAGTCTATAACTTACTAAGGCTAAAATATAGTAATATTTTATCCAGCTGTAACTCCAAAATTATAATAGCTAAAAATCTGTAAAAACTCTGATAAATAGTTACTCATTATAAAGATAGATAAATAAGTCTACAGAGTTTCAAATTTGCCTGTGGCAGCATAAAAATTCGAAAATACCCAAAATAAGGACCGCCCTAGTATACATATTTATATTTGGTACCTATACCATATAGGTATGTTTTTTTGCATCAAGCACAGGACAATCTCATTGCTATTACTCTCGGCAAAACAAAATCTTTTCAATAAAATTGTTATTAAATTTATAATTTTCCCATCATCAAAGAATAATTAACATATAATATTAACGATAGTTGTTTTTGATCGCGCTATTTAAACAATATATATATATATATATACGCGAGACTACTGCTGGTTGAGGCTATTGGAGTCTGCTGAATCTTAAGTCTGGACCAAGAGAATGAAAAAGATGTGATCCACTTAGCTATGATCCAGCATCATTTCGCGATTAGCCCGCATGACGCTTTTTATATCAAACACTGATACGGATCACCAAATGGATCTGTAATCTGAGATGTTATATATTCAATCTGCATGGTTAGTCGACGAGAGGTGCTGTTTGTTCAGAACTTGTCAAGATCTCTGGAGTGATTCCAAAACTACCCACCGGGAGAGCATAGTTATTCAGAACTGGTTGTTTGTGTATCAACCCGATAGATGAGTGTTATAGGTTTAGGGTGGCAGAGGAAGTGCCTTGGGTTTAAGCCCCAAACACAAGACGTACGTCTTTCCTAAAAATTTAACGTTCAATGGCTACATGAGCTATTCTTCAATCCCCCAGTCCAGCGAATATATTTTTTTTTTTTTTTTTTATTAACTCTTAGTGAGTTCAGCAATCTGCCTGAAAAGGCAATAAGCTTTTGTTATGACTTATTATTATTACAATTATATAAAACAATTAAGAATTAAAAACAAAAATAATAATAATTTTAAATTTACTGGCATGTAGAGTATCCCTCCAGTGAGGGATCTCTCTTACAAAATCTTATTATATAATAGAGTTTATGGTTTTTTTATCTAAGTCCTGAAGTCAGGTCGGATGGCATCAGGCGTTTCAATCTGCGCATTTCACTGCTGGGCACATTTAGTCTGTTGGCTAACACATTAGGATGCACTAACACTCTTTTGGTGTAAGCGAATATATAACATCTCAGATTACAGATCCATCTGGTGATCCATATCAGTGTTTGATATAAAAAGCGTCATGCGGGCTAATCGCGAAATGATGCTGGACCATAGCTTAGTGGATCACATCTTTTTCATTCTCTCTTGGTCCAGACTTAAGATTCAGCAGACTCCAATAGCCTCAACTAGCAGTAGTCTTGCGATATATCTCTTGTTTAAAAAGCGCGATCAAAAACAATTCTCGTTATTATGTTAATTATTCTTTGACATATTGATGAGAAAATTATAAATTTATTTAACTTCATTATTTCAAGTTAGAAATATATAAATTCGGATATTATTTTCACTTAATATTTAACAAAAATCACCTGCTTTCGATTCACGATCGAATCAAATACAGGAAACTTATGATAAATTGTTATTATTTCACTTTTTTAATAGTTGAAATAAAGAGAAAGTTAGTTTGGAGGCCCTCCATCTACCTAGAAATTCTTCACTCCTATCTTTCTTTTATTCCAAAAACACACAAAATATATGATTCCAAGATTTTTTTTTTAATAATGTTTGTTTTGATATTTTTAAGGATTTATGGACTATTCATAATCAATTAGTAGATACGCCATTGTTAAAACCATAATAAAAGAGAATTTATTCAAATTGTTATTGTTATTAATACTAAAATTAATTAAAAATACAATTGATACGACGTTCCCTTTGAATAATCATATCTTTAATTCTGCTATATCATAAGCATATAAATGTGCCTTATACTTAAGTATAAATATATTTTAACATTTTTTTTTTATTAAAGTATATGAAATTATATTTTTTTATTCTCTTATTTTATTCAAATAAATGTTTATCTAAGTTTATATTAAATTTATTGAATCATCTTAATTTAATAACCTTTCTTATTAATTTCCAGTTCCCGACTCGCGATTTTCCCGAACCACTAGAACTACACTGTTAAAAATTTCTTATCTAATTTTACTTTAAAAAATGGGAAGTCTGGTCTCAAAACTTTTTAGTAATATTATACCAGTATTGTAATCTTACAACATATTTTTTACTAATACGTATCTAATTAATACAAGAAAAAAGTAAAGTTACAATTTATTTTTCTATTTTTGCAATGAGTGAATGTGATTTTACCTATATAATATAGTTTTTTTTACCATGCGCAATCTTTTAAATTTCCTATCTATTTGTATTGTGCCATAAACATATAGTAAATTTACAATTTTTTTTTCAACAGTGTAGATCAGTGTTTCATAATCTTTTCAGTTTTGTCACCTCTATGACTAAAGGCTCCTACACACCTCCTGACACGACTGCCCTACCCGACAAATTTATCCAGACCGTCGGGTCGGGGCCTTTCCTACACACGTCCCGACACGACTGCCCTACCCATCCAAACAAGGTGAAGCGACCAGTAGTCGCCAACCACCAGGCCAGTATAGAACAAGTGCTTGTGGCTTGAAGTTGTATTTAAATGACTCCTAATCTATCGGTCAATCAAAAAATAGGTGTAGCTTTGTTCGCAGTGATAGTCTCACATGAAGAACGTAGAAAGAAGAGAAAAGTGTGGTCTAAGACGTGGTTGCAGAAGAGGAAGTGTTTCACGTATATGCAACTTGTGAAGGAGTTGGCCCCAGATGATTACAGAAATTTTATGAGGATGGATGAAGATTGTTTTAAGGAGCTCCTTAGTATGGTCAGACCTATCATTGAAAAGAAAAATAGTCATGAGAGAATCTGTATCTCTCTTTCCCTTTTGTAAGCGGCTTGCATGTCCTCCAATTTTCTTTTAATAACTACTACTGTAGCATCAAGTGTTAGTTTTTTTTATATATTTCCATTAATAGACTATAACACTCATTCCTCCTGGCTCTATTTGCATAATTTTTGTCTTCCACATCCAATATACAGCGGCACTCCTTCCAACATTCAAGAAATTCGATGATAACTTATTTTTCTGCGTCCATGTTAAATAAATTGATAATTGAGAGTGAAGGATCGGTTGGGTAGTGAAGTGCGCTACACACGTTTCGACACGACAGAGGAGTGATGAGGGTAAGGGTGGTTGGATGGTTCTCCCGACCCGACCGTCGGGCCTGACAATTTTCATGACCCGACAAGCCTACACACGATCCAACTGTCGGGCCAACCGCTGTTGGACCCGACGGTTGGGTGGTCGTGTCAGGACGTATGTAGGGCCCATAAGCAAGCCATGTCTTTACCTCTTGTTAAAAAAATGTGAGAAAACAAAACTACAAATTTATTAGGATTATTGATTGTTTACCATTTGTTCTTTTACTAAAAATTCTCAATGTTATTTCAGTTTCAATTTATAGAACTTTGATGGTGTAATTACTATTTAAAGATGAAAATTAGCTAAACCTATGACAATAAAAAACATATTTTGAGAACTAGAAAATTTTTCTTCGCTACTATATTAATTAAGAGTGAATACACTCTTCAAATAGCTCTTATACTTATACCCCTATGGGGAGAATTACACGATAGGTTAAGAACTGCGGCACTAGATAGATGATCAATAATGAATAAGAGCTTTTGACATTAGCCATTAGCACACATTCTTTACGATTTCGATTTCAATTTTGAGTTTTAACCCTAAATGATACTCTTGCTATTAATATTAAAATATATATCTTTTGTAATGAGTTTCCCTTTTCTGCTTACAACTCAATGGTCTCGTAGCCGACATGCTAATAAACCGAGAAAAAAATTTCTCCTTACTAATTTTAATAATACTAATAAACCAGCCAAGTTCTTCAAAACCCATTACATCCAGGAAAATACACACTGTTTGGTGTGCTGTGCTCTATGAGTTAAAAGTACTTCTTCATAAATGAAGTTGGGCAGCGACTTATCGTCAATGGTGAACGCTATAGAGCCATAATAAGAAACTATTTCTTTCCCTAATTGGGTGGCATGAATGTGGAATTGTGGTTCCAACAGGACGGCGCTACATGCCATACAGCACGTGAACAATGGATTTATTAAGGGAAACGTCGGTGATTAGTAGAGACCGGACTATTATGCAGTAAAAACTGCCAAAATATGCAGTTAAAAATGCTGAAATATGCAAGTAAATGCAGTATACGTTGAAATATGCAAAAATATGCAGTAAAAAATAGCCAAATATTTTTTTTGGCACTAAAAATTAAAATTGAAGACAAAAAGACTATAATTATATTTGAAGGAATGCTATTAAAGGAATAAAATGATAAAGTAATCTATAGACACCAAGTGTCAAATATGCACATTTATTGCGTAAAACAGAAATCGATTGTATTGCTTTTATTTTTTTATTTTAACAAGCTTTTCTTATTGACGTACAAATAATAAACTAATAAAGAAATAATGCAAAATTTGACCGACTATAATCTGATCCCTACAATAATTTACACACACTTCCACACACATACACTCAATGGCCAAAATGGACCATAGTTCCCGAAGGTCATTAAAAAAAAAAAATAATAATAATAATGAACTAAGGATCTCAAAAATAATTAAAATTTGATTGTAATGTGAATAATTTATGTTTACAAGTATTTCTTTAAATTAACTTCAGGATATTAAGGATGATGTCTACGGTCACTTAAAATTGATTAATGCGATGAAAAGGAGCGGTCCACATCCACAGACCTAATGGGGTGAATTTAAAGGAACTTATAACCCCCACGTTTATTTTGAAAGAAAAATATTGCAAACTTTTCTGCATTTTCGAGTTGAGTATACTATCTAGTCAAGTCAAAGTACAACTGAATAATAAGAAAAATAAGTCGTTTTTTTTTGTTTTTTAGCTGTTTATATCCTTTGTAATCCGTTCAACGCTACACTTTTGTCGTTGAGACCTATTTTTGTTTTATTCGAATTTAAATTAGTGTCCCCCTGTTTTATTTCTTTTTTTTCATTCTTTCTCCGAAAAGTTACTTTTAAAACATCTGTATTTGGCGCGAAATATGCAATTTTATGCAACACCTCAAATATGCAATTTTATGCAATATTACTCAAATATGCAAAAATATGCAGTATAAAATTTTACCAACAGTATCCTAGATGCATGATTCGGATAGATAATTGATCCCCTGAGTCGTATGTGGCGTCAAACAAAATATGCAATTGCATAGAAATCCGGTCTCCAGTGATTAGGTTATTTCGCGAAATGGACCTGTTAATTGGCCACCACAATTCTGTAACTTGACAGCCCTGGATTATTTTCTGTGATATATAAAGTCTTTGGTGTATGTTGATAAACTAGAGACGTTGAACCATTTGGAGGCTAACATTGTGCGACAACACAGTATAACCAGTATAATGAATGCGGTCCGACATAAAATCGTAAACTTACATAAAACATTGAGATTCTTATGTACTTATTATTATAATAATATTAATTAGCGTAAGAAAATATAAATTAGGTTTGTGATATTCGGGCTTAATTCCACAAGACACGGCGTTTAATCTTTGCTTTCGTAAAACATAATCGAATTAAAATCACAAGTGCTTATGCTTATGTTTGATTATTATCTATATTTCAACTTTTACATCTTATTACTTCATTATTAATTTGAAGAGATGTAACTACACTATAATAATTTTAATAATAAAATTAAAGAATACATATGCTTATTTATTATCATTGTTTGGACTCCATATTTATTATATTTAATTGTGGTACGTAGAGCTTTCAAATGCTATGCCATTTTTGCTTATTTGTCATAGTGGATAGGGATAGTAAGGTGGTGTAAGAGTGCGCGGTGTTCAAGAGTACGCAGGGTCATTATTTAAACAGATAATGTTGTTTAGAGACTAATGTCAGTTGTCCACTATCCACTGACATGATAAGAGTATCGACGAAAAAGATTTGCGTGTTTTGATATAATTTTCAAAAATTTAGATGAGAAAAAGGGATTTTAAGGTCTGTGAAGTAATATTATTTTCTTTTGAAAACAGGATTGTAATAAAAGTTAAAAAGGTAGGCATTTTTTCCTGTTTATTTAAGTTACATCAGTAATTAACTTATCAGTGTCGTACGAGACATTTAGACATGCCTTGTAATAGATGACACTAGTGACGCTTCAGTTTTTTAATCAGAATAGTGCAAGAGTGCGCACGCTTTCTTGTCCGACACATATTTTGTTCACGACTTTTAATTAATTTACTCATAGGTTTTGTGGATCGAAAACCTTTTCCAAAAAAGAGTAGACAAACTAAACCGAAAAATGCCAAACCAAAAAGTGCACCAAAGAAAAAAGTGTGGGTATGTCCAGGTTGCTCAGAGATATATATAAAGAACCACTCATGGAAGATTGGATTGAGTGCATTTCTTGCAAAAATTGGTGGCACGAGAAATGGTCAGCCTATATAGGTCACTTCAAATGTGAGATTTGTGATTCTTTTCTTCACTGCGCACCCTAGCACACCTAAGTGCGCACTCTTATCCTCATAGGTTGTGCAGGAGTGCGCATTTAGGAGGTTGATTATTTTGTAAATAGTTCTCAAATCGTTACTTATAAGATAATTATTTTATATTGTTTTAATAGCTATGTAATCTAAGATAATAACTTACATATAATATCATCTCCACAGAAGGAAATCGCGAAAGTGTGCACTCTTGCACCACCTTACCCTATCATTATGGTATCTTTTTTAACAATATATTTTATGTACAGTCCGCGACAATTTTGTTTCTTTAAATGTGGCCCAAGGAACTCAAGAGGTTGGACACCTCTTATCGAGATATTTGATTTTTCATATGCCGGTTTCTCCTGAAGTAATTTTGTTAATTTCTAAAATATCTTCTTAAAATTGGATGATTTAATTTGTGTAAATAAATAATAAATTCATTTTAACAATTTTTATTTTTAAAAAATATTTTTTTACATATAAATAATGGAATATATATATATATACAGGGTGAGTTTTTTTTATCTCGAGACAATCTTATATAACTCAAAAACAGTTCATTATAAGAAAAAAGTTTCAAATAAAAGTTGATTTATATCAAGGGGGAAACAAAACTACTCTATTATTTGTCGACTTACAACAAGCTTTCAAGGGGATTTCAAGGTCATTTTTTAAATGGAAACCCTCTACATATCCTTAATTTAAATAATAGCGTAGTTTTGTTTTCCCCTTGATATAAATCAACCTTTATTTGAATCGTTATAAATAAATAAAATTTATAATTCCATCGTTATAAATAAATAAAATTTATAATTCCATCGTTATAAATAAATAAAATTTATAATTCCATCGTTATAAATAAATAAAATTTATAATTCCATCGTTATAAATAAATAAAATTTATAATTCCATCGTTATAAATAAATAAAATTTATAATTCCATCGTTATAAATAAATAAAATTTATAATTCCATCGTTATAAATAAATAAAATTTATAATTCCAGCAGAAGACACACTCTTTTATTGTCTCCTTCAATATATAAAAATTCTGCTACTCTCGGCAAAAACTTTCAATTTTTATTTGAAACTTTTTTCTGATAATGCACTGTTTTTGAGTTATAAGATGGTCTCAAGATAAAATACTCACCCTGTATATATATATAAATATATAAAAGGAGAAGTATATACATAAAAATTTGAAAATTTATTTACAATAATTATTTATGGATGAAGAAACAATATCTTTACCCATTTCCAAAAAATCTTCAAGTAATAAGTCTATATTGAAAACAGTATATTCTTCCTTATTTGTCTTTTTTTGTTCACTTTTCTCCTTCTCCATTTCCTAAAAAAAGAAACAAGATTTTAAATGGAATTATTAATAAAAACGAATATACGAGATGTATCTAAAACATGCGGTTAATAGTACAATAAGGTAATAATCCATAAAGGGATTTGTTCCTGCGAATCAAACTGTAAACTGCGTATTCTAAGAGGAAATTTGGAAACGGCTGCTACAATTCATCTGGAGTTGTTGCGGAAGAAGATTATTTTGAAGGCCAATAAAGATAATTGTTTGTATCTTGATACCATTCACCGTACTTTTTAGATACAACTTATTTAATATATATACACTCAACAGCAAAAAAAAACCAGACACTTGATAATTTTTTTTTCGATAAAATGAATTAAAATAAATTCTCCCATAAAATAACCCAACCACAATATATTGAATATGTCAAAAATAAAAAAATATCTAATTAATGAAAACCGATCATTTGTTGTCTTCGAAACTGTTCATACGTTCATCGTATAAAAGAGAAGCTAATATAAAGCGTTTAAAAACTCTTAAAACAGCACGTGGGGGAAAATAAGAGATATTAGGAGACCATTTTTTAATTAATGTTTTTTTTTCATTTTTATAGATCGCTGTTAACTGAAGGAAAAAGTTACCGAGCATCGCTCGGTGCCTCCAGGTACTTTATTTATTAAGCCAGAAAAAATGAAAATGTCATTTTAGCTTTAAAAATAAATTTTTAACTATGTAGTCAAAATTATAATTATATATTATAATTGTTTTTATTCATTTTATCTAAAAATTATCAAGAATCGGTTTTTTTTTGCTGTTGAGTGTATATATGTGTACATATACATAGTAATTTAAATTTCCAGGATTCAAAAGAATTTCTTTATTTTTCAGAATTTTTAAAAATAGGATTCTTAATCTTATATAAATATTTTATTTAAAGACTCGACAAATGATTTGTTTTAACTATTTCTAATAAATGTTTCTTCAAGTCTCGATGTTTGTTTTATGAAATTTTTCATTTGATAATTTCATTGTCCGATTTATTTGCCCAGTAACTAATGATTTTTTCTAGCTAGGCATAACATTCACATACCTTTCCAACCATGTTGGTTTACGAAACCAATATATGTCTAAACTATTATCCTTTAATCTTATAATTTTCATATTCGAAAAATTGTTTTAAGAAAAAAAAATTAGCATTGTTTATTGTTCAAAATATCTATAGGTTTATAGATGCTTTATTATTCTTTTATAAAGGAAATAATTTTTCACTTGACAAAGGTTTGCTCCCGGAACGTTTTGAATTTTAAGAAACGTTCTGAGATTGTTTTTAAAAAGAAATTGTATGTATTTTATACAATAAAACAATCAACAATTTATTTTGAAATATTTAAAATTGTCTGATTTATTCTGCCAGACTATGGATTCAATTCTTGAAATTTCTGCTAGTCACAAATAAAATAATAGTAATTTACTAAAATATTTTATTTGTGACTAGCAGCCCTCGAAGTTTCAGAAATTAAAATTGTCCCAGTGTATTCAGAGAAAATGTATTTCTGATGAAATCTTAAGGTAGTTCTTTCACAAATGCGAAAATTCAAGAGGTCTTTGAAACTTGTAATATAAGTCATAAAAAGCATAATACACATACTGTTAAAATTTAAAGACGATTTACCACACCAAACATGAAATAGTTGCAATTAAAAATGACATTTTTTACATAGGGTAGATAGGGAAGTGGTGGGGATATGATCATTATTTTATTTTATTTCATTGAAGGACTTTCACCATCTTGATGAAAAACTAATATTTGTTAGAATAATATATTCAGAGTAACTTAAAAAAAATTGAAATTATTTCCCACGTAGTTTTGATACAAAACAAATATATTTGGGCAATTATTTTTAGTGGAGGGGATATAAGATCAATGGCTTGGAAACGATCCCGCAAGTATGTGTGTATCCATATAGAGATTTCGTAGTGTGAGTGCTACAGTCACGTTAAAAAACATAACCTAAAATTTTAGCACCGTTCATATTTATAGAGTGGTTACGAGGCTAAAACTTTTTGTGTGGATTGTCGCGAAAGAACCTCCTTAAATTCAAATTTTTGTGTTTTGTTAAATTAAAAATATATAAAAACAATTCTTGAGTGCCCGGAAATTTTTTTCTCTATCTATTTATTTGTCTAGATACATACCATCATTCCTTTAGTTTTTTTATTGAAAATAATTCCAATCTGTTTAGAATTATATGGATTATAAAAGAATAATGCCAATTCACCAAAGTTGTCCTAAAAATAAAATAAAAAAAATATTAGTTTTTTTAAGGTTGATAATATTTATATAAATTTTTTAAATAAAATATTTCTTACCCTTAAATTCTGTACAAAATCAGCTACAGGATTAGAACCTACAATAGGCATAAGTTTACTAGGCTTTTGAGTACTTTTCATACTATTTTCCCAATTCGTATCGACATCAGGAGCCAAGCAGCGTATTTTGTTTGTGTCAACTTCTAACACAATATCATAACCGCTCGTATCATGACGGAAAATATTCTAAAATGTATATTTTAAATTGAATTAGTATTTAGGAATTCCACTTTGAAATTGAAAATTTCTCTAATTTATGTATAGAAAAATAGTCTAGTTAATTTATTTTTACCGGATACCCCACAATATCTCCGTGATTAATAAACATATTAAATTTATATGTATAATACAGGTATTATGGTCTTGAGAATTTTTTCTTCTTTTCTAATGTTTATTTATATTTTGTAATTTTTGGATTAAATGAACCATGGGTAAAGTATTTTTTCGATATCGTATTTGAACCGCATATGAGTACAAGGTACGAAAAACTGTATTTATACACGGGAATATCACAATAATGATAAAAATCTTCACAAAAATTTCGAATCAAGCTAAATCCATGGAGATAAGAAATGGATTTCATTCAACCAAGTTTTCAAAAGAAAAGTAGTTCAATTTGAAATAATGAAGTTGATCCTTTTTTCAGTTAATCCAAAAATTACAAAATATAAATTAAGATTAGAGAAGAAAAAATATTAAAAATTCTTAAGACTATAATACCTAACTATACAGGGTGATTCACGGTCGAAGGCACGTTAGACGTTTATGGAAAACGGAACGCAGGATTTTTCTGAAAATTTAGCACCTTACATTTTCTTACCTGTTCTATCGATCTAAAATATTTTCAGCATTTCGGCTTCTATCAAAAAGTCGTAGCAACTTTATTTTTTTAAATGGGACACCCCGTTTATTAACACGTTTTTAGAACCGCCCTTTTATTAAAATACTTTTTTATTAATATTGTCCTATACCTATCTCTATCGGGTTTCGAGATAAAAAATAATTTGTGTTAAATATGGTCCAAAACATGGGCCTAATTAAACTTAAATAAATTAGTCCCCTCAATTCATGAAAAGTTGATATTTTGGTGGTAGTTTAGACACACCCGAAATATTTAATTTACACCGAAAAATCGACTCCATATTATACAGGGCGTGCTAAGATTACTATTATTTCCGTTTTCCAAAAAAGGGGTCAAAAGTTCCTTTTTTCAAATGAGACCCTCCGTATATTAGTCAATAAATTGAAAGACGAAGAAAAATGCTCTAGGACGATATATCTCATGCCCCTATACTTAAAACTTCAAATTTTCTTAATAAAGCCGCTTTTTCGTGAAAAATTACATTTTAACTAACCATGGCAATATCAAGCTTATGACAATTTGTTGACTATTTATAAGAAAGGTGTAAGAGTTTATTGACGGTGTTCAAAAAAATCTCCCAAAATGATCGCCAATATTTATTATTAAAATGAAATTCTTCTAGTACAAAATAAATAATTTTTCATAAGAACTTCTATGAATAATTAATATTTGCGGTCATTTTGGGAGGTTTTTTTGAACACCGTCAATAAACTCTTTACACGTTTCTTATAAATAGTCAACACACCCGAAACTGTCATAAGCTTGATATTTCCATGGTTAGTTAAAATTAAATTCATTAAAAAGTAATTTTTCACGAAAAAGCGCCTTTATTAAGAAAACATGTTGTTTTATGTATAGGGACGTGATATATCGTCTTAGAGCATTTTTCTTCGCCTATCAATTTATTGGAGTAATATACAGGGGAGGGTCTCATTTGAAAAAACGGATTTTTGACCCTTTTTTATGAATAACGGAAATAATAGTAATCTTAGCACGCCGCATAGGCATGGAGTCGATTTTTTCGGTAGTAAATTAAATACTTCGGGTGTATCTAAACTACAAACAAAATATCAACTTTTCATGAATTGAGAGCACTAATTTATTTAAGTTTAATTAGGGCCATAATTTGGACCATATTTAACACAAATTATTTTTTATCTCGAAGGAGATAGGTATAGGACAATATTAATAAAAAAGTATTTTAATAAAAGGGCGGTTCTAAAAACGAGTTAATATACGGGGTGTTCCATTTAAAAAAATAAAGTTGCTACGTCTTTTCGATGGAAGCCGAAACGTCAAAATGCTGAAAATATTTTAGATCGATAGAACAGGTAAGAAAATATAAGGTGCTAAATTTTCAGAAAAATCCTGAGTTCCGTTTTTCATAAACGTCTAACGTAACATCGACCGTGAATCACCCTGTATTTAATGTAATTTTTGTTTTTCAGAGGATGAGGAACAAAATAAGTGTTTATTTACGACATATCAATTGCAACGTTTCGCCACTTTTATTGCAGCTTCTTCAGGCTGCTGATAAATAAAGCTCCAAACACTTTGTCAATTTTTTAAGCTCTGCCATTATTATACATACAGACACTCGAAAAACTTTTTAAAACCCACTAATAGAGTTTTTGAGTTGTTGATGATAAAATAGAAATGTATTCGAGTGTCTGTATGTATAATAATGGCAGAGCTTAAAAAATTGACAAAGTGTTTGGAGCTTTATTTATCAAGAGCCTGAAGAAGCTGCAATAAAAGTGGCGAAACGTTGCAATTGATATGTCGTAAATAAACACTTATTTTGTTCCACATCCTCTGAAAAACAAAAATTACATTAATAAATTATGGAACTGAATCCCAATGATGACCTGTATTTAATGTTTATTAATCCCAAAGATATTGTAATCGAAATGTATTAGTGAGAGATCAAGTAGAGAATAATCTTACCTTAAAATTTAATCGGTCTGTAGAAAAGTTTTTGATAAGAAGTTGATAGGCTCTTTGTGCAAGTCCTCGAACACGAAGTAGCACTGGGGCTGTAGGCGCGTCCTTGGTCCACATTTCACCTGAAAGATCCCAAGGAGTGGCAACAAAAAGCGGTGGACCTTGAGATAATCGTTTGCGAGATGAGCATTGTGATTCTGCTTGTGAAATATCTTCCGATGTCATTTCTACGTTGAAATCGATTATAATTGGTTTCAATGTTAAATCAGTTTTGCTTAATAATTGAAGAAACCGAAGAAACGCCACTTGAGGCTGTTGAGGAGCTTTTAAAGAGCCAGGCGCAATAAACAAAGATGCGACTAACATGTCGATTACAATATCAGGGAAATGATCATCATCAAGAAATTGCGAACGTAGCCAACGCTTGGCCAAACGTGTACTTGGCCCAAACGAATTAAATCTTTGATGGACACCGAGCAAAGCTGTCGCGATTTGAGGTAGATGTACATTTTGACGTTCCAAATCGTCAGCTTCAGGACATGATTCGTGGATAATTTTCCCATCTGGAAGATTGCGGACACGAAGAAGATATGGCTCTCGATAATATGCAACTCGCATGCGATAAATAAACCCATCCTAGAATTCAACAAGGAGAATTTTATAATTAGATATAAATACAAATTTGTTTAGATTTTGATTTAAAATTTAAACAGTAAGGGTCCAGGTAGAGAACTGAATTCTTCAGCACTTTTAGGACAGGCTTCAAAGATTTTGTCTTTTGTAGTGGAATAACAATTTTGTTCAAGTTGCTTAATAATTGAAGAAACCGAAAAAATGACACTTGAGGCTATTGAGGAGCTTTAAATGAGCCAGGCGCAATAAACAAATATCCTATTAGACTAATGGACTTTTAATGACCTGAGAATAGGCTCATATTACGAAAATGCATTAAAATTTCATATATTATATTTATAAGATTTTATTCTATTATATTAACTAAAATATATTTTATTCTTGTTTAAAATTTTCTCGTCAATGCAATTTAATATAAAGAAATCATTCTTTACATTCTTTTTCAGATGTGCAATTTTCCCCACAACTCCATGAGATTATACTAGCTAGTCATTCCATAAAGCCATGTGAAGTGACTGCAATCGTCCATGGAACATTATTGTCTTATAAACATTTAGTACCTGGCCACCGAGCGATGCTCGGTAATTATTTGCTTCAGTTAAAAGCTATATATTAATCCCCGAACCCCCTCCACATCTCCCCCACCCTCGCCCCCTCACCCAGTTTTTGCATTTCAAGCCTTGTAGTGGCCCACAGATTATGTGTATATATGTATAGGAATATAAATAAATATCGTATAATAATTTTTTTTAATTAAATAACAATTTTTGAGTTCATCAATTAAATTGCCAAATTCTAATATAGAAAAAAATACGTTTGTGGGATTTAAAACTCGATTTTTAATCAATTAAATTGTCTGACTTTTAATATATATATAATAATATTTGTAATGATCTATTAGTGAAATTTAAAAATTAAAAAACCAATTAATAATTAAAAGGAAATTGGATAAAAATGTAAATATACATTTTTATCGAGACAACCACCTGTGAATAATTATTTCAATTAACAAAAAACCCATCAAAAACAACTTAGCCGAAGATGAGACCGTGACAGATCGAATGCCCAACACAAAACCCTCCTAACCAGTGAATTTCATCCAAATCGTTAGAGCCGTTTTCGAGAACCATGAATTAATTTTGGATATATATATACAAGATTTGCTCGTTTAAAATAATAAGATATTAATATAATAGAACAAAATCATATTAGCTAACGCCTTTTAGTCAAAAACTGTATTACTTTAGGTCAACATTCTGTATTGAATAAACATATATTCTTTTATAAAATTTAACTTTTCTCCCTAAAAATCAGTTAATTTAACAGAACTTTCATCCAAGATCCATCTAAGCCTCACCAGGCTACACTCAGAAACCCAAAATCTAATTAGTACTACGCAATGGGAAAAAATGCGTTCTAGAGTTATCTTGCATATTAGTATCCAGACAAACAATACAATAAATACTAACTTGATCTTAATCAAGAGCAAAATTTATATACTTAATTAAATTAAATAAAGTGAGAAAAGAAATCTATTTTATTATAAAATTCGCCTTGTTCGTAATAAGAGCCCTACGGGATTTTGATCAAGTCCTATTAGAGAGACTGAAATGTATATATAAAAAAATAATAATAACCTTATAAACATCAAAGAAATCAACATGATTACGAATTTGAAGATTAAGTTGGGACTCGATAGCATGAGCAATTTCTAATTGGAATCCTTTCTTAATTCGTTGAACTGCATCATATTTATTAGGCCATTTATTGCTCATTTCAAGATTAATGATAGCTAAAAAAAATTTAAAATTATTTTATGTAAAATAAATTGATACAACTATTAAATTAATAGAAATAAATACAATTATACTGGGGATGGAAGAATTCAAAGGATACATGGTGAATATTTCGAGATGATAAGGGACTCGGTAGAAATACTCCGAATTATGTTTGGAAATCGGAATGAAGGAGGACAAAACTAGTTGGATACCAGGTAAAATAATCAGGTGAAATTACTTATTAAAGTTGAAAAGATGGAAGAAGGCAAATGGCTTAGAGTCTGTCTAGAATCTAGATGATATAATCCGAGGAACAATTTAGAATCAACACGGGGAAGGATTTTTAACAGAAAATGTGAAAAGTGAGGAGTGGTAGCAATTCCAATGGAATTAATTAAAATGGATTGGAAGAGTAATGAAGTGATTAAAAGAATGGAAGAAGGGATTATAAAGGGAAATGAACATGAAGTACAAGAAGAATCACAAAGAGAAACAAAGAGGTTGTCCTGTGCTTGATGCAAATAAACATATACACATATATATCAAGATGATATATCTGTATATATATTATTTATTTGTTTGAGACTATAGTTGTAGTACAAGAAGAATGGTTAAAGGTGAACTAGTCCTTGTATTTTCTATTTAAGGAGGTTCTTTCGCGACAATCCACAGAAAAAGTTTTAGCCTCGTAACCACTCTATAAATATGAACTGCTGCGTTTTTTTGACGTGACTGTACTTTTTAAACTACTATATTCTCATTATGAATGGATCGTTTCCAAGCCATTGATATTATATCCCCTCCACTAAAAATAATCGCCCACATATGTTTTTTATTTTTTATCAAAACTACGAGGTAAATAATTTCAATTTTTTTTTAATGTACTCTGAATTTATTATTCTAACAAATATTAGTTTTTCATCAAGATGGTGAAAATCCTTCAATGAAAAAAAATAAAATAATGATCATTTACCCACCCTTTCCCAATCTACCATATGTAAAAAATTTCATTTTTAATTGCAATTATTTCATGTTTGGTGTGGTAAATCGTCTTCAAATTTTAACAATGTGGTTTATTGTATTTTTAATGACTTATATTCCGAAGTTTCGAAGACTTCTTGAATTTTTGCATTTGTGAAAGAACTACCTTAATAAAAGTGATCAGTAAAAAGTAGAAAAAATAAAGGGGAAAGAGTTAAAGGTTGCGGGCTAAAGCCAGATGTGGCAATATTTACAAAAGTACCCGTAAGAAGAACAAAGCAAGAGAAGGACGAAGAAAGAAGAATCAAAGAGTTCTGAAAGTAAATGGAAAGGAGGAGGGTGAACCGCGACCTAAGAATCGTGTACACCTACTTCCACTTCCACTTCACAAGTAGAAGATAATAGATTATCTAATGAATTCTAAAGTAATTCCAAATAATTCTAATCGCGGTTCACCCCTCGGAAATGAGGTTAGCCGAAGGAAGGATAGATGACCAATCATTGGAGATCATAAGGAAGGAAGAAAAGGACTTATTGGATTGGGGAATTTTTCAAAATATTGTTCTACAAATATGGTGACGGTCAGTATCAAAATTACTGTATGTGTAGCCGGAAGACGAAAATAGGACAAAGGCAAAATATAAAGAGTTAAGTAAATAAATAATAGGTAATAAATACGATCATATTATAGAAATAATCAAAATTAATTGTTGTATTCGGTTTCATGATCTATTGAAATATTTCTTCTTGGGAATCGTGATTTTTTTTTTAAATATTTAAAAAGCGTTTATTATGCGAAGTTTTCCTTCTAATCGAGGCTTTCTAGACAATATGTATTATAGTGAAATTATAATATAAGCTTTGCATTCATTTGTTGTTGTATTATCAACTTCCAAACCATTATAACAAATCACAACCAGTATATATTTTTCTTTCTTCTTTAGCTTAAGTTATCATTTGACTAATATACTTAGTATCTACAAGGATAAGTCGAAAATTACCTACACTTTTCGTTCTACAACTTTATTAAACTAAGATAGGAGGCGGCCGCATGCGCATGCGTTGAGTTGGCGCGTCTTTGGTCAAGTGTGGAATTTAATCACGATCGCGTCAGTTGTCGTCTAGCTACAACAGCATAAGCATGTCAGCTCCGCTATCAGATTGCACCAAAGAGGAGCAACGAGGAGTGGTCAGAGGGTGTGAAAGGTGCTGAAATTCACCGGAGACTTTTGTCACAATACGGGAAAGTGCTTTATCTCGTAAAAGCGTTTTTTTATGGATCGAAATGTTTAAAAGTGGCCGAACGAGCGTAACACAAAAAGAGGGAGCTGGGCGACCGTCAACTTTGAGACGCTTTGAGACCCTGGAACACCCTCCCTACAGCCCAGATCTCGCTCCCTCAGACTTTCATCTCTTTGGACCGCTCAAGGAAGCTTTGAGAGGTCGTCGATTTGCCTCAGACATGGACGTTCGGGATGCGGTGCAAAAGTGGCTTCATGACCAACCGAAAACCTTCTACCAGGAAGGCATCCGGAAGCTTGTGGCTCGCTGGACCAAGTGCATTGCTAAAGGTGGAGACTATATCGAAAAATAATGTATCTGTTGTACACCTATCTTTGTTTAATAAAGTTGTAGAACGAAAAGTCTAAGTAATTTTTGACTTATCCTCGTAGTTTAGAGCTTGAGTAAGACTCGATTGGTGGTTGTCCTTGAAAGTGGGCATAAGAAACGCTAGAAAGGCTTTATAAGTATTTGTAAAAGAATTATATTTTAGTAATATTTTAATGATTAGAATACTTCTAATATAACTTCAAACGTTTCGAAAACAATTAATCGTTTAAGAGTAGGGTCAAACAAAACAGCATTTAAATTGGAGTAAAAATTAATTCAAAACTCAATCCGCAAATTTCGGAGGCAAAATTTATCACTCAGAGAACATTTGGTCATAGTTTACAGTAGATAAATCGAAGTTTTTTTTTAAAGTAGCTTGTTCGCTAGTTACATTAACTAGTTCTTCAAAATGAAAAGAACTAGTGCTTGTAATCAGTTCCTTGAAATTGAGTACTAGTTTCCCTAAAGTGATGGAATTAGCCAGTTATAGCTAGTCTAGAGTAGTCTATTACTAAACAATTTTCTAGTTCATTGACCTGAACATAAACGTCAAATTTAGATCTCCAAAAAATTATTTGGACCTGGGCTCCTTTGTGGAGAAGCTTTCCGAAACGTTTCAAGTTATTTAAAAGTATATTGATTGTTTTTGTAAAATTATTGTATTATTTCTATGAAAAAATCAAGAATATTCTATAAATAATTAAAATACCTTCGTGAGGGTGTACATATCTAATATAAGGTAAGTTGTCAATATTTCGTTTCAGCCATTTTAAATCATAGCCATTTGCATATTCAATTGGAATTGCTTCAGTGTATCTTAGAGATGCCGATAATGAGAGTACAGAAGAAATAGAAATTGGTAAATTTTTTAATGAAATTATATTAGAAGCAAGAGCATCAAATTTAGTGGCGACTTCTCGTAGCGGTTCTTCGCCAGTTGTTTGTTGTTTTTGGGACTAAAAATAGATTAACAAAGATTATTTTAATTTTTTTTTTTTTTTAGATAATAAAATTATTATTATTATATAATAGATTTCTTATTATTATAGTTACATTAGTAAAAACGTCTCATTTTTTTTTATTAAATCTCATAAATTTTAGTGATAAATAGAGAACATGAAATGTCAATTTTTATTTGTACAACAAAAGGGATTTGAAAATACTAATATTAGGTCGTTTCAAAAGTTTTGCCCGTTTTAATGTCGTGTGTTTTTGTAGCTCCATATCTCAATAAATATTTATTCTACTGTGTCGTGGTATATACTGATCGATAGAGAATTTTGTACTCTTATACATTGATGCTGATCATTTTTTTCCAAATTTTCACAAATCACCGTCCAAAAATTAAACGAATTGAGCGTCGAAGTTCTGCCTCACCCACCATACTCTCCAGACCTCTCGCCAACCGACTACTATCTTTTCAAGCACTTCGATAGCTTTCTTACCGGTAGAACCTTCGCCAATCAGGACCAGGCAAAAACGGCCTTCGTCGACTTCATCGAATCCCGAGCACCCAATTTTTATGCTGACGGAATTAATAGACTTGTGTTACGTTGGCAAAAGTGCACTGATTCAAATGGCGCTTATTTCGATTAAATTGAATAAGTATTCACTGAGATATTACAGTTTAAAATTCTCATAAAACTTTTGAAACAACCTAATTAAATATTTCGCTGATTTTTACGCCATTTATTCAATGAAATTCTATTTTTACCTTCCTCCCCAATTTTGTATAAATTATTTTTGCCTTGTTTATCTAGTAGAATGTTAGAGAGTAATTATGAAAAATATTGTACAAATCAGGTAAAGATTTAATTATTTTGATTTCTTACCACCATGATATCTAATTTTTATCCATTTATTTTGTATAGGCCTAAAGAATTACTGTACAGAATTTGATTCAAATCTGTTAAAGATTTAATTTTATTAATTATTACACCCTGTCCCCTCTTCAGAGATTTAAAGTTTACGTTGATCCGAATCGTAAAGTATTAAATAAAAATAATTTTCATAAAAAAATAAAACCGACTTCAAAAAAATTAAATACAACAAATAAAATAATAAGAACTCAAAAGTAAAATGTATAAAATAATTATCTAATTTAGTTTACAACTAAACGACGAAATATTAACATGAAATCACTTTTTGAAGTCGGTGCCAAACATATACATTTTATGAATCGAGCTCGACGGATCTTACTTAGTACGTTTGGCGGGTAAGGTCGCTTATATAGTTTGTTTAGCAACGACTTCAAAAAGAGATTTCATGTTAATATTTCGTGGTTTAGTTGTAACTAAATTAGATAATTATTTTATACCTTTTAGTGCATTTTATTTTATTTTTGAGTTCTTATTATTTTATTTGTTGCATTTAATTTTTTTGAAGTCGGTTTTATTTTTTTTATAAAAATTATTATTATTTTTCTCTTTTTAGTGATGTTATTAATAGTGACTTAATATAATACCTTGCATCTCGTAAGAGAAAGCGTCGGGCGAATGAATCAGAAAATGATAATAAAATTCAATTCATAAATATAGAAATTCTCTCGAAACGTTTGCGGGTTTTAAATGAATGTTTTAAGATTTTTTTTATAAAAGATTTTATTTACTATAATTTCGCTTATTTTCTCATAAGAATTGGAGATTTACGTTATTTCATCATTGATCATATCATCAAAACTTGACCAAATTAATATGGGACGACCCCTAAGGTACCCCCTTTCCAATAATAAAAGAATCATCGAAATCGGTCCACGTGGTAAAAAGTTCTAAAATAAATAAATAGTTAGGTATCTTGACTATCTTGGAGCTATACTGATCCAAACGCAGAAAGAATCATTAAAATCGGTTCATAAACAAAGAATTTATGCCTGAACAAACATAACAAAAAAGTTCCAATACCAATGAAATTTATATTTTTACCAATCGGAAACTAGACAGAACCCAATGAAAAAAAAATCATCAAAATCGGTTCACAATTATCGAAGATATCAGGTAACATAGAGACAAAAAAAAAAATCAGTCGAATTGAGAACCTCTTCCTTTTTTGAAGTCGGTTAAAAAGAGAGAGCATGCTTACCCATTGTTGGTTAAATATTTCCATCAATTCACAATTGAGATGTGAATAATCTTTTTCATTTAATTTCAAATGCAGTTCAAAAATATGAGCAACAATTTTTTTAATAATATTTCGTTTTTGACATGTTGAAACATTTGTATTTTTATCAATCCATAAAATACTTTCACATATTCTGCCATCCTTAAAGCGACGCAAATCAACTTTGTCACCCCAAAATTGTTGAAATGACTCAACCTTTAACAAAAGAAAAAAATACATATATATGTTAATAAATTATTACAAATTGCAAGATATATAAAAGTCCGAGATATAATATTGTCTTCTAACATTTAGAGGTTGGCTAATATCAAAAATGATTGGATGATTATTTTAATTTTTATTCAGCCAGAGATAATAATAATGAAATAAATAGGAGATATATTGAAGTTACTATGTATATAGAAAAAATTAAAATATTAAAAGAATTTTCTAGGAAATAGGCTATTAAATATAAATGGAATTTTTGATAGAGTGGCAAAAGGATATTCCACTTAAGGACGTTCCCTAATAAATCGATTTTCTTGCAATCCTTTTAAAACTTTGAATACACATCGTAGAAATTCTTTTCGATAGTCCATGAAGCACTAAATTTGTAAATATTGATCATTGAAATTTGCATATTTAACACACGAACCCTATCCCGATTGATGTTAAAGCGACTGTTTCATTAAATAACAATCTTAATTTCCTTAAAATTATTTTGAAAAACTGAGATTTATTAACTGAAGATATAACAAATATTTTTCTGTTAAAATAATTGTATCAAGCGGTATTCGTTTTGTATGAAAAATTAGAAAAGTTAGATACTTTTGATGGTTTTCATTTTTTCTCTCATGGGATGGCAAGTGAAAGATGGCGACTTGGCAACGTCGCACTAAAATCACTCAATTTTTCCATATCTAAAAAACTTCTGCAGCTGGTGCATTTGAGATTTTTAGCTAATTCTCTCAACCTAACTATACTGTTCTCATCTGGAATTTCGCATTGAGCTGTTTCATGAAGTGTTTTTTTTATTCTTTGTCTTTTAGCGTCGGTAAGAATGCAATGTTGCCAGATCCGAGAAACGACGCAGTGAAAATATTTTTGGCTTTCTGCGCATGTGAGAGTAGGGGAAAGAGCGAACTGCATCTAAGCTAAATTAGGGAACGTCCTTATATCCTTTTAATTGAATATTGTCTTTCTGCTGCCACCCCATGAAATTCCAATAATTAAAAGTTTCAATGTTTTTCACGATGTTTCAGCTTATAATTCTTAAATTCAACTCAAATTATTGATATTATTTTATAAAGCAAATTAAAAGAGGATGTCATTTGTTTGATGCTATCTGTTATTGACTCGAAATATATACGCCATTACTTGCTGGTTCGCAGCTTCTTCAGTGGCTCATTTTTTTCAGAACCAGCAACGAAACGTTTGGCCTATTTAAATAAAAAAATTTGTATTTAATTTAAAGTCAAGTCCAACTCCCTACGATTCCTTTAATTATTAATCACGGACACGAATAATGAAATATTTTTTAGAAACTTTTAAAATTTTAAAATATAAAATACTAAATTTATAATTTTCTCATTAATATATCAAAGAATAATTAACATATAAAGGAGAATTGTTTTTAATCGCGCTTTTTAAACAAGATATATATCGCGAGACTACTGCTGGTTGAGGCTATTGGAGTCTGCTGAGTCTTAAGTCTGGACCAAGAGAGAATGAAAAAGATATGATCCATTTAGCTATAATTCAGCATCATTTCGCGATTAGCCGTGCATGATGCTTTTTATATCAAACACATGATATGGATCACCAAATGGATTTGTAATCTGAGATGTTATATATTCAATCTCCCAGTCCAGCGCGCTCGATCTGTTAACACATGTGTTAGGTGTTTGCTATTAATTAATCAATAGTATTATGTAAGTTATGATTAATTAATAGCAAACACCTAACACATGTGTTAACAGATCGAGCGCGCTGGACTGGGAGATTGAATATATAACATCTCAGATTACAAATCCATTTGGTGATCCAAATCAGTGTTTGATATAAAAAGCGTCATGCAGGCTAATCGCTGAAATGATGCTGAATTATAGCTAAATGGATCACGTCTTTTTCATTCGTCTCTTGGTCCAGACTATCAACGAACTCAGCAGCCCTGCAGCCAGTGAGTCCAATAGTCTCGCGATATATATCTTGTTTAAAAAAAAAAAAAAAAAAAAAAAAAAAAAAAAAAAAAAAAAAAAGCACGATTAAAAACAATTCTCGTTAATATGTTAATTATTCTTTGATATATTAATGAGAAAATTATAAATTTATTTAACTTCATTATTTCAAGTTAGAAATATATAAATTCAGTATTATTTTCACTTAATATTTGACAAAAATCACCTGCATTTGATTAACGATCGAATCAAATATAGGAAACTTATGATTATAAAATATTAGGTAGGTTTCACATACGTGTCCTTTGTGAACTCCTGAAGATGGCTTATACCCTGAAATATATAATATATAGAGTCCTGTTTAACAAGCATCTGATCTTTTATTTAGGTGAAACCTATCTAGTATTTATATTTTAAATTTTAAAAAGTTTCTAAAAATTTTTTCGTTACTTTATTTAATATATTTCACCAAGAACCTACACCATTCTCCCTTAACAAAAAAAGCTTCTATTAGAGTTTTAGGCGAATAATTTTCAGTTAATTTACCAAATGGCATGAGATTAGGATAATCAATATTATCTCAATACCCTGTTTTATGTAAGCACAATTTTGTAAGTGTTAATTTTAAGCCGAGGGGTGAACCGCGACCTAAAATCGTGTACACCTACTTCCACTTCCACTTTCATTGCCAAGAAGAAGACAATAGATTATCTAACGAATTCCAAAGTAATTCCAAATAATTCCAAAGACGGTGTACACCTAATTCCAATCGCGGTTTCTGCCCCTCAAGTTTTAAGCCTTGAGATTAGCCTTTTTATAGGAATAGTTGAAACAACAGCTGTCAGGCACGCTCTAGTTGCAGCCCTATTAATACAATATTAGGTAGGTCGTTTAAAATAAAAACATTTATTTCACTCAAATACTATTTACCGATTTTATTAACAATATTTAATTTAAAACTACTTCTGGATCTCCATGAGCTGGTCCACTAGTCATAACATTAAAAGAGGTGCTAAAGTTTTCAAGTAGAATTCCTATTGAGAGAGTTGATTCCTTTTTCGGATTTGATTGACTAACTGGCCAAGATTTGGGAGATTTATTTATAGGACAAATTAATGAACATCTCTCCCCAATAGCACGTTGTAATAAATCCAAGACCATTGACTGGCTAAGACCATAAGAATACCATTCAGCTTCAAGTCGCTTTACCTCAGAATCTGTTTCAATTAATGAATTCTTGAGTTTGTCCAAAGATCGAATTCTAAAAGAAAAAGAAAGATTAAGATATTAAAAATTAGAAACAACAATAAAAATGAATAAATAAAAGTCCAAATTAAGTATTTTTTAAACAATTAAATTATTTTATTGAATTTGTTTTTAGTTGGAAAGAAATCTCACCAGTAGATAATTCAACTTTAACGAAAATGAAATTTTATTTTTTATAATTTTCTCATTAATATATCAAAGAATAATTAACATATTAACGAGATTTTGATCGCGTTTTTAAACAAGATATATATAGTATATATCGCGAGACTACTGCTGGTTGAGGCTATTGGAGTCTCCTGATCCATATCAGTGTTTGATATAAAAAGCGTCATGCGGGCTAATCGCGAAATGATGTTGGGTCATAGCTAAATGGATCACATCTTTTTCATTCTCTCTTGGTCCAGACTTAGATTTCAGTAGACTCAATAGCCTCAACCAGCAGTAGTCTCGCGATATATATATATATATATATCTTGTTTAAAAACGCGATCAAAAAAATTCTCGTTAATATCTTAATTATTCTTTGATATATTAATGAGAAAATTATAAAATTATTTAACAAGTTAGAAATATACAAATTCTGATATTATTTTCACTTAATATCTGACAAAAATCATCTGCATTCGATTCGCGATCCGAATCCAATACAGGAAACTTATGATACTATTTTTATATTAAAATATTTTCTAATGGAAAATTTGACTATTGCTTTTTTTGAATTAAACGTTTCGGTCTCTGTTATCTAACCGTTTTCAAATTGTGTTAATAAATGCTGGATTTCCCAAATCAACTTTTAGGATATTTTAATAAAAAAAAAAAAAAATTTTGTATAGAAAAAAAACGAATTTGCAAGGCTAAATTACTTGAAATTATTGCACTTTTGTTTCAATTTAGAATTATTTTGTTTAGAGAGACGTTTTCCCCAGAAAAGCAGGGTGATTCATTAGATTGATAGAGTTCTGCAATTACTTGAAAAGATTGTGTATTTTCCAATAATATAAAGGATTAGATAATTTCAATAAGGGAGACATTTAGTAGGGTAAGTTAAAATAGATAAAAATTAGAAATAAATGGTTATTAGGTAGGTTTTTTGTGTGAAACCACTGTAGTAACCGTTTAATTCTAATCTTATTAAATATGTTTCACCTCGAACCAACACCATGCTCTCGGAACAAAAATAAATATTTTGTATAAAGAATTAAAAAAAAAATGGTCCCCCAAAAAGGGAGGAATTTCCATTACATAAGGCATTTTGGTTGTAATGTAAAATCATCCCTTGTTAGGAACCACTTTTTTATGGTCAAGTATTGTAATCGTGCATGAAAAAAGTTGTCTTTTTCCTTCTTTTTTTCGAAATATCTCAAAAACGGCTTAAACTATTTTGATTAAAAAAAATTGAGCGAAACCATGACATTTCGCTCTACAAAAAAGCTCTAATAAGTGAACATCTAAAAAATTATATTTTTCGAGATACTTAATAATTGTTTTGTCAAAATGCCTGTTAGTTAGTCTGGTTGTCAGTTAGTCTGTGAGTTACCAAATTTTGCGGACGAGCTAGCTCAAAAACTAGTGTGAATATCGAAACTAAATTTCACACATAGTTTGGTCCATTAAGATTAAGAGCTTATTAGATTTTGGTGCATATCGACCCAAAATTAAGGGGGTGGTTAAAATTAAAAATCTAGGCCGTTTGAGCAAACTCAACCAAATTTTGTATAGATGATAAGTGGGTCCCCAGGAGTCTAAAAATGCAAAAACTAACCGCCCAAAAGGGGGGGGGGGGGTTTAGGGGCACAAAATGAAAATCTTGGCCATTAACCAAACTCAACCAAATTTTGTATACATAATCAGTGGGACCCCAGAAGTCTAAAAATGGAAAAACTACCCCCCCTACCCTACATGGTTATAAATAATTTTATTAAATATTAAATATAAGAGAGGGGCCAGGTTGTATGGTAAAGTCAAGTGGATGGCCACATCAGAACACGTCAGCTTATTTTTAATAGTTTAGAAGCAACAGGCCTCTGACTGTCAGTAAACGAAGTCTCATAATAAGAGTTCCGTTTTTTTTATTTTTTTTGTTATGAACCATAAAAAAGTTGCTGTTTAAATACATATAATGAACATTCTATAAATTTAAAAGCCAAAATTGTAAAAATATTTTTTTAACAAAATAAATATTGATCAATTCGTATAAATTATTTTTTTAATTTTCTATTAACAATTATATATTATTATATACTTACTTAATAATTTCATCAAAGTATAAATATTCAGATATTTTTTCTATAAACAATTCTTGAAAACCAGAGACAGAATCCATTAATTGGATAGCTTGAGCTGCTTCCAATTTTATCTAAAAAATAAAATAAAATATTATCTTGAAAATTAAATTATATTTCAAAAAGTATGCTTACTCTTTTAAACAGATTTTTGGACATTTGATGACAGAGATTGGCATGACCGGAAGGATCGAGAAAAACTACTTCATAATATTGATGCATTAGTTTCTGGATTTCTTTATGTTTCTCATTATTCGGCTCGAACATTAATCCTTCTTTACACCAGTCGCTTGCAGCTAGAAAAATTCAAATGTATTAAATCGTATTTCAATTTTAAATGAGATTTTCTCAAGCTCTTAAATTTATTGTTTTAAGTTAATAAATATATTTTCTGCTCAAATGTTACATATAGGTAAATTTAAAAAAATGTTGATACTAAATAATTCAGCGATCTGACTATTGGTATGAGATTTTAATTTTTTTTTTTATTTAATGTATTTATTAAATCTAAACATAAGTTCCCTATATTTGATTCAATCGCGAATTGAATGCAGGTGATTTTTGTCAGATATTAAGTCATAATAATATCTGAATTTATATATTTCTGTGTAAGAAATAATGAATTTAAATAGTTTTCTAATTATTATATTAAAGAATAATTAATATATCAAAGAGAGTTGTTTTTGATCGCTTTTTTAAACAAGATATATATAGTATATCGCTAGACTACTGCTGGTTGAGGCTATTGGAGTCTGCTGAATCTTAAGTCTGGACCAAGAGAGAATAAAAAAGATGTGATCCATCTAGCTATGATCCAGCATCATTTCGGCTTGCTCCAGACTTAAGATTCAGCAGGCTCCAATAGCCTCAACCAGCAGTAGTCTAGCGATAATATCTCTTGTTTAAAAACGTGATTAAAAACAACTCTCTTTAATATATTAATTAGAAAACTATTAAATCTAACGTGAAACAATAAATTTATGATCCTGAGAAAGAGACGAAATATTGCTTTCGATTTTTCCCGAAGTACATGTCCCTGAGAACTCTTATTTAAGATTTACAAAATAATGGATGGGAATAATATAATAAGAAATAAAGAATTTTTTCCATATTTACCTAAAGTGACTAAACTTGTTCGCATTATTTGATAACTACTCATAGTTGGGAAAATTTTATTTAATTTAGAAAGATAAATAATATAGAATGAAATTAAATATCCCGAAACACCTCCTGGACCTTCATGTAGATTTCTTTGTTTAATCCAAATCTTTAAAATTGAATAAAAGTATTTAGAAAATAATATCTTAGTTTTTTTTTAAATATGTAAAGTTATAAAATAAATATATATATAAAATTAAATTAAAGGTAGAAATTTAATCGAGAGGCGAAGGATAATGTAAAAAACAAATTTCGAATAAAATAATTTATTGGAACATTACACTCTTAAAAAAAACGCTTTAGAGGATCTTCCCACCATTTCAAGGTTTAAAAAGTGTCAACGAAGGAATATTGTAACCACCTCTTTCATTCTTGTCTCTTTTTAACAGTGTTCGTTTTAGCACCAAACAAATCAAAGGAATAAAAGACCTGGTTACTAGAATCCTTCGTTGACCCTTTTAAGCCCTGAGAAAGAGGGAAGATTCTCCAAAACGTCGGTTTTTAAAAAGATTAAAGATGAAGTAAATAATTATTTCATTCGGAATTTGAACTTTTCGTTATCCCTCAGGTTCTCTTTTTCAAATCCATTATTTTCTACCATCCCGTGTCTGAAAGAAAATACATATAATATATTGAATTAAGATTTTCAAGTATAAAATACTATATATCTTAATTTTTTTAGATATCAATGTGCCTTTGTTCTTAACAGTGTTTTCAATCTGAATATAAAAATGGATTTTTTGAAGGTAACTAGAAAATACTTTTAACATAAATTTTTAAATTTAGAAAAGTTAATAGGCAGCTTTATTTAAAGAAAAAAAAAATTAATGAGTCTTTAAGGTAGTTGTTCCGCCAAATGGGTTTACTTAGGATTTTTTTTGAAATTTTGACAGATTATTATTGAAATACTTCTGCATCGATTGGTGGCAAAACGAAATTTATGAACAATATAGTTCAGGAGATATTAAATTTCAAAAATAGAGTTTTTCAGACTTATACATTGCACTATACGGAATATCGGAAAATTTACATACATATTTAATTATAATTAAGAAACCCTTCTTACCATTTTTATAAAAAACTAAACCAACATTAAACAATAACCAATACATATTTTAAGACAATTTTGTTTCATAGTTACAACACAGTTTCTGAGATAATAATGAATAAATAATGAAAAATGTATAAAAAAAAATTTACACTAAAAACAATTTGGCAACAGCGCATTTATTCAACCAGCGAAAGATGTATAAACCGCGCATGCGCTAGATTTTTTCAAAATTATATTTTTCTTAAGGTCTAACGTAAGCGTTGTTTATATTTCATAAAAAATAACAAAAAGATTTTTATAGAAATTTTTTAACTTTTAATATGTATTTTATCTGTCATTTTAATATAAAAATATTCAATCTCTTACAATGGTGCCAGATTTGTCAAACGAGCACGGGATTGGCTAGTACTAGTAGTGGTACATAAACAGCAAAAAAGTTTTGGGCTTATGAATCCTTATTGTCTGTTCTATATACTCTAGCATTAACTTTTTGCTAGTATTGTCGCGAAACAACTACCTTAAATGATATTTAATGAAATAAAATTAATGAATATTTAATTAATCATACCTTTAAAAGTTTAACTGCATCTTGAAAAGACTTGTGAGGAATCAAATTTTCTAAAATGAATTCATTATTTTCCATTGCTTTAAGATCCAGCAAAAAGGATCCGTTATAATAGGGCGTCGAACAAGAGAATGATTCATTGATTAACCATTCTGAACGAACATTGTTCTTATCTGGTAAAAATCGTTCTAGTTTATAATGTTCCGATGGAGGAGATACATCTAAAGATATTTTTAAATCTATAGAGATTTCTGAATCCCACACTGGCGTTATTATCAAGAATATTTTAAGAGGGTCATTATCTCGAAAGGAAAATTCTACCGTCCTAATTAGTAGACTTTTTTTAAGTAAATAGGCAAAATAACAAAGATATAAGGTACGTTTAATAAAATATCTTCCATTTTTCCAATCACTTGCTAATATAGATTTCTAAAAAACAAAAAATAATTTATTAAAATAATTCATATTTTCTTTAAAAGCTAGTAAATAAAACAATTTTTAAATCAGCAGAAATTTATTTAAAATATGTTTCTTTAATTTACCTTCGGGATTTCAGCTAAAAGATCAACATTGGAAATTGGATAAAGTGATGTTCCATTTTGATAAGAACCAACTGTTTTAATTATATTAGGTGGTACAAATAAAAAAGGTTCCAATTTTGTGTCTTCCTTTGGAAATTCGATTAATGGATAAACTATCTTTAATTTTTCCAACCATGATAAATCATTTATCTGAAAGAAAAAGTAAAAAAATAATTATGTTCAAATATAAATGCTGTGGTATATGTTTTGAAAATAAAAGTTCATCCTATTTATTTTGTAATTTTATGATGAAATTATTGTTACATCTTAAAAAATATTTGCTTAAATACTATTAGAATAAAATTATATCCCAAAAAAATCAAAGTTGTTTTTTTAAACGCATACCCTCTTAATTTATTCCTTTTAACTCAAAACAAATGTAAATAAAATTTCATGCAATTTAAACTACGACAACCCGTGCCGACTTGCAAACTAAACTTGGCAGGACTTGTTGACTTGAGCGCGCGCACGCCTACTTCTTATTATGCTTATAGTTTATGAAAGCTTTGCCAGTTATATATGTTATTCTTGATTAGTAAACACGTCGGCAGAATTTGATGCGCTACCTTTAATGCAATCGAATGCACGAAGGGGTGTACAGTAAAGATGCAGCCCCTATGGATCTCGAAAGACGCCTTGACGTTACCGAAGAAGGAAAGTTGATTAAGTGAGGTGTGACGTAGGTGTCTATGCACTCCGGTTGTGAATATTTGAAGATATAAGTGCTGGGAAAGATGGAGGCTGGGAGGGAGTTCCAGTTCCTTGAAGTCATGGGGACATATGAATTGGCAGATAAGTGGTCCGGCGCTTGCTACAGTTTATGACCGCAGAAGATGTATTTGGGAGTCGGCAAACGCGTGCTCCGTACGGCGTAGCAGGGGGAATTATTGATGTAATCTCATCAGAGCACCTGCCGTGATAATTACCTAGAAAAAGGAAGAGGCAGAGACATTTCTTCAGTCCGCGCATGGTCATCATGAACTGCAAATTGCAAGTGATATCTGATTAATAATAAAGGAACAAACATATTAATATTCCAAATGAATTTGGAAAAGCTTTAGCAACGATCCGTTGCAGTTTATTTTGACATACGACGATGATCACAGAACGAATTAAATTCGTATCTCAAGGTACCACTGTATTTCTTTTTTTTTTTTCAATGCAATCGAATACCAGGAAGAGCCCCTATGAAACTCGAAAGACCCCTGCATTACCGAAGAAAAGGAGAAATTGATTAAGAGGAAGTGTTTTCATATAAATTCGAGTTTAGAGGGAATTCCATAAGAATAAATCAAAGACGTACGAAGTGGACCTTGTAGGAAGGAGTTGAGTGAACGTGTTATATAAATTTTAGAAAGTCAAGCTTCTTTTAAGCATATTTTGCTACATAATTAAGATGAAAAAAATGCTACCTTCTTGATTGATTTATATTTTTTATGTAAATAGGCACATGTAAAATGTGCTTAATAAAATATCTTCTAAGATTTATTTGATTATTCTAAAAGTGGTTAGACTACAATAGTGAGAATTTTTCACATTTTATAGTGAGAATACTCTCCAGTGTAATTTTTCCTGAGGAAATTTTTCACAGGGGTTGTTTCACATTGCCTTCCCCTGAAGGAATCAGATTATAGCCGATCAAATATTTGCATTGTGTCGGGCTTGAACACGCGCTAGCTGATTAGAAGTCTTGCTCTTTGACCACTCGGCCAACCTGACTCCCTATTGAGTATACAGTCCTAAGACTGGTTTGATGCAACAATCCGTCTCCACTCGACTCTGTCCCCCGCCAGCTGTTTAACCTCTCTAAATGTCTGGCATCCCATATCCCCAATTATTTGGCTGAAATATTCTAATCTGGGTCTTCCCCTTCCCCTTTTCTTTCCCACCTCCCCCTCCAAGATATCCCCAAGCAGTCCCCCATGTCTCAGTGTGTGCCCCATCATCTGACCTCTTCTCTTCTTCAGACTCTTCCCACAAGGTTCTTCTTTCTCCGATTCTTCCAAGAACTTACGCCTTGGGCGCCCTTATGTCAGCCTCAAGTCATTAACCCATATTCGTTTAGGAAAACGAAGGGGAGAATAGGAAACGAATAGGCTGGGGCACACCAAGTATTTTTTGAAATTTAAAGATTATTATTTAAATACTTCTCTCGATTGTGGAAAACGAAATTTATAACATATAGTTCCGAGTATTAAATTAAAGATAGTTTTCAGATCTTAACATTGACTATACGGTATCGGAAAGTATACATATTTAATTATAATTAAGAACTCTTCTTACCATTGTTATAAAACTAAACCAACATTAAAAATAACTAATACATTTTTAAGAAAATTTTAATTCATAGTTACAACACAGTTTCTGAGATAATAATGAATAAATAATGAAAAATGTATATGAAAAATTTACACTAAAAACAAGCTGGCAACAACGCATATATTTAACCTAAAAATGGATTAACTTTAGTACTTTTTTGACGTTTTTTCGCTTCAGCCATTGTCGCAACAGCTTTTAATCGTTTATTAAGAGCTTTTTGTTTAATAAATCGATCTTTATAATGTATTTTATATGTCATTTCTATGATAAAAATAATAAAGCTCGGACAATGTTGCCAGATTTGTCAAACGAGTACGGGTTTGCCTAGTAGTGGTACATAAACATCAAAAAGTTTTGGGCTTATGAATTATAAATCCTTATTGTTTGTTCTATAAACTCTAAAATTAACTTTTCGCTAGTATTGATCGCGAAACAACTACTTTAAATCAATTTTTTTATTGTATTTGAATTTATTAAAAAAGTAAGCTTAGATAAAGGTTTTAATCTATGGTATAAAATAAGAACTCACATTATATTGCTTTGAATTCTTTAAAGTTTTTGTCCATTCAATAAATGATTCTATCCAATTATTTATTATTCCTTCAGTTTTAGAGCTATGTGATGTTTCTTTGATAATTTCTTGAATCTAAAGAAAAAAAGTTAAATATAATAATTATTTAAAACTAGAAATAGGTAATAGTAATAATAAAAATTACTAACTTGTAATCTAAATATATTAGATTTATGTAAAATTTCCACATCTCTTAAATTATTTATTTCACTTTCTTGATGCTCTTTTGGTATGTATGTTAACTTTTTTTTCTTAGTTGGATGTTCGATGTCACCATTCGTATCTTCAAGCCCAATTTCAATTTTCTTAAATAGAAAAATCATTAAATTATAAATTATTATTTATTATATATATTAAATAAAAAGAGAATGGATACAAACCTTTCTTTTTAAATTGGGTTTTGGTTTATTTTTTGAACTTTTTTTAGTTCCTTTCGATTTATCTTTCTATTAAAAAAAAGAGAAAAACAGTAATTAATAATAATAAATTTATTTTGATTATTTATGTCCATGGATTAAATTTATTTCAGTTGTAGGGAAATAAGGACCATAAGCTTATGCAAGTATTTTTTATTTTATGCCAACGTTTCGTCAACTTTGTTGACTTCCTAAGGAGCTCAAACAAATTATCTTTTTGCATATTTGTCATTTTATAAATATTCATTCTTAGCCAAACACATATAGACCAGATTGAAAATATTTCCTATCCAAATTCGAATAGGAAATATTTTCAATCTATATATATATATTTATAATTTTCTCATTAACGAGAATTGTTTTGATCGCGCTTTTTAAACAAGATATATATCGCAAGACTACTGCTGGTTGAAGCTATTGGAGTCTGTTAACATGTCTATAGCGCATTGGACTGGGAGATTGAATATATAACATCTCAGATTTCAAATTCATTTGTGTGGTCCATATCAATGTTTGATATAAAAAGTGTCATGCGGGCTAAAAGCGAAAATGATGCTGGATTATAGCCAAATAGATCACATCTTTTTCATTCTCTCTTGGTCCAGACTTAAGACTCAGCAGACTCCAATAGCTTAACCATCAGTAGTCTCGCGATATATGTATATATTGTTTAAAAAGCGCATAAACAATTCTCGTTAATGTGTTAATCATTCTTTAATATATTAATGAGAAAATTATAAATATATTTAACTTCATTATTTCAAGTTAGAAATACATAAATTCGGATATTATTTTCACTTAATATTTGACAAAAATCACCTGCATTCGATTCTCAATCGAATCAAATACCAGGAAACATACGATTTATATGTGTTTGTAAGAATGAATATTTATAAAATGACAAATATGCAAAGAAATTAATTTGTTTGAGACCTAGAAATCAACAAAGTTGACGAAACGTTGGCATAAAATAAAAAAATACTTGCATAAGCTATTGTCCTTATTCACCTACAACAACTTCTTAATAATAATCAATTTATATATAATAAAAAATATAATGGCAGGAAGCAGAAGCAAGAAAGATTTTTATTTTTGAAAAGAGCGAAATTTTTTAAATTAATATTTAAACAAATTTCCTCAATCTTTTCTAACCTTTAAGATTTCATAATTGAATCCATCATTTTCGAGACTTAATTTTAACATGACTTTTTAAGAAAAGAAATTGACATTTTTACTTATTATAACACATAATAATCAATTTAGAGATTCAAAGTTCAATTTTAATTGATTAATTTTTTGTAAAAACCTTTCTTATTTACCTTCACATAATAATTTAAATGCAAAAAACTAACATGTTGATATTTATTGTGATTTAAATATAAGTATGAGATATAAAATATCATAAAATAAAAGTAATAATATATATTACCTTGGCGTCTTTCATATTTAATCAATTAATTAATATTAATAGTAGAATTTCAAATAAAACCAGAACACGTGAATATCGTCTTGTCAATTTTTTTTATATTTCATATAAAGACAAAGGATTTATTGATTATATAGATCAAAAATAAAACTCACAATCTTTATAAATGTACAGAAATAAAAAAATATTTTACATATAAAAATGTCTTTATATAAAATACAAATTTTAATTTTTTCCAATGATTTAGATGTCTTTTTAAGTTCGTATTTGGAAGATCTGGTGGAAAATGTTGCCAACATAAGCATGTAAAAGTTACCACAAATATTTTCTTTCTTTTATTGATAAAATGATGGATTAATTTATTTAGTATTATATTTTGATAGTAATATAATATAATATAATAAATATATTATAATATTTAACTTAATATGAATTGTATATTTTTTCCTTTTCGGCGCCACCTATTCTATCCTTACGGTAACAGTTTAGGTCCTTGAAAAAGTCCACGCAATATAAATAAAATATTATATTTCAGTATTTAGACTGATGATGAAGGCAATGCCTTTTTATTGAGATTTTCATCTATCAATAATTACTTTAATTAAGAAAAAGATCAATTAAGATAAAATTTGTCGAGGTCCAGACCTAGCCAGATCGTTTTCTCATTCTCCAAACTTGTTAATAGAATTTGTTTCATCAAAATCGGTAGAGCCTTTTTCAAAAATAGAACTAAGATGCGACAATGAATATATAAATATAAAAACAAACAATTTTTGCTCGTTTAATAAGAGAAGATAAACTGCAACGGAACGGAGCCGTTGCTAAACTTCAACCAATGTATTATCTTATTCTAGGGTAAAGTGCTTTAAAATATAATTTTAGAAACAAACTTTATATGACCTTTTTTGTGGTCCTCAAGTTAAATTCAATTAGAATATTAAATTTCATCAAAATTGATTTAGCCATTTTCAAAATATTCTAGAAAAAATTAAAAACGTACTGAAATAAAGTACTAATGTTTGTTGGCCGATATGTACACAAAAACTAATCAGCGCTTCATTTGATTAAAATAATGGTAGGTTTTCAATTTAATTTCAATCGGTTTTACGGTGTGTAAAAAATCGTGGACGAAAAAAACGATAACATAGCCATCCATCCGCACGTACCTACTTCCTGAAAAAATCGCACTTTTTGGCGTCTGGACGATACCCCATGTAATTTTTGGAAAAACCGTCACGTGCTAAAATTCAACCTAATTGAATGCCACAATTTGTGACTTTAATTGAGATCATGGGTTCCGTAGTCTTTACCTGAGGACCTTTTGAAGTCGCGCTTGCCACGAGACCGATTACAATACTTTACGGGTGCATTAGTAAAATATATTAATTAAATATACAAAAGCTCGTATGATTGAAATGATAGGGGTGAAGTGTTTGAACAATTCCAAACAAGGATTTTTGGTTGAAACATTCCAAGTGTTCCATTCTGTCACTTCTTAGGGTGAAATATGTAGTTAGAAATAAGAGGATATTCTTCAAATACTTCAGGTATATTGGTTACAATTAATCAATCCTTTTTTTTAAATTGTTGTCATGGGTTGCTCGCTTTCTGAAAACGGGACTTTTCCATGGCCGTAGTTAGGGGCAGGACAGTGCCCCCCTAAAAAATAATTGCTCCCCTCCCTAGAAAAATCGAAACTCAATTATTACTAGGCATCACTTTTATGTATTTCTCATTAAATTATTTCGTTACAACAATATTGCCAATTTGATTAAAAAGTTAATTGATCTCTAATCGAATCTTTCTGGATGGCCTGCAGCTCCCCCTCCCCCTCTAGAAGCATTCGCTAACTACACCAACGATAATGACCTTTATTAAGGTACTTTAAATTTCTAACAGAAAAGTTAATGTGACTATAATTTCTAAAACCAATGGTTTACTGAGTTAATTGGAATGTAAATATTTTTCAATTTCAATATAAATCGCCCCTATGACTTCGCGAGATTATATAAATTGTAAATAATTATGTATATAATGTATGTATGTAAGCAAAAAAGACTATAAATAAATAAATATATACCGAATATATATAATTTATTTGTTTGAGACTATTAGTTTCGAATGTTTGACCTTAATCAACAGTCTTTTTAATTAGAAATATTTTATCTGTTGGTTCAATTAGTCAATTAAATAAGTATAGATAAATTCGTTTTATTGTTATAGCAAGTTAGCCACGTGTGCTATTTATATTCGGTATATATACCCCCAAAATCCACCCTCTCCGATCCCTCAAGCTACTGGATCAATGGTTAGCGAAAGCACCAAAGGAAGCAAAAATATATATATAGGTTTATTTTCATCAAGCAGAGAACAACCTCAGTGTTTCTCTTTATGAATCAACAACTGCTACACTATGCAAAACAAAATCGTTTTCCTTAAAAAAAAATATATCGTTTACTACGTTAATAAACTAGTAGGATTTTATGGGTCCAGTGATCGTATATCATGGAATTTCTATGCAGACAAAACACTGGAAAACATTTTCTTTTCCTCAGGTATAAGATGAAGACAGTGATGAGAGGAGGGATCTTTTTATCTTTGAATTTGAATTTTTAATCTTGAATATTCGTTAACATTTATTTGTATTTTTAAAGTATAATTTGTTATTTCCTTTGTCATATTTTATAATTGTATTTTTGTTTTAATTTGATTAAAAGACATCTTATATTTAAAGTAACTAAAAATAGCACCTCTATTATAGTTTTTGAAGTTATGTTTAATTTTATTCTAACACTTCCCCAATTATCATGTTATCTATTAAGTAGATCCTTTTGTCTAATATACGCAATTTTTTCTATTCTGTAATTTAATTTGCTATTTTCAATGTTACCTAATTATGGGTACTCTAGTTTCTACCCCTTTCTAATTTTTAAGTAAAACATGTGATATAAAAATATTTTAAAATATTTTTATTAGAAAAAACTATTTAAAGAATACCATAATTTTTATATGAAGATTCAATAAAACAACGAAATTTAATTTGTTCTATCAATTTACATTTCACAATTTCACATCTATAGATTCCATGATATGTAATTTGGTTATAAGTGCCCCCAACAAGTGGTTGGTTTTAACCCCTCTGGGACAGTTTCATCCAAAAATTTTGTTTAATAATAAAAATACAAAAACAAAAATATTTGCAAAAAATATGCAAAGCATTTACCGATACGGACGGCCAATGTGAGAGGCGGTCAAACTGAATGGTACAAAAACCTAATATAAGTAAAATAAAATAAAATTAAAATTAAAAAAAAAATAAGAGGGAAAAGTGAAAAGTTTTACTTGATTCAGAAAGGTAACATTGGTTATAATTAGAGACCGGATTCCTATGCAATTGCATATTTTGTTTGCCGCCACATACGACTCTGGGGATCAATTATATATAGGTAATAATATTTTTGCATATTTGAGTAATATTGCATAAAATTGCATATTAAAAGAATATTGCATAAAATTGCATATTAGAAGAATATTGCATAAAATTGCATATTTGAAAGATTTTGTGTCAAATATTGTATATTTCGCTCAAAATACAGATTTTTTAAAAATAAATTTTCGGAGAAAGAATGAAAAAAATGAAGAAATATATATAAAACATAATTAAATTATTCACAATTACAATCAAATTTTAATTATTTTTGAGCGCCTTTGTTAATTATTTATTTTTTACGGTCTTTGGTAACTATAGCCAATTTTGGCAATTGAGTGTTCATGTGTCTATGCGGAAGTGTGTGTAAATTAGTGTGGAAATCAGATTATAGCTGGTCAAATATTTGCATTATATTATTAGTTGATGACGATGTTCAAGCGGGAGGCCCGGGTTCGAGCCTTGCTAACTACTAACACTTTACCGATGTGCTCTCTAAATGGACTGTGTCCCCAGTGACAATAAAAAAAAATATAAATATATGAGAATTTTGTGCAATTTTTTACGCAGTAAACGCACATATGTTTGACCCTAGGTGTGTATAGCTTACTTTATCAGCTTATTTCTTTCATACCAATCCTTCAAATTATACTCTTTTTGTCTTTAATTTTAATTTTTTAGTGCATAAAAATTTATTTTGCCATTTTTACTGCGTATATTTGCATATTTCAACGTATCTGCATATTAATTACATATTTCAGCATTTTTAACTGCATATTTTATGGCTTATTTTGCCAGTTTTTACTGCATAAAAATCCGGTCTCTAGTTATAATGTATATGTACGATATATCATAAAGAGAAATCAATGAGGTTAGAGAAAATCTCCTAAATCATCCTCTAAAACAGGCCTAGCTTATCTATGAGCAAGTCAGCAAGTAAACCAATTTAGTTCCGCAAATGAAAAAAAATCACCCAGAGTCTTCCAGAATTTATCAATAATTCTGTTCTCATTTATATATTATTTTGATTTACAAAAAAGTATAATACTGAAAAATAAAATAAATTTTTAAGGAGTTTTGTTACCAGTCACAATTACGCAATAGGCTACTACAATACGTACATCTGCCAGCTTTGTTGCAGCTCTTAGCATTTTTGAATCAACAGAAAACCGTTTATAGAGGGTGAATTTTTGTAAAAAGCGTATATATAAATTGTTCCTAACAACTATTTAATGACTTAGCAAATATAATAAAAATAAAAATTGAGAGAATTCAAGAAATGCCATTGTCAGCCAGAACAGTTCAGTTCAGTTAAAATTGTGTCCAAAAATATTGACGCACTGGTCACAAATGATTTGTTATTTAGAGACGTAATTAAAATAGCTCTCGATGAAATACAGATGTAAATAGTAAGGCTAGGGAGGCAATTATTATTAGATTTTCCTATTAGTATAATTATTATTATAAATTTCCTTTTAATATAAAATAATAAAAATAAATATAATACTTTTATATGTTTGTCAAAAAATTCTTCGGTATATTATACCTAATTATTAAAGTTGTTATAGGGAAATAAGGACTATATTTTGAAGGAGACAATAAAAGAGTGTGTCTTCTGTTGGAATTCCTCCTTCAATATATACAAATTCTGCTACCCTCGGCACAAAAACTTTCAATTTAAGGCCTATATTTTTTTGCATATAATTTATATTTTATTGTGAACGTTTCGTCAACTTTATTGACTTCTTCAGGGCTTAAATAGTTAATTTCGCTGCATATTTGTCATTTTTATAATTATTCTTTCTTAGTAAACATATCAAGGCAAGTCATCAACATCTCTCTACATATTTCCCTATAACAACTTTAATAATTTAATCGATAGACATAACTAATTAAAATAATTATACCTAATAATTATAAGAATTTATCTTAAGACTGTATTAAAATGAAAAATATCACCTGACCTGACACTTTTTTGAATGATCACATTTTGGGTGATTTTGATCCCCGGCCAAAAAAGATGCCGACACCTGCTCTAAAATATCCCGAAAATATCCCCATATCTCTATCATCTGCTTGATCTCTTCTCTTAAAATTTCAACTAAGTTCTATTTTCTCTAATCATATTAATAACGTCTTCATTTGTAGGTAATTCTATCCAACCAATCAATCTTCCATATTCTCCTAAAGCATTTTAAAAGCCTTCTTTTGTTTCTCTTATCGTTCAGGATTCATGTACAATACAGCTAGATTTTCCATTTGCAATTTATATATAGATAATAAATATTATATTTTAGTAGGTATATGGTAAGAAGCCTTTAAGTTGATTTTCGCGATGTCGTCATCCACGTTGTTGGTTGTCTGAGAGGAAAGAGAATGCTTGAATGAATGATTGAAACACTCCGAATAGAGGGCGAAAGCAAGCGAGTAGCAAGCAGACAGAAGGCACGTGCCACCCTTGTCATTCGGATTCACGTAGATTATAAATCAAAGAGGCAAATGGCCTGGGATAGAAAATTTATTTAGCAAAGGACATAAAATTTCCAAGACCTTAGTGACAACTCCAACCACAAAACATAAATCTTTTCTTCTCATAATTTATCACCGCGAAATTTACAATTTTTCTCTTTGTTTACCCTATTTCTTTAAGGTAGTTGTTTCGCGACAATACTAGCAAAAAGTTAATGCTAGAGTATATAGAACAGACAATAAGGATTCATAATTCATAAGCTCAAAACTTTTTGGTGTTTATGTACCACTACTAGCCAATCGTTTGACAAATCTGGCAACACTATCCGAGCTTCTATATATTTTATTATAGAAATGTCAGATAAAGTACATTATAAAGGTAGATTTATAAAACGAAAAGTTCTTAATAAGTGATTAAAAGCTTTTGCGACAATGGATGAAGCGAAAAAACTTCAAAAAATTTTTTAAACAAAAGTTGTCAGAAATCACACCAATTATGTTATTTGATGGTTTGTGTTGATTTCAAATAAAACAAAGTTTTAAGATGGAACACGATTTATTAAAAGGTGAATATAAATACAGGAGTTAGTGAAGGTACTGAAACTTTAAATAATAATAGATCAGTCTTCACTAGCATGAGGTACACTGTTCACGTCGGATGGGTAATAGTAAGTAAGTGTAATTGATAGTAATTGCCTCTCTTCAATTTGGGAGACGACCTTTATAGGCGTTGAGCCGACATCTAGGGCTGCCGATGATAGGCCCTTGAAACAGCCAATCGGCGCATCTCTTAATATGGCCAATCCGGGTGCAGCTAGGTCGTAGCATTTGTCTGGATGAGGCAAAGGCGGCAAAATGAGGCAAGGGTGGCAAAATGAGGCAAGGGTGGCAAATTGAGGCAAGGGTGGCAAAATGAGGTAAGGGTGGCAAAATGAGGCAAGGGTGGCAAGGGTCATCTTTGTCTTGAGATAACGACTTGCATTTTACAATTCTTATTATTCTAAACATTATTATAATACAAAGGTGAAGTTTAGTATTGGCACCTGAAGGGTTGCCAGATATAATTAATCTAATGAATTTATAGAGGTAGGATGTGATATCGGCAACTGGATAGTTGCCAGGTATAACTCCTCCACCCTCTAAAAGAAAATTTATCCACTTATGGTTAAATTTTCTCCAGGTCTGGGCATCCTGAAGGTTGCGCATTCTATATTTGTAATTATTTTTCTATTTTTTTGTCGTTTCCTTATCATTTTAAAGGTAATAATGCTAAGTAGAAATATTAAAATTATTATTATTATTGTAATTAGTATATAATTTTTATTGTCTAGGATTTGCGAACCTATATCTTCGATTTCTTTCAATTTAATGTCCTCAACTTTAATTTTTGTAAGATCATAAAATTTTATCACTTTATTGTTATTCATTGTAAGTCTTTTTAGGTTAGAGAGTTTGGGGAGGACAATTTCTTCTTTGGGATTAAGGGAGGTTTACACTGGCACATTATTCACTTTGCACTCTTTGTTTCTTATTTTATATATACCAACACCAAGATATTCCTTGATGTTTGAGCAACTTACGAATACATTAGCGCTGTTTTCCACACTTATTATTATTATGTCTGAATGGGGAATGATCATAAAATCGGGGAAATATTTTAGAGGATGAGTTTCACATTTTTCGTGGGATTTATTAATAATTAAATTTTTAATACAGTCGGATGGCTCCTGATTTTCAATCTTGCAATACCAACCGTCATGATTTGCCATGCATTCGCTGGCATGACTCATTTCGTGCTTGTTTGGAAGGATGTAATTATGTTATTTTTTGTTCTAAGAGTGGTGAAATTAAAATCCAGCAAGTCGAGTTGGATAGAGAGTAATTTTGTGTCGTTGGCCGAAATGTGATCCCTAAGAATATTATAAGTTGTTTTGAGATTAACATATTTATCGTAAAGGGCATTATTAATTATTTTCAATTGACATAGATGTTTATTATTATTATTATTATTATTATTATTATTATTATTATTTATTAATTCCTTCCCTTTCATTTCTTCATTTCTATTTCCTAGTATTAAATCATTACTTAATTCTGTATTTATTCCTATTTCATTTTGTCTATTTAACTTACTGCTACTAACTTTAATTGGACGAAATTCACCTGCGTTTTTAACTAACCGGTCCTTTTCGCAATTGGATTCAAAACTTGAGTTTGATGAATCACTATCTGCATGAGATACAGCTGCGTCGTGTTCAGACCGCTCTTTTTCATTGCAAGAAGTTAAGTGATTGTTTATCGTTTGTTCACTTTTATTACCGTCGGAATCACTGATGTCTGATGATTGAAATTCAACTGCGTCTTTAATTGACCGTTCTTTTTCGTCATTAGCCTCATGTGCTTCCGGATAATAAAGATGAAATTTGCCTCCATCTAATGTTACACAAGTTCCTTTACTGTCCCAGATAAAATTTAATTTGTTTAGTGTGTCGATTCCAACTAGCATATCAAAATCTTTGTGAAAGTCGAAAACTAAAAATTTGGATCTTACATTAAACATGTCAATGAATGTACATTTATCTAAAGTCGTTTCCCCATTAAATGTTAAAACATAATTTATTTCATTAAATTTTTTGAATTTTTCAACTACATTCGGTTTTACTACGTTACAGGTAGCTCCGGTATCTAACATAATTTTAAAGCCGTTTAAAATGATAAATGGTAATTTGCTTGTTGTTTTCCCCGAGCTAATTTGATAAACTACCTTCTCCTGGTGTGGTTCGGGTGGCCCATTTCTAAAAAATTCTGGTTTGTTTCGGTTTGGAAAAAGCTCTGTTGATTTCCTTGATTATTTCTATTCGATCTAATTGTCTGTGTCGACATCGGGGTGGGGTAATCGTTTCGCGGGGATTGGTTTTGATTTTGTTGGGGAAAATTTTGATTGAATCGTTGAGGGAAATTTTGTTGGGGAAAATTTTGTTGGGGATAATTTTGTTGGGGATAATTCTTTTGAGAAAAATTTCGCCGGGATTGGTTTCTAGGCGTAAAATTTCCATTAAATTGATTTTGGTGAGGAAATCTTTGTTGGAACTGGCCTCGTTGGGGGTGGGGTTGACTTTGTGAAAAGCTTTGATAAAACCTCGGTGGGTTGTTAAAATTTGGAGTGTTAAATTTTCTAAAATTTCCTGGTTGGTTCTCTCTAAAAAATAAATTTGTTCTATTAGCCAAATATTGGTATATTTCGCTAATGTGATTAAAATTTTGTGCCAGGACTTGCGACCTTTCGGGTTCTGGGAGGGATCTGGTGAAAACCTCGGTGGAATCTCTATCGAAATGTTTTTTTGCTATATTTTTTGCTATTTGGGATTCACTTGAGGAGTCTATTCGGCTTGCAAATTTATTAATTAGGTCTAATATTTCGTTATATTTGTCATGGATTTTAATTTCACTATATTCTAATTTGAAAAGTTCCCGTCTAAGAGTAACTTCATCTTTTTTTTCTTTAAATATAAGCCTCAAATTATTTTTAAGAGAGGGCCAATCCTCGCAATGCATATTTGCTAGATGTGTGGCTGCTTCTCCTTTTATTTTATTTCTAACGTATAAGAAAAAGAGGGGACCCTGATCATCTGGGATGGTGGTTTTTACCGTTTCGGTTGTGGAAATAAATCTTTCCAGTTCTTGGGAATCTCCGCTAAAAACGGGAATGCATTCAAGTGCGTGGCTTATGTTCATGATGATTAATTTTGCAAGATTGAGAGAAAAAAATTTTTTTTTTTGTTTAATCTAAGGGGGAGGTGGGTGGGTTGTGTGAAAACAGTGCCTGTATTCGTACTCACTCAGTGTTGACTGCGCCCTTCGAATCCTGAGATTCTAGAATTTCTTGATTTCTCCGGCTGGCTCGTCCGCTCCTCGTTAAGGCAGTGGCAATTGCGTCCGCTGGAGTCGTGTCCTGTTTCGTCGTGGCTTCGCTGGGAGTCGCGTTAGGTCTCGGTGTGGATTTATTTTTCCTCGAGTGACTTCTGTTAGGTTTACACTGGGGACCCGTCAATGAAGGTGGTCGAGAGATAAATGGAAGTTTTCCACACTACTCAGGCAAAGATTTAATAATCGCCACTAATAACCGTGTACTAGTGTCCTGAGCTCCTATCCGACTGCGCCAATTATGTTATTTGGTGGTTTGATCCTACCGACTGCGCCAATTATGTTATTTGATGGTTTGTGTTGATTTCAAATAAAACAAAGTTTTAAGATGGAACACGATTTATTAAAAGGTGAATATAAATACAGGAGTTAGTGAAGGTACTGAAACTTTAAATAATAATAGATCAGTCTTCACTAGCATGAGGTACACTGTTCACGTCGGATGGGTAATAGTAAGTAAGTGTAATTGATAGTAATTGCCTCTCTTCAATTTGGGAGACGACCTTTATAGGCGTTGAGCCGACATCTAGGGCTGCCGATGATAGGCCCTTGAAACAGCCAATCGGCGCATCTCTTAATATGGCCAATCCGGGTGCAGCTAGGTCGTAGCATTTGTCTGGATGAGGCAAAGGCGGCAAAATGAGGCAAGGGTGGCAAATTGAGGCAAGGGTGGCAAATTGAGGCAAGGGTGGCAAATTGAGGTAAGGGTGGCAAATTGAGGTAAGGGTGGCAAGAGTCATCTTTGTCTTGAGATAACGACTTGCATTTTACAATTCTTATTATTCTAAACATTATTATAATACAAAGGTGAAGTTTAGTATTGGCACCTGAAGGGTTGCCAGATATAATTAATCTAATGAATTTATAGAGGTAGGATGTGATATCGGCAACTGGATAGTTGCCAGGTATAACTCACCCCCTACAAATTTGTTCATCATAAAATTTTCCGTAGGGTTAATAGTTTAGGAGTTATTTGATAATTTTCATTCGTGCGCCCCCCAAACCTCCTTTTGGGGTCAAAATATCAAAATGTTATATAGCTAAAAACGTAAGTTAGAAGACATCTGATGTAAATATGAAATTTCATAATAATCCCTTCAGCCGTTTTTACGTGAATCGTGAGCAACTTTTCGGAAACGATTGAAACAGACAGACATACAGACAGACAGGAATTTTGTTTAGGGTGTTTTCGTTCATAACTTTGCTTGAAACTGTGTGCAACCAGAATTTGGCGTGATTTGGAGCAATGTACAGACAAAACCTTAATTTATATATATATAGATTCTCAAATTTAAATATATTAAAAGATATTTCGATAGGGTATATTGAATGGCCTTGATGAAATGACGAGATCCCTATGCCGAGAGTCTTGTGTCTCAACCCCACCATAAAACAGACAAAAAGATTTATAAATGTCGAAGAAAACTATCTTATTTTATTGATTTAATCTATGTGAAGGTATACGTAATCATTCTCATGTAAGAAAATAGCATTTCAACAAAGAATTTTGTAATTTAAATGAAATTTTATGAAAACATTCAGTTTCTTCAATGGAACAGCCAGTCGACTAGAAATGGAAAAAGGGTTTAATTTTTTTCCTCATCACATATTCTCTATATCTATTGAAATTTCATATCTATGAAATATTTTCTTTTATATTTAATATAACAATAATTATAATTGAAATTTGCATTTTAAAGAGTTTTATTTAGTTTATTTCAGTTTATTTGAAGTCTAATTTGAAAAACGCTAATTACTAATTTGAAATAATTTTTAAAAGAATATGAAATAAATAAATACTATAAAACAATCGATTATTAATAATTTATATTTAATTTTGAACTAAATTGGAACGAAATAGATTTATTAGTTTTCAAGAAAATCGTAAAAAGTTAGAAAATCATAGCAAATGACTCGCTGATTTATTTTTTTATAATTAGTTAGCTATTCAAATCAATTGAAATTTCATATCTAGGTGTTATTATCATTTATCTTTTATATAAACTAATTATAATTATGAAATTTGCATTTTAAAGGGTAGTTTATTTGAAGTCTAATTTGAAAAAACGCTAATAACTCCGTTGAAATTTTTTTTAAAAATATAAAACATAATAGATATTATAAAACAATTAATTATTAATAATTTACTTCAATTTTGAACGAAATCGATTCAGTACTTTTTGAGAAAATGGTCAAAAACCATCCGAAAACCGTCTAAAAACGATGTTTTTTGAAAGCACGAGATGCCTTTGAAAAAAGTTAAAAAAGTCATATGAAACAAAACATTGACTTGTGACATGGTGGTGGATTTTTAAAATGTTTCTAAAACGGCCTTTCATGGCGGTTTTCGGGGTTTTTGACCATTTTCTCAAAAAGTACTGAATCGATTTCGTTCAAAATTGAATTAAATTATTAATAATTAATTGTTTTATAATATCTATTAATTTCATATTTTAAAAATTAATTTCAACGGAGTTATTAGCGTTTTTCAAATTGGACTTCAAATAAACTACCCTTTAAAATGCAAATTTCCTAATAATAATTATTTGATATAAAAGATAAATGAAAATAACACACAGATATGAAATTTCAATAGATTTGAATAAATATCTAATGAGAAAAAAAATAAAACTTTTGGCCATTTCTAGTTGATTCGCTCCCGGAGAGAAGAAATTGAATCTTTTCATACAATTTCTTTTAAACTACAAAATTCTTAATCAAAATGCTATTTTCTTATATTAAAAAGTTACTATGAACCTCAAGATAGATTAAATCGATAAAATAAGATCGATTTCTTTCTCATTTATAATTCTTTTGGTCTATTATATCGAGAGGATAGATCGCCAGCAGACACATTATTTGTTATTGATTCAAGTCCATTCACTCTACAATATTGGAATATTTTTTAACGCGTAAACTATTGATTTTAGACATTTCAGTCATATTAACTTTTCTGTTTTAAATTAAATGTTTTTAATAAAGGTCATTATATAAATTTGTGTACCTCAAAGGGTTAGGCAGTGATGGTGAAATTTATGTGGAAAGTTAGATAAATCCTGCTCTAGAGGCTTAGATATTCTACATATTCAAAAACTCTAATGAAGAAACATTTTGATATTTTAATTTACTAAAAGAAAGTTCATTATCTATAATTAGGAGCCTGACTATTTAAGTAGCTAGAGAGGAATAAAATTTCAAAAATTATAATTTTTTCTGAGATTGTTTCTACTTAATAGGTGAAAATTTTTATTAAAATCCAAATCAACAACCAAATTCGAAATTTTATGAATCAAAAAATTTTCTGGCCAAATCATTGGGCTTTAATTATTATTTTAAAAATATTTACATTTACATAACTCGTAAACTATTGATTTTAGACATTTCTCTCATATTAACTTTTTTGATAGAAATTAATTGTATTTTAATAATAGTCCTTATATGAATTGGTTTACCTCAAAGTGTAAGGCAGTAATCGTGAAATTTAAGTGGAAATTGAGATAAATACTTCCTACAAAACTCATTGACCCCCCTAAAAAAACCGTAACTCCATTATTACGACGCATCACTTGTGTATTTCTCATTAAATTATTTCGTTACTTTCAAAATTTATCAATATTACTAATTTTAAGAGGATGTTATAGTATCTCCATAAATGAACAATTTATATTTAAATTTATTAATAGTTACTAGAAGCTCTAGTGTGTTGAGTTTTGAAAAAGTTTTCACTTTTTATTAATTAATGTTCAAGAGAGCGATTCTTTCATTAGAATGAAAATAACTACAAAGGCACGGATAGAATTATCTCTCTTTCTTTAGAACTAAGTGGTATTGTAAGGATGCCTGAAAGAGGTCTGGACTTGTAAGTTGCCACTTACAAGTCCAGACTTGTTTCAGACTATAGAGATGAATTTCTTAATTTCTCTTATTCTAGGAATGGCCTTTGCACTCAGGCCAAAACGATACATACTCGTTATATATAGAGAAAATATTCAATTGGAGTCGATTAAAATTCAGACAAAAATGTTCAAAACACAAAAAAAAATTACTTGTCGCAACAACACGGCTCAACTAGCAAGTGAAGCCTTGAAAAAGTATGTACTTTTTCTTCTATTTCTATGTATGTATTTTTAATCCACTAAAATTTAGTTCACAATTTCCTTTTCCGAGGCAGCACCTGTTCTCCAATTATATAATTGCTGTCTCGGCTACCCAGCGCAGGGTTCAATATGCGCCTCTCCATAAGAACCCGTGTCCGTAGCCTTTGCTGGCTTTCTGCCTATACTCAATTTGCGCCCGGCCTTAGGCGCAAAATTATAAATGGAAAAATAAAAATTTATTAAAAACATTTGTATACGTTATTTTTTCTATATCAGATTTTCTATTAAGTTTAAGTAAAAAAAAAATATAATAAAATATAATAAAATTATAAACACCTAAATCTTTTATTATGCACTTTACTTTACTTATGCTAATTCTGATTTAAGGTAGTTTCTTCAGAAATGTAAAAATTCAAGAAGTCTTTGAAACTTGTAATATAAGTCATTAAAAGCATAATAAACACACACTGTTAAAATTTGAAGACGATTTACCACACCAAACATGAAATAATTGCAATTAATAATGACATTTTTTACATATGGTAGATTGGGAAAGGTTGGGAAAATGATTATTATTTAATTTTTTTCACTGAAGAACTTTCACCATCTTGATGAAAAACCAATATTTGTTAGAATAATATATACGGAGTAATTTAAAAAAAAATTGAAATTATTTACCACGTAGTAGTTTTGATAAAAAACATATTTGGGCGATTATTTTTAGTGGAGGGGATATGAGATCAATGGCTTGGAAACGATCCGACAAGTATGTGTGTATTTTGTGTGGATTGTCGCGAAAGAACCTCCTTAAGAAGATATACATTATAAATTTAACATTTTATACATTTAAAACTGTAAAATGTACGATTTCTAAACTAAATATTTAAAATACATATCACCAGATTCGATGAGAAGCTTCTTCTTCTTGCGGGACCAACTCCATCTAATGAAGGTTGGCGTCAATGAAAGCGAATCTCTTAGAAGCGTATGAAATCCAGCCCAGTCCAATCACGTATGTTCTTCAGCCAGGAAGACTTTTTGCTTCCAGGACTTCGATTTTCTCTTTAGGCGATCAGATTGAGGAGACTGTACCTGCTGTACCTCAGGATATGTCCAAGATACGCTGTTTTCATCTTCTTAATAGATGTTAACAGATTTCGGTCTCTATTCAAACGCTGATTCAAAATCTGATTTGTGATGTGATCTACCCATGATATTTTCAAAATCCGTCTGAATATACACATCTCTAAAGCTTCCAGACGATTCATGATTCCCAAGTTCATGGTCCAAACCTCCATCCCATAAAGCAACACAGAATAAATGTAACACTCTCACGAACCGAAACCGCGACTCTAAACTCACTCCCCTGATCAAACAAGAGGTTTCTCATCCTCAGGAATATACCGATCCTCGCCGTCTTCTATTCGTGTTCTAATTTCCAGGTCCTGATTATCCAGCACCCACATGAGAGTTTGTTATTTCTAAAATTATTATTTTTGTGTGTAAAATGGGTACTGCCATGCCCGTTAATTAAATACATAAAAACAAGTAGGTGCACCGATTTTACTTTTAATATAGTAGTTATGCCACTGAAAGTAAGCAATAAGTCTAATAGACCAGTGTTTTTCAACCTGTGGGCCGCGAGAAGCCTCTATAAGGGGATCGCGAAGCTTCAGTAAAAAAGAAAAAAAAGTTTAAAAATATATTTTTATTAAGAAAATGTTAATTAAAGGACATTTGTAGGTTAACACAAATCAACAAAATAAATATGAGTCACATTCACATTAATGTTTTTTCGTTAACTAATTTCTCCCATCGTGGATCCGTATACATAATTATATATTTTTTTATTAATTTATATCAGGATTTATAAAAATAAATAATAAATCAATACTTTTTTACTGTTTTTTGAGTGTTTTTACTAAAAAAAAAATAAACTGCAACGGATCGTTGCTAAACTTTATCCAAATTCATTTGAAATATTAATATGTTTGTTCCTTTATTATTAATCAGATATCACTTGCAATTTGTAGTTCATATTGAAATTAATTCAAAAAATAATTCTCATTTAAGAGTCGAGGAATAACCATTCTACATTGGATTTTTGACGTTTCGGTTTTATTGGTAACCATTGCTGAAGACATAGAGGAATCGACTTAAAAATCAAAAATAGCCATCGATTCTCATCTAATACTTGAGGAATAACAATTCTACATTAGGTTTTTGACGTTTCGATTATTATTGGTAACCATTGCTGAAGACATGGAGGAAACGACTTAAAATCAAAAATAACGATCGATTCTTATCTAATACTAGAGGAATAACCTTATTGCATTCCATTTTTGATGTTTTGACTATTAATGGAAACCTCTACTGAAAATGTAGAAGAATCGACTTAAAATCAAAAAGACTAAATTCTTTTTATGGCAAACAACTCAAGCTTGAGTTGCTATGGTTACTCATAAAAATTCCTCCCAAATTTTTAGCATTTCACAGAAGAGAAGCCTATCCATTCTTACTTAAGCAAGGCTAAATGAGCTATATTAAAACTTTCAAATGAATAAATTTTAAAGAATTTAAAAAAATTAAAAAAGTACCATCTTACTCTAGAGTAAAGTACTTTAAAATATAATTTTACTAAAAACTTTATTTAACCTTTTTTTGTGGTCCCCGCGGTACTTAATTAGGATATTAAATTTCATCAAAATTGGTTAAGTCATTTTCAAGATATTTAGAAAAAACTAAAAAAGTACTGAAATAAAGTACTAATGTTTGTGGGCCGATATGTACCAAAAACTAATCAGCGCTTCATTTTGTTAAACTAATGGTAGGTTTTCAATTTCATTCCAATCGGTGCAACGGTGTGGAAAAAATCGTGGGCCAAAAAAGCGATAACATACATACATCCATCCATACATACATCCGCACGCACTAAATGAAAAAATCGCACTTTTTGGCCTCTCGACGAGACCCCATGTAATTTTTGGCAAAACCGTCACGTGCTAATATTCAACCTAATTGAATACTACAATTTGTGACTTTAATTGAGTCCATGGGTTCCGTAGTCTTTACCTGAGGACCCTTTGAAGCCACGCTTGCCCCGAGACGATTACAATACTTTACCCATGCTTTGCATTGGATAAAGTAAAAAAAATGAAAAGTTGTACACAAAGTCACGATCCAGGCCTCTCAGACCAGTTGGCCTGGCAGGCCCGGATCGTGACTTTGTGTAGGTTTATTGGTGTAATACATTTTTCGATAATTATTCTTTTTTTTATTAATTTATATATCAGGATTTATAAAAACAAATAATAAATCAATAGTTTTTTACTGTTTTTTTACTATAAAAAAAAAAAAAAAATGAAAAATTGTACACAAAGCCACGATCCGGGTAGGCCTGGTAGGGTAGCCTCATAACTTTGTTTAGGTTTATTGGTGTATAATACATTTTTTGATAATTTATCTTTTTTTTATTCAATTATATCAGGATTTATAAAAACAAATAATAAATCAATACAATTTTACTGTTTTCATGATTTTTTACTATAAAAAAAATTGTTCACACATTCACGATCCTGCAGGGCCGGCTCGTGACTTCGTGTAGGTTTTATTCGTGTACTAGTATAATACATTTTTCGATAATTATTCTTTTTTTATTAATTTACATAAGGATTTATAAAAATCAATAATAAATCAATACTTTTTTACTGTTTTTATGTGTTTTTTACTATAAAAAATAAATGAAATATTGTACACAAAGTCACGAGCCGAGCCTCTCAAACAGGGGGGTAGGGGGTCGCGAAATTTTTTTTTCATACTTCATGAAAAAGGTTGAAAAACAGTGTAATAGACGAACCATAGATAGATATAGTTTGGTATTTAATTTTCATATTTATTGAAATAGTTTTTGCCAAGATGATATTATAATGTTGCCATTTAATTGCGTAGGTACTACATATATGAACAGTAAGAAAGGAAGAAAAGGAATCCGATAGAAATCGAAAATGGGAACTGTAGGGGAGAGGTGGATAATAATTAAAATAAGGTTTGTGCCCTTTTGCTTTGTACTTTAAGCAAAACTGAACCATTATTCATTTTCTGGAAAACCAATTGCGCCACCCACCCTACAAATTCCCTCTCCTCTCTTTTCGCTCCCCTATCTAATCTAATCTACTCCAGCCCCTTTATCTACCCTCCTCCACGCCTCCACTCTCTGTCTAGTAGTCAGAAAAACTCACTTTAAAGGTTTTCATTCTTTTCGATATAGAAAAACAAAGGAAAAATATAATCAAACCTACCTTTTTGTTATTTTTATTTTTTGTATCCCTCCCATATGATAAGTTCAGTCAATTCAATTATCATATAAAGAGAATAGATTAAAAGAAAAAACTGACCAAGGCATATGTACCTTCATGTTGTTATAAATCCCATTTTCCTAAACCCTAAAACCTTAGGATAAAGCGCTCCCGGAAAGTGTAGCTGTATACCAGGCTGGCATGACTAACGTTACTATATTTATTTATTTCTTCTTTAAGGGCCATATTAGCTTTCCCTGACGTTTCGGCTCCTCGCCACATATATCTGTGCTGAGTGTGTAAGTTGTTTTTACACAGGACCTACTTTTTAACACCGGTTCCGAACGGCTAGTTTGGAGAGGTTACTTAGGCAATTATATTCTTGGTAGGTGGTTGCCATTGCTTCCCAAGAGGAAGCGACTGCAAATATCTGCCGAGACTCAAGTCTCGAACCAGCGTATTTCAAGCCAGCGGCCCGACACTCTAACCATTGACCCACAGTCGCCTCATTTATCTATTTAATAAATTTAAATGAAAATTTTCTTAAATTATTATTATTACCAGCTGCGAAGTCCGCCTTGGTATATCGTCGCTGATCTTACAAAACCTCCTAAGTCCGATTATTGGTCAAATACGTATTATACGTTTATACCGACCAACTTTTCACGGAGAATCTATCTATTGAAACCATATTATTCTATTCCAATTTAATTTCGCGCTACAGACAAATAATAAATATTGCATTGCATTTGTATGTATTGGGGTTTAAAATGGTTTTTCTTGTTTTCTGGCAAACAATGAATTTAGGACTTGTGAGGTTTTGTAAGATCAGCGAGAATATGTACTACATGTTGATCCGCATCTGGCTAGCCAAGGACCTACGCCTCCTGAACTCGGTAGTGGGTTTTTAAAATAATAATTTAAATTTCCTAATTTTAATAAATTTTATTTGTCATGAGCTATTAGTGGTTTTAAAACGTAGGGATCGTCGAGCAAGCTGATTATACCTATAATAAGTACTAAATTTCGCTTTTGCCCTTTGGCGGACCTTCATGTAAACAGGGGGCTACGCCCCCTGGACCCCCTCCGCGCCTCCCACAGATTACGTCTACAAAGTTTGGTTTAATTTGATCCAAGGGCAAGAATTTTCATTTTTTGACCCTCCCCCCTTTTTGGGGAATTTTTTGAACAAAAGTTGTCAAAAATCACATTCTCTACAACTTTGCTAATAACAAAATTTGCCGTAGTTTAGGAGTTATTTGATCATTTCCATTAGTGCGCCCCCCCAAACCCCCTTTTGGGGTCAAAATATCAAAACGTTATATAGCTAAAAACGTAAGTTAGAAGACATCTGATTCAAATATGAAATTTCATAATAATCCTTTCAGCCGTTTTTACGTGAATCGTGAGCAACTTTTCGCAGAAACCACGGAAACAGACAGACAGACAGACATGCATTTTGTTGAGGGTGTTTTCGTTCATAACTTTGCTTGAAACGTGTGCAATCAAAATTTGGCGTGATTTGGACCAATGTACAGACAAAATCTTAATTTTATATATATAGATATACTAGAGATAAATATAGATTTCATATTTACTAGTGAGTACTGCTTAATTTATTAGCATCACTTTTTATTGCGTCTTCGTAAGAAAATGTAAATATATTTAGTAAAATAAAAATACCCCTTTTTTTTTAGTTTGTTTATGTGTACTGGCTAGTATTATAGAAACATTCTACGGACATCACGACATATTCATAGCTTAGTAAATTATAGAACAAACGACCTAGAGCTCAAGAGGGGAAGCGAGATTATTTAATGAAAGGGCAAACCTAAATCTTAAGTTCAACTTAAGTAATATATTGGAGAAATTAAATGGAGCTGATGGGGGAGTCCAAAAACATTAAACGATATTGCCAGTTGATATTTCGAGTTAATTCACACATGTTGGAGTTTGGAACATAATATTATATATCTTTTTTTAAAAGCAATAACGTTCTGATTTCATTTTTTCTATTTTTTTCAATTTCAATCATTTTTACTTTCACATCTATATTCCTAAAGAATATAATGGGGAAGTATTGCGATGGCCTGTCTGGGTCCTGACTCTTTGAGAGCTTGTATCTCAGAGATGAAAAAAGTTAATTTAATTTTGTAACTTCTAGGTGGAAGGAATCGTTGCCCTTAATAGTTGAAAATCGAATTTAGGACATAAAACCGGAAATTGTGGTCCCCAGAGGCAAAAAAGGACAATAATCCATTGGTCAGTGTGTATGTAAGTAACTGAAGGTTTTCTACATTTGATTCAATCGCGAATCTAATGTAGGGAATTTTTGTCAAATATTGAGTGAAAATAATATTTGAACTTATATATTTCTAGCTTGAAATAATGATATTAAATAAATTTTAATTTTCTCATTAATATATCAAAGAATAATTGATACGTCAACAAGAATTATTTTGACCGCGCTGATTTGAAAAAATATATTTTTATCTCACGAGACTACTGCGGATTACGCTATTGGAGTCTGCGGAGTATTAAGTCTGGACCAATCAAATGTAGAAAACCTTCAGTTAATTAATGGCAGGCATCTAACATACATGCTAATAGATCTAGCGCTCTGGACTGGGAGATCGAATATATAACATCTGAGATTTCAAATTCACTTGGTGATCCATCCGAATGTCTAGCGGGGTATACGCGAAATGACGTTGGATTGTAGCTAAGTGGATCACATCTTTTACTCTCTTGGTCCAGACTTAATACTCAGCAGACTCCAATAGCGTAATCCGCAGTAGTCTCGCGAGATAAAATATATTTTTTCAAATCAGGGCGGTCAAAATAATTCTTGTTCGTGTCAATTATTCTTTGATATATTAATGAGAAAATTAAAATTTATGTATGTAATTATGTATGTACCCCCTCGCCTTTCGCAACCATAAGTCTCAGAGCTAAGATATAGGCTAGAAAGAGTACAGCAAACTTTTGGTTGAAACCGGAAAACCGGAAGTGGACATTTACATGAAAGATTTTTTCGTTTTTTTTTATTTTCACAAAAACGGCTCTAACGATTTTTTTTTTGAAAAAATTAATGTATTTATCTATTGTCATGAGTTATTAGTTGTGTCAAATTTTTAAAGTAGGAGTGTCGCGTAAGAAAGTCGTGTAATGAACAGACCAGTTGATTTTTATTCGAAAAGAATGTTAAGTTAGATTTAGAGCAGATTTTACTAAATTTTAGTGTTCTGTAGGTACTAACAAAAGAAAAAAAAATAGAATTCTATTTGTGTCGATAAAAAAAGTTATTGATATAACTTATATATTAAAACAATATCTATGGCCAGTATATAGAAACATTCTACGGACAAAGTGTTAAATTCATTATTATTACTATTTATTTATTTATTATAAGGAAATTCAATGTAAAAAATCATTTGGCAATAGATTTTTCCTTACTAATTTTAAAATAACATGTAAATACAAAGTTGTACAGAATTACAATCTCTATGGAATTTATTAATACGTTTCTGTACTATAGAAATAAGCTGAGGTGTTCTGATGTTGCCATCCACTTGACGTTACCTTTCAACCTGGCCCCTTACTTATATTTAATATTTAATAAAATTATTTATAATCATGTAGGGGAGGGGTTTGTTTTTCAATTTATAGACTCCTGGGGGTCCACTGATTATGTATAAAAAATATGGTTGAGTTTGGTACGAGGGCCTAGATTTTCATTTATTGACCCTACACTCCTCCCCCATTTTGGGGGGTTAGTTTTTGCATTTTTAGACTTCTGAGGTCCTACTGATTATGTATACAAAATTTGGTTGAGTTTGGTAAATGGCCAAGATTTTCATTTTTTGACCCTACACCCCCCCCCCCCCCCCTCCTTATTTCGGGCGGGTAGTTTTTGCATTTTTAGACTTCTGGGCGCCACTGATTATGTATACAAAATTTGGTTGAGTTTGCTCAAATAACCTAGATTTTTAATTTTTAACCCCCCCCTCCACCCCCCATTAATTTTGGGTCGATATGCACCAAAATCTAATCAGCTCTTAATGTCAATGCAACCAAAACTAAGTGTGAAATTTGGTTTCGATATTCACTCTAGTTTTTGAGCTAGCTCGTCCACAAAAATTTGATAGCGCACAGACTAACAGATATTTTGACAAAACAATTATTATCTCGAAAAATATAATTTTTTCGATGTTCACTTTTTAGAGCTTTTTTGTAGACCGAAATGCCAAGGTTTTGCTCAATTTTTTTTTTTCAAAATAGTTTCAGCCGTTTTTGAGATATTTTGAAAAAAGAAAGAAAAAACCACTTTTTCCATGCACGATTACAATACTTGACCATACCCTGTATGGTAAAGTAGAAATAGAAGACCTAAAAAATTACACAAACCTGGTTTCATTTCAAGATAAACATCACAATTTCCCCTCAATTGCCTTGAGCTGTCTCCTTCTTCAAATAACCATTAAGATCTTCCAGTTCTTGTCTCTAAGAAAATACTTCTAAAATATATTCTTAGAAGATTTGAAATATGTACTAGAAAATCAAGTACAAATCAATTAAAGGGAACGCAAAGGAAATATGCAATTTTTAGAACAATTGGCAACCTGTTAGAAGAGTTTTTGATGCTATATAAAAATTACAATTGATAATATTTTTAACAACTAATTATGTATAACAGTGCTTAATAGCGATTCTATTATGCTTTCTCGAGAAAGGGCGGAATTAGTAAGGAACGAAGAAGACGGAGGGGCAGAATGGAAATGTTTCCAAGTGGAGAATAAAGGGGTGCGATAAAGTCTAATTGAATCAACTTTGCACAATTAAATTTCATCTTAAGGTCTCTTAACTGCTCGTTTAAAGCTTAGAGAGTAGAAAGTTGAATATCCTTGGCTTGCACACGCCATTCAGATCCAGCTTGCTATCATATTATTAGATTAGATCGCAATGGACGAGCGAACATCAAACGACGCTTTTTCAAACTGCTCAAGAGTACAGAATAACGAGGGTACAAATTTAGAATTAGTTTCTCTCAAGGTCTCAGCTTACACTAGCTAAGTATTTCATTGCGAAAAAATATTTTATCAACACATTTACTCAGAAATTGGAATTGATAGGAAATGATAAAAAGAATAATAAATTTGTGTCTTGATTTCTAAAAAGATTATAAAATGTGATCAATTTAAATAACAGGTCTGTAATTTTAAAAATGCGGGGGTTTTCAATAAAACATACACAATAATTTAGAAAAAATGGAAAAATAAATTTTATTCAAAGTATGGGTCCTCGCTTTCTACACATTTTTGACATCTAATAGTCAAATTATGGATGCCATTCCAAAAGAATTGAAAGTCACGTGAGCAATACCAGTCGTCGAGTATTCATAAGAATAGAAATGCTGCTCGGCAAGAGCGTGTCCTGGATGAAAACAGGTGGTAGTCGGAAGGAGCAAAGTCTGGTGAGTACGGCGGGTGGGGTAATATTTCCCATCCAAGTGCTGTCAGAGTGTTCTTGACCAGTTTTGCTGCGTTACTGGGTGCGTTGTCCTACAGCGAAATCCCATGCTTTCGAGCCCATACTGGTCGTTTTTCGTTCAACGTATGATTCAAATTAATCATTTATTGTAGGTAGCGATCCGTATTTTCTGTTTCTCCAGGTTTTAGCAGCAATTCGGTATCTTCAAACTGTTTCGGACGATTTTCAAGTTTTTTTGTCACTGACATTGAAATCAACGCTTCTGAATAATTTAAACCAGTGTTCCGCAAAGTGTGTGCCGCGGCACACTGGTGTACCGTTGTCATTAGTTGGTGTGCCGCGGAAAAATGTCAAGTTTTGTGAATAGCTGAGAGTTATACGAGCAGCAAGAGATGAGAGCAGCCTTATCAACAATTGCTCCAAATTTTGATCGCCTCTGCTCAGTTAAGCATGTTGACGTTTCTCATTAAAAATCTTTTCATATTATATTGATTTTAATAATAAATAAATATTAAATAAACATTGGTTTTTTTCTTTGGAGTACCTCTAAAATTTCTTGATATGGTAGGTGTACCTTGAACATAAAAAGTTTGCCGAATATTAATTTAAGGCACCGTTCGCAAGTGTCGACAGATAGAGTATCTGCACCGTATGTTTTTACAAGTATTCGATGCTGCTTCTTTCTTCTGATTGAATAAGGAAGTCAGCATGTAAGCCGGAAATGCTATTTGTTTGCCTCAAAACTCGACATGTTTTCCACCGAAATAAAATATGCTACTAACTCTTAAACGTTTAAACAAATATGACGTTTTGAAGCTTGCTGTCATAACTACAAAACGGCATATTGGTTATGGCGCCAGAATCTATAGGCTTTGTGGGCGATCTATTAGGAAAAACCAGCATTTTAAAGTTACAGACCTGGTAAAATATTCTAGCATCTAGTTGGGATCTTAGTTTAGCTGAGAGAAATCGGGTTACGTGACAAACAACAGTCATATGAAGAGCTCAAAATATTACATTTCAAAAAAAAAATTGAATTGAAATGAATCTAGGTCGAAAATAATTTTTCTTCATATGTTAAACATTTCTAAAAACACAAAAAAACCTCCAATAGGAAAAAATGAATTTCCATTACACAATCCCATTTTGGACTATTTTTCATCTCATTTGTTTTATGATTTAATAAATTTCCATTAAGGAAATTCCTCCCTTGTTGTGTTGTGGTGACCATTTTTTCATATATACATATAATTAATATATCCAAAAATATAATTTTTAAATTATTAATAGAAGCTTTTTTGTAATCGAAGAGACAATGTCAACCAAATTTTTTTTATGTCATTTGACTAATAATTTTGATAGATAAAACTATTTACCTTATGAAAATGACTCACTATGTGAAATTGATAGTGACGCCTGTATGTTTTGGGTTATGCATTTGAATCGAACGCTCTGAATTGCGGGTTGCATAATAAGGCGTTTCATATTTATTTATTGCAAAAAATAGAGTATCTATTTGAGAAAGAAAGATCGAATTTTTCTCAAAAACAACTTGCGATATTTAATCAATTTATTCATTTTCGTTATACATATATGTTGCATGTTTGGAGGTGATTGTCTAAAGCAGTGGTTCCCAACCTGTGGTCCGCAGACCACTAGTGGTCCGTAAGAACTAAAATATGGTCCGCGAAAGATTTCAAACTTTGAATCAACACGCGCTGATGTATAACAAATAGCGAGCGTAGGATATTCTCTCGAGGTGGTCCGATTGTCACCAAGTCAGAATTTGATGAGGGGATTCCATGGAAATCAAGGATAATCATCAAATTTAATTTTAAAACCCACAAATAACTAGTGTATTTCGAATATAAATATATAATAAAGAAGTCGGTTAAAAGTTAGGAAATATAATTTTAAAACCTACAAATAGCTCATTTCAAATGAAAATATATGTACAAATTCAGAATAAGAAGTTGCAGAGATTCTTTAATTAGTTTTTTTCCTCTTATTAAAAACAAGGACTAAAAAGATAATCAAGGACACTCGATGGTGGAGAAGTAATCTCCGGAATCGAAGCTAAAATACAATGTATACATTAATTCATGTAAATTAATTGGTTTAATAAAATTTATATATAAAAAAAAAAAAAAGAAAGAAGTTGCAGAAGAAATCCAAGAACAACTTATTGAATTACATTACAAAATGATAGTAACTGTAAGGACGCATTTGAATCTGATTCATTAGAGCAGTTTTGGTGTAAAAAAGCAAATTCATACACTAAAATTCGAGAAATCGCTTTGCGTTATCTAATGGTTTTCTCAACAACTTATCTATGCGAACAAGGATTTTCTGCTTTACTAATAATTAAAAACAAGTCTAGGAATCGATTGAAAGTAAGTGGTGATATGCGTGTAGCTTTGAGCAAAAATATCACCCCAAGAATTCAAGAACTTGTACATAACATGCAACCTCAAAAATCTCATTGATGCAAACTGAATTATTTACTAAAAATTATATGTTTTCAATAACTATAACACTGTTAATTAATGTTACTTTTGAATTTTATGATTATGTTAAACGTTTCGATTAAAGATTATTTTTAGATTGTTAGAGTTTATTTTTTAACCTTGTGGTCCCTGCTAATAATAACGAAATCAAAATGGTCCCTGGTCAAAAAAAGGTTGGGAACCGCTGGTCTAAAGGGTATGACTAGTTGCCCGGAAAGAAAACTAGTGCTTGGATTCAACTCCTGAGGGGGCAGGACCCTCCTACTTGCATTATAAACATATCTATTAAAATCTTTGATTCGACCTGAATTCATTTTCGTTAATGTTATTTATTTATTTACTTCAACTTTTTACGTTTTACGTACATTTTGCTGTTGGGACATTAAATGCTGGTTTTCTTTTCGTATCTCATTGTAGCATTGTTTTTTCCATATCTACACTGATTTAACACTTTCACTGTACTTTTGCATTCACTTAAATAAAAATCACTAAATACGAAATCCGTTGTAAAGTCAGACCTCAAAAAAAATATTAAAAAAAAACTATATCCAAACGCCTCCCACCCGATCGCGAACCCAAAGATCGAAAATAATTTTCCTAAAGATGTTTCACCTTGCACCAACACCACAACCTCTACTAATTAATAATAATTTTCTTCTTCACTCCAGGGCACAACCACAATGAGGCTCCGTCGAAAGACAATTATAAATTAAATTAGGGAACGAAGAAAAGATTTTTATATTATAGACAAAAGGATCAGCCCGGATTCGAACCCGGGATCTTCGCATGTGCGCTGCGACGCCTTTATAAGAACCTTATAGCTCTTATCCTCTCGGCCACTGATCCCCCGAACCAAATTCATATAGACATTAAGTATCAGCTTGGGTTCGGGGATAGGTGGCCGAGAGGATAAGAGCTAAGGCTCTTATAATGGCATCGCAGTGCACATGCGAAGATCCGGGGTTCGAATCCAGGCTGATCCTTTTGTCTATAAAATAAAAATCTTTTCTTGGTTTCCTAATTTAATTTTAAAAAAATTAAAATTTTTAGATCTTCAATGCATCACGCTCGTAGTGCGATTTAGGTTGGCCAGGCCTGGTCTAACCAAAACGACACCTTGCATCCTATACTAAAGATGACTCAAAAATATTTTTTTCTTCATTCTCTTTCTTTTAAGAAACATTTAGTCTTTTTTTATATTTCATTTTGTTAAAGAGCCTCTCCCTTCTTCTCTCACGTATTAGAAGACAATAACAAAGAGATAAAACATTTCAGGGGAGTTTATTTTTATCACATTGGCAAAAAGGAAACAATTAGCTTAATGAGATATCCATCAACAAATCGATGGAGGAGGGGATGTAGGGAATCCCTTAAGAAATTTTAAAAGAAATTAAAAGAAAAAGTTGAAGATGACTCAGTTCATTTCCTTAGAATTCGCATTTTGGGTTTTTTGTTTGTTTGTAAAGAAAATTTAAAATTAAAGTTTCACCCACCATTATAAAGATATATAATTAGAATGTGTTCTAATGTTCTAAATATACACACAAAAAACAACAACTTAAAAACATAGCTTTTTTAAATGCCCTAAAAAGTATAAAATAATTATTTTCTTCTGAGATGTCATTTTAAAGTTTTGGGGCCCACAAAGAATATTTTAAGATAAGCCTAAGGAAGATGAGATAGGGAATGATATAAAATTTACTTTCTGCGCCTCAAAGCTTTTAAGGAGGTGTTTTCGCTCCAGTTGAGTCAAAAGAAGTGTAGTATCTAATATTTAATAAAATAAGTTAAAATACAAATGAAAAATAATAGAATTGAAAAATAAATATGTAGTATGAAAGCCGTAAATGTTTGAAATAAAAAAAATTATAAAAATAAATAATTAAATACAAACGTTAGTTTGATTTATTCAAATCAGCTGATCCTGTATGATTTGGCAATGCGTTGTATTAATACTGTTTATGTTTATATCCAAACATAGCATTTATGTGATTTTTTAAAGTAAATTTCTCAGTAAATTCCTCGATCAATGATATATTTTATTGCAAAAAAGAAGCTCCTGCATGTTTCAAAAAGCTAATTTTTAGTTTTCTTTTTAATTTTATCAATTCAACTAATAGTAGTATAATTCTAGTAGAAAGTGTCAAGATCTTAATTTTCCATAAGACTATGAGAAAATGTTCACATTTTCAAAAATTTGCTCTCTAATGTGTGATTGAAACTTCACCAAAGCGTTAGAGACTTAAACTATTATAAAAAATTAAGTTATAGTTATAACTAATATTTTTTATTTAACATTGGCAGCGAAAAGACCTCCTTAAGTAACATCTATCAGAAAAAATTATTTTATACCTTTTAGTGCATTTCAAAAGGCTTTGTTTTCAAAGTATTTTTTTTAATATCTTTCATTTAACAGTTTAGTTTTCATCAAAAATGCAATCTAATATGCTTATTCCTCCAGTATTAAGCGAGAATCAGTAAATATTTTTTATTTTATCTAACTCGATTCCCGAAAGTCTTCATCATGATTATCAATGATGATCGAAACTTCGAAAATTCAATCTAGAATGGTTATTCCTCCAGTATTAGGCGAGAATCGTTGGAATTTTTTTGATTTTAATTCGATTCCTCCATGTCTTTAGCAATGGTTACCACTTGAGAGTTAGCTAAATTATGGTAAAAATTACTTTTGATTATTGCATTGTCACCGGACTTATGCTTATGTGCAAAATTTTAGAGCTTTAGGTTTAGTCAGGAAGTGGTCGAAATTTTAATTTCAAGATTTAACCTAATATACAAAGATACGGATAGTGTGAGTTAATAACAGCTTTGTAAAAATTTTTTTTAGCCTTCACAGTAAAAAATCCTACTTGAGGAAAATTTCCCCCTTCCTCCTCATGGGTCCATATCCCTACTACGTATATAGTTTGAAACATTGTGCTACTAGAGTACTTATGTTTTATTTTATTTTGTTAATAAATAATGTTTATTTGAAAATTCATTGAAAAAATATTTTTCAAAATTCACTAGAATCTCACACTTGTATGGTTATCTTATCGAGATGAAGATTCTTTCTCTTTGAAATTCTCTGCTCAATTTGTTCATATTAAAGGATATTTTTATTTAAAATAATTATCTAATTTAGTTACAACTAAACAATGAAATTGTTACATGAAATCACTTTTTGAAGTCGGTGCCAAACATATACATTTTATGAATCGCACTCGAAGGATCTTACTTAGTACGTTTGGCGGGTAATGAAGACAACATCGCATAAGCTCGGTTATATAGTTTGTTTGGCACCGACTTCAAAAAGTGATTTCATGTAACAATTTCATCGTTTAGTTGTAACTAAATAAGATAATTATTTTATACCTTTTAGTGCATTTTATTTGACTTTTGAGTTCTTATTATTTTATTTGTTGCATTTAATTTTTTTGAGGTCGGTTTTTTTTCTAAACATTATTTTTATTTTTCTCTTTTTAGTGATGTTAAGAATAGTGACTTATGATAATACCTTGGATGCATCTCGTAAGAGAGCGAAAAAGGTCCAATACCAATGAAAAAAAACAGGACCAATCGGGACAAGACTGAACACAATGCAAAAAAATCATCCAAATCGGTCCACATGGTAAAGAGAAATCAATGTTCAAGCACACAAAAAAACAGACATTCCGTTGAATTGATAACCTTCTTTTTTTCAAAGTCGGTCAAAAATGACAAAACAAAATTAGAAGCTCGCGAATTAGTTGAGTGTCCAAGAATGTCCTTATTTTATCTTTATTATGGTCTTGAACCAGACCATGCCTTAAATATTTTATGATTCCAGGAAAACATTAAAATGAAACCTTTTATCATCATTTTTGCGCTTCTGGAACTTGTTGAGCACCTTGACTAACCGTTGCTCAGAACCAGCCCATTCTGGCAGCGGCTCCTTCTGTCATTTGCCAGAATTGCCTAATGGCCAATCCAGGCTTGATTATAGGATTTACAATTGATTCAATCAATTTGATTGACTTGTTATTACTGTAAAAGGAAGAAAAATATTTGGGTGAAGCTGATCATTTCCTTCAATGTATGTGTAAAATCAGTCTCTTGTGTCATTTTGGGGCAACACCAAATGCTCCCGCATTTTACGCTATGTTCCATAGACTAATCAATATCCCACTAAACATCGAAGATTATAAACATGAATTAACAGTTATTCATAAAATTGCTGAAAATAACAATTACCCCCGTCAGGTTATAAATAATATTTACAATAAAATCATTTCCAAACAAATTTCAACCCGCCTATATGCCATTAGCCCAACAATCATTAAAATATACAAAAAACTTCCTTTTTATTCCAATAATTTTACCAACCCTATAACTAATACTTTGTCAAAATTAGATATTACCCCAGCCCTCTATAATAGACATAACTTAGCCTACTATTTAGTAAACAATAAAATAGATAAAATTGATCCCAAAGAAAAAAGTGGCGTCTATAAATTACAATGTGACTGTGGAGCTTTTTACATAGGACAAACTGGTAGATCCATCAACAACCGTATCGTCGAACACAAGAGATCACTGAAACAACTACAATTGAACAGTGACAAACCTAATCCCCAACCATTAAGTTACGTTTCAGCTTTTGCTGAACATCTATTTGATAACAATCATTCCCCATCTAATGAAAGCCCCCTTATTCTACATTTCTCCCCAAAAGGACGCAAACTAGATTTATTAGAATCCCTTGAAATCAAGAAAGCAATCGCCCGCAATGAACCCATTCTCAATAACCAATTAGAAACCACTAAATCAACAATAATTGATCTATTAATAAACCAAATCTAACCGAAATTCATTCATTCCTTACTAAACATTTGTTCTACTGTTCTCATCTTCGAATTAACCTTGCAAATCCGCTTCTTGTGTCTACTGTTTAAAAAGCTATTAGTGTCTACTATCAGAACATTTATTTATTTAATTATACACTATAGCTTGAAAACTAATAAATAAGATATAAACTTTAATTCAGCAATTATATATGTATTCATTTTCGCCCAAATCAAAAATCGTATTAAAATTTTTATCAAAAGGATTGAATTTATCAAGTAAAAAATAGTTTCGCTGAAAAGATCTTTAAATAGAATTAGATGTAAAATGTCCACGTGAGACAGAGAGTCCTGACAATTTTTAAATGGTTTTTTTTGTACCATCTTAATTTCACAAATTCACTCATTTTTTCCTTATCGACGACAAATAGGAAATAGGAACAAATTTGATATCTCAAAATTTTGGGATATATATATCTAATCATTTATTTGATGCAAGAAGGCCTCTGAGCGGTCCCAAGTTTTCATTTCCAAAATAGGCTCTCCATGAGCCAGAAGTTTAGGTCTACTACTATTGTAAACTTGTACTTTGTATACCTGTAGTTCGATTCCAGTATAGCATTGTATTTTTTTCTTCTTCTTATTCTTATTGTTTTTAAACCTATAGGTTTGTTTCTTCCAGATCATCGTACCATCTTTTCTTGGGGTGACCTCTACTTCTTATTCCAACCGGCTGTTCGTCATCACTTTCTTTACCAGTCGGTCTTCTGGCATTCTTCCCACATGCGCGTACCATTCTGTTCTTCTTCTCTTGATCCATTCTCCCACCTTTTGTATTCCACATTTTTCTCTAATATCTTCACTCTTCATTCTATCGAGCCTGGTCACGTTCATTATCCTTCGCAATGTCTTCATTTCAGTTGTTTCCAATAATTGAGAAGTTTTTGCAGTGTCGGGTCTTGTCTCAGCTGCGTATGTTAATATTGGACGTACCACGGTTTTGTAGACTCGTACCTTGGCCTCCGTTCTTAAATATTGGTTTGACCAGATTGCACTGTTAAGGCAACCCGATATTTTCGAGGCCTTTATTGCATGATGTTTTACCTCTGACTCAAGGTCTCGATGAGAGGTCACTTGGATTTCAAGGTACGTGAAGGGCTTGACTTGTTCGACAATCGTATCGTATAGTTGGAGTTTACATCGGAGTGGTATTTTAGAGATTGTGAGAGTTTTGGTCTTCTTGGTTGACAGGGTGAGACCGAATTTATGTGCAACACAGCTGAATTTAAACAGGAGGCGCTGGAGGAATCTTCATCTTCTGCAACGAGTGCTGCATCATCTGCATAGCAAACGCATGTTAAATTCTCGTCCCCTAGGGAATATCCTTTTAGGTTTTTTTATTTCTCCAATGATTTAATTCATTACTATATTAAAAAGCAGAGGGCTAAGAGAGTCTCCCTGCCTAATGCCCTGGTTCACTGGGATGCTTAGGGACAGTCTTCCTTCGGTTTTTATTCTGGCAGTTTTGTTGGAATAAATATCTTGTATTAGGTTTATGAGATTGTCTGGAATTTTAAATTTTTCCAAGATTTTTATGACGTGCTTCAATTGTACTTTATCGAACGCTTTTTCGATATCGATAAAACAGAAAAACGCCGGCTTGTTAAATTCATAGGCCTTTTCGCATAGCTGTCTGATGGCAAATATAGCGACACAGGATCGACCTTTCCTGAAACCTTGTTGCTCGTCATATAAGTTTATTATTCTTGACAGTTTATTACTTAATATTTTTGTGGTAAACTTAAGGTGGGTGTTTAGCAGATTAATTCCACGGTAGTTGTTGGGTAGTTTTTTTCTATTTGTGCAATTATTAAATATTTATTTTTATTTATAATATTAATTCGATATTTTACCAAAAATAACACTTGAGATATCTTCTGAAATTAAACTTAGATAAGAATTTCTTAAACATCATCATCAATACTATATATATTTGTCAAGATTAATTTGCCGCAACGCTGAAGTAATGCTGCCGAGAGAGAGCGCCATCGGTATATTTGCGTCAAATTTGAAATATAATCGTAATTTGGACTCAAATTTCGAAATGAAAGACTCCAATTGATTTTAAATTAAGAAACATTAAATATATTTATAATTATTACCCCCCCCTTCACCGCTCAAAAATTAAATATTCAATTCGCTTTTCTTTGCGCACAGAAAAAGAAATCAATCACATCTTATTTGATTTATATATTATTTGTTTATATTTTTAATAATTTTTTAAAAATCTAAATTTTGTTATTCTTATTTTTTGATTTTTACAAAATTAAACGACTTAAGACACGCATACCCATATGAGTTTCTTATTGCAATACTGGATCAGCCTGTCATACAAACAACACCTTATCTCTTTTAAATATTTGGAGCCTTATATCGATTATTATCGATCCCAAATTTAAAAAAAAATGATATAATATAATTCTCCTCCTCACACGATACCACTTATTTAAATAAATCTATTTCCACACAAAAAATATCACAATGCTGTAGATTATAGAAAAAAAAATACTTCCAGGTTCATATCTAGAGCCTCATTTCTGTAGCTGTGTCAGGACGAAAATGAGGCGAAACTTTTAAGAGACTATGTATTTTCGGGAGTAGGCAGGATACATTTGGAGTGTGGTTTTTAAGAGGAATAAAATTTTTGGACCGAGACGCCGCCCGCCAGGGCACCAGCCCGGAGGGCCGAGCCTCGAGGGCGTGCCGAAGGCACGCACGAAAAGCTCGTTATAATATAGGTTTGTATTAGTTTCGGAACTCTCGGTATGCGAGCCCGACTCGCACTTGTTATTTTGTTTTCACACCCCGAGTAAAAGTGATTATTATCAACAACATTGAATAAATCGCCTTCTAAGAACTAATCTGTACATAATTATGCTCTGGTCTGCTATAAGATGAACTATTTCAATCTTATTATTTATTATACAGGTATTTTCCTAAATAATTTATAATTATTGAACAATGTTCTTTTTGAAATAAAAACATCTTAATTTTAATAAAATTGTATATGGAATAAGATAGAATAATCTCTGTTAGAATTAATTTCCCAACTCTAATCTGATTTCCAATTGTAATCACAAATTAATAAATAAATTAATTAATTGTTAGTGTCAGCGTGGTACTCGTTATCAGTTGCACAAGTGGATTGGTAATGGTTTAATTGTTGTAAGTTAATCAAAATAAGTGATGCATTATCTTGATTTCTCTATTGGTGGCATAACATATAGAGGAAAGTAGATGGCCGCACGTGCAAAGTAGAAAAACGACAGATGTGGTCTTTGAGGGCGGAGATTTATGGCTCGATTCAATAGACACCAGCTCCAGCTCCAGCTCCAGCATCTATCAGGCATCAGCCTTCACTTGCTTAATGTCGCATTAACGATTTCGAAACGAGCAGCTTCGTCACCCCCGTTACCCTCGACATCCCCTCATTCTGCATACAATGCAATCTAGATAATATATATACTCATTCGAGTCAGTGTAAAATTCTTTTTCTCACTGATAGTTAGGGCGGTCGATTTGATCAAAAATCATTTAAGCAAGTGCTTCAGAAAACTTTTAGTTTGTTGTGCGGGCTGCAGTATTGAATTCATGGAATAATGTTCAATTTTTTTACTTATCATTAGAGACCGGATTTTTATGCAGTAAAAACTGACAAAATATGCAGTTAAAATGCTAAAATATGCAAGCAATATGCAGAATAAGTTGAAATATGCAAATATATGCAGCAAAAGATGGAAAAATAAATTTTTTTATGCTCTAAAAAATTATAAATTTGAAGGAGTGTTATGAAATAAATAAAATGATAAAGTAAGCTATAGACACCAAGTATCAAATATGTACTTTTATTGCGTAAAACAATGGACAAAATTCTCATTTCATTTAATATATTAGAAAATCTTTAAACTCAAAGAAATATTAGGTGCACTTGAATAAAATCAATATAATAAATATAATAATGTTTCAAAAATGTGATCGAAAAAATACTGGGCGGTAGTTTTAATTCAAAGACACGATTGTAATGTATTGCTTTTTTTATATTAACAAGCTTTTCTTATTGACGTACAAATAATAAACTAATAAAATAATGCAAATATTTGACCGGCTATAATCACTACAACACACACACACACACACACACACGAAAACTCAATTGCCAAAATGGGCTATAGTTACCGAAGGCCATTAAAAAAAGAAATAATAAAATATTGAACAAAGGATCTAAAAAATAATTAAAATTTGATTGTAATTGTGAATAATTTATGTTTACAAGTATTTTTCTAAATTATCTTCAGGTTATTATGTCTACGGTCACTTAAAATTGATTTATACGATGAAAAGAGCGCTCCACATCCACAGACGTACTAGGGGGAGAATTTAAAGGAACATAAACCCAACACTTTTACTTTGGAAGAAAAATATTCCAAACTTTTCGAATTTTTGTCTAGAAAATAGTATCTAGTACAACTGAATAATAAGAAAAATGAATGGTTTGTTGTTTTGTAGATAGTTTACATCCTTCGTAATCCAACTTCCTAATTCGTAGTCCAACACTACACTTCGTGTCGTTGAGGCATATTTCAGTTTTCTTCGAATTTAAATTAGTGTCTTCCTGTTTTTTAATCTTTTTTTTCATTCTTTTTCAGAAAAATTACTTTTAAAACCTTTGTATTTGGTGCGAAATATGCAATTTTATGCAAATTCCTTCAAATATGGATTGTTATGCAATATTACTCAAATATGTAATACAAAATTTAACCCACAGTATCCTAGATGCATGATTCGCATAGATAATTGATCTCCTGGGTCGTGCGTGGCGGAAAACAAAATATGCAATTGCATAGGAATCCGGTCTCTACTTATTATATACATTGCACATTCATGGTTGTTCTCAAGTCGTGCTTCGCGGAACACTTCTGCTCTATGAAGCCTCTTCAAGTGAAAAATCAAACACACAATTAATTTGCCTATCTGGTGGACTGTCTGGGGCGGCATTTCCCATGAAGGAAAGTCTGATATTGTTTTCGTTTCTGAGCCGAAACTGGGCAAATTAACTGCAACTCGTTACACCGAAGAGGTTCTGGAGAGTCATGATCCCTTACGCTGACTTTGTTGGTAAGAGTTTCATGTTGATCCTTGACAATGGCCGGCCTCACGTCGCGACAACGGGTCACACGAACCTGTGTAAGGTCGCTATTCCGGTCATGAAGTGGCCAGCACGAGGAGCGGACTTTAATCCCACCTTTGGGACGAACTCAAGATAAGGACCCGGGCTAGGCATCCTGTAGTCTTATATTCTTTAATCTATGCCTATAATTTAGACACTCCAGGAACTTAAATTCCCCATTAGCCGGATACTGACTGAGCGAGCAGCCTCGCGAGGCTGCCTCGGGCGTTTGCCGCAGAACCGTCCTGAGTAAAAGCAGGAAACGACCCGAGGCGCCTTTGAGCATTCACAAAAACCGACAACCGATGGATCGGGCCGAGGCAGCCTAAGAAGAGGGAACGAGCACTTTTGCCTTGGGCGAAGCAAGTACTGACCGACCAGGCATTTGTCTCAAGGGGCTGGCCTCGCGAAGCAAACCCTCAGTCAATATCCGGCTATTGAAGAAGAATGGGGCAATATTCCTCAAAACTCATCTTAACATTAATAAAATTGATGATAAAACGTATGTTAGAAGCAGTCAGGGTCAGGGGTTCTAAAACCAGTTATTAAAATATAAACTCTTTTTATATTTTATCTCGTTTTATAACACTCTAAAATTCCGAATCTTTATTTAGTGTTTTTATAAACTTTTTTATCAACTCCTTAAAAAGAAGCATGTAATGTCTTTAGAATCTTAAGTGTAGGTATATTTTTTTTCAAGCCAAGAGTTCATTCTTTTCACTACAATTTCATGTTTTGAAATAAAAACGTTTTTTTTTTTTTAGTTATTCCTTGAATGTGAAAATTTAGAGGTGGGCCGATTTTTTTGCTCCCAAGTTTAGTAATAGGATGTGGTTCAAAAAAAAATCAAACTGTCAAATGAACTTACCTACGTCCCTGGTGACACCACAATCCAACAAGGAAGCGGAATTAAAAACAAAACAAAAAAACAAAAAATGAAAGATAAAATGGTTAAAAAATAGTACACCCGCCCTCAATAACTTTCATTTTATCGATTTTCATCCTATAACTACCAACTCGCGGACAAAAACACATTCTACTTAAAAAAAGAAAATAGGGACTAAATGCACCTGAATATTAGAAATTGACTCATTTAATGAACTCACATTTAAGTTTTAGGTACTTCAATAGTTTTCAAGGAATTTGGTGTTGGTACTTGGTGAAACATTTTTTTTTAATTATTGGAGAAAAAATACTTGGTAGGTTTCACATTAAGATATAAAAACAAAACGAATTTATTTTTGGAGAGACTTTATTCTTGATATATATATTTCGGGTGACTAACCCATCTTCAGGAGCAACAGAAAGTAACTGGGTTAGCCACCCGAAATATTATATATCGAGATTAAAGTCTCTTCAAAAATAAATTCGTTTTATTTTTATATCTAATGTAAAACCTACCAAGTATTTTTTATCCAATAATTTAGGTACTTATTTATTTTTTATAAAAAAATTTCAACCATTTCATTGAACTATTATTTATAAATTCGAATATAAATTGAACAACAAATTTTTGATAAATATGATTTATTCTATGGAAAAACATTTGACTAAACATTTATATATATATAAAATATATTTGTGGGGGCGTATATATATCTTGTCAATTATCATTTGCACAAAAGTTTATTTTTCGTTGTTATTCGAAATGCAAGCCCTATATGATTCTCCTGAATGCACTTGGGAAGGGTGCAAACAAAATGCATTCCATCCAATAGAGTAGTATTGAAAAAAAAATATATGGGTGAGGAGGGGGAGGAGGGGGGGGGTTAGAGCGACGAAAGCAATTAGAAAAATGACAAAATGCAATTCAATTATGCATTTTGTTTGCCAAAAACACATTTTATCATTCGTTCGACATTTTAGACAAGCCTAATATAGATACAAGGGAGTGGGGGGGGGGGGGGGGGCAAGGGGTTGGAGGAAAAATATTTTCCCAAACACAAAAATACTAGTGTTGTTTAGGGAAAATTTATTATCAAAAGTTAAATATTTAATATAAATAATGGCACACCGATCTCTTTCTATGTTTGAGCATAACATACATATATTTAGGGTTCTCTGTGTGTGAGTATGTTTTTCAAACCAGATGCAAATGTATAAATTAATTGAAAAAACAGTAGCAAAAAATATGATTCTGTTGTTCTATTACAATAATAAATATTCTAAATTTCGCTATATTGGTCGAAATAGGCCATAGGGCGGTAATTAACACATATTAGAAAACAAAATTTTTTAAAATTAGATTTATAAGCTATTTATACAGTATGTAGTGACTGTTTTTAGGCATTTGCTTAAAAAGTTACTTTTGAGGATTCGGATCATGTCCTGTCTTGGAAAATGCTGGATATCTTCAAATCTAAAATTCTTAACAAATAAATTGACAAGTTCTGATGTGGCCATCCACTTGACTTTACCATACACTTCTGGTTGAGTTTGGTACAAGGGCCTAGATTTTCATTTTTGACCCTATAAGCCTCCCTCCATTTCGAGAGGTTACTTTTTGAGTTTTTAAACTTCTGGAGGCCCACTGATTATGTATACAAAATTTGGTTGAGTTTGGTCCAAGGGCCTAGATTTTCATTTTTTGATCACCGCCCCCCCCCCCATTTTGGACGGTTTGTTTTTGCATTTTTAGTGTTCCGGGAGCACACTGATTATGTATACAACATTTGGTCAAGTTTACTCAAGTGGCCTAGATTTTAATTTTTGCCCCACCCCTCTAACTTTTGTTATTATAGATTCACTTTATAGTATATTTCATTTTTCTTGATTTTTTTAGTTTGAAAATATTATAATTTTTTATTTTAACCCCCCCTCCTCCCCTCCACCCTTAATTTTGGGTCGATATGCACCAAAATATAATCAGCTCTTAATCTCAATACACCAAAACTACGTGTGTAATTTGGTTTTGATATTCATACTAGTTTTTGAGCTAGCACATCCTCAAAAATTTAGTAACGCACATACTAACAGACTAACTATCAAACATTTTGACAAAACAATTATTATCACCAAAAATATAATTTTTTTCGATGTTCACTTAATAGGGCTTTTTTGTAGATCAAAGTGCCATGGTTTCGCCCAATTTTTTTTATCAAAATAGTTTCAGCCGTTTTTGAGATAGAACGAAGCAAAAAACCACTTTTATCATGCACCCTGTATGGTAAAGTAAAAAGTGGACCATGTTAAATTTTTAGAAAATGAGACAAAAGAATCAAGTTTCTAAGATGGGTGGTTTTCATTTTATGAAGGAAAAATGCGAAGAATTGTAGTTTTTTAAAACTTCAACCTCATTGAGGCACGGGTTACCGTTATCCAATTAAGATGAAACTTTGCCAATCTCATTTTTTAGTAAGAGGTCCCCACCGAAGATACGGTAAAAAAAATCTCCAGGTATAGCATATGTGACCACCCTACTGTATATAATAAAACAAAGTATTGTAGTATATAAATAAAGTAAATAACTAAACAATTAACTTTTTCTGAAATAATGTACAATTGAGGTTTTCTGAATATGAATTGAGATATCTGAAATACATTTCTGACTTTCTAATTTTCACTTGAGAATTCTGAAATACAATACAATTATTGGGGTTTTCTGAAATACATTTGGAAAAGCAGGTTGTAGAACTTTGTTATGCTATGTTATAAATGAATTAAAAATTACTTTAACATTGTTTTACCTTATAATAACAAAACTAGTATATACACATCTTGAATCTGTTTCAATCCAAAGAAAATGCCTAGAAATTTTTTTATCAACGGACCAAGATAGTCGATGCATTTGATCTGTATTTGGTTGGAGAATTGAGAAATGGAGAATCCACTATAAAAATAATAAATTGTAATAATTTCTCAAGACAACCTGCTAAAAAAATATGAGAGCGCCACTTGACTCTGGTTCTCACATTGCCAATGATCACCCCCTGGTTTCCCACCCCCGAAGCCTTCGCCCCCTTGTTCTGGTCAATTCTTTTTCTATTCGGAATTCGCTTGGGACCTGTTACCCTCTCTATATGGGGGGGGGGGTAAAGCAGACCAGACCCTACTCGACCCCTTTTTTTAATTGGCAAGGGTGGTTCGCTTTTTCAATCAACTCACGCATACACTCTTACAAAAACAGACTGTCTACAATTTACACCCCCCTGTACGACATAACAACAATTCAAAATTCACCAGAGAGATAATCAAAGCATTTTTTTAGGCCTTCATATAAACCCTCCCCCCCAGTATATATGATTTTATTATTTATTTATTTATTCATTATACGCCCATGTGTATAAATATTACAAAAGAAATTTGATTATTTAGGCATAAGTCGGATGTTAAAAGGATGGATATTAGGTTGTTAATTAAATAAATAATTAAATACATAGAGTATTTAAAAAGTGTAAAACCGATATAACAGAAACACAATTTGGATTCAGATGTGGTTTAGAAACGAGAGAAGCAATTTTTTAAATAATTGTCTTAATGTCAGCAATGTCCTGATATTAATAAAAACGTTTAGGCCTGTTTTGTACATTATATATTATAATAAAGCATTTGATAAAGTGAAACATGATAAATTGATGGACATCTTCCAGAAAACAAGGATTGAAAAGGGCGTACTCTGCCTTATAGTTTGTGTGTGTGTGTGGGGGGGGGGGCAAGAGGGAACTATGAATTACAAATAAATCAATTTAAAATTTATTTATTAAACTAGTATAAGTTTTCGCTGATGCTGACGAGAGTTTCTGTGATCTCCAAATTTTCGACTAATTTACGATGGATCGCTTTATTTCTAAAAGCATTGCAGCCCCCCCCCCCCCCCCACCGACCATATATGGGTACGCCCCTGGGGATTGATTATGAGACACCTGAATTATAAGAAATCTTTATTGAAATCAAACTACAAATATCAGTGTAGATAGCTCTCGTTTAGAAAAGATTGAGATTAGAAGGAAAATTAGATAGGTTGCCACCATGAGCGTAGTTAGGGGAGGGGCAGTGCCCCTACAAAACTCATTGCCCCCTGTAGAAAAATCTAAACGCTATTATTACGATGCATCACTTATGTATTATATTTCTCATTAAATTATTTCGTTACTTCCAAAATTTGTCAATTCTACTAAAAAGGATCTAATCAGATTACCGAAATTGAAACCTTATAGTGGCTAATCAGCTGGACGGCTGCTCCTCCCTTAGGAAAACTCCTAACTACACCAATAGTTGTGACCAGTACTTCCGCGAGCTTTTATTCGAATGTAGGTACTATTCATTTTGGTAAAATGTACTGTAATGGGTTAAAAAATCGAGTAACTTTATTATTTTTGTATATTAACTTAAATTTAATTTTTTAGTAGTTATAGAAGTTAATATTAATAATATTGGGGGAGTGGGTGGTTAGTTTTTGCATTTTTAGACTACTGGGGGTCCATTGATTATGTCTACAAAAATTTTTTTAAATTTTTTTATTGATATTGATGTGAGAAGGAGATACACCAGAAGGTCCACCCCTAAAGGCCTGTATGGGCTGGTCCCTCCATCGTAAAAAGAACAGAGTAGAAGGAAAAGAAACCTGGATCACGAGCTAAATCTCGGAAAGTTAGATATAGTCCAATTTTACTAAGTTTTTAGGGGCTTCGAGCAGTGGTAAATTCTCCGCGCGATAAATTAGGTTAAATTTATCTCCCATTTAATTTTTATTACCAGACCCTATACTTACAGAAAAAATGTCTGGGTATAGCCGGGAATCGAACCCGAGACCTCCGGGTTGCCAGCCAGTTATGCTGACCATTACACCAGGTAGGCGGACTTCTGTATCGATTGGTGGCAAAACGAAATTTATGAACAATATAGTTTCGGAGATATTAAATTTCAAAAATAGAGTTTTTCAGACTCTTATACATTGCACTATACGGGATATTGGAAAATTTACATACATATTTAATTATAATTAAGAAACTCTTCTTACCATTTTTATAAAAAACTAAACCAACATTAAACAATAACCAATACATATTTTAAGACAATTTTGATTCATAGTTACAACACAATTTCTGAGATAATAATGAATAAATAATGAAAAATGTATAAAAAAAAATTACATTAAAAACAATTTGGCAACAGCGCATTTATTTAACCAGCGAAAGATGTATAAAGCGCGCATGCGCTAGATTTTTTCAAAATTATAATTTTCATAATTGTAACGTAGGCGTTGATTACATTTGTTAAAAAATAACAAAACGATTTTTATAGAAATTTTTTAACGTTTAAAATGTATTTTATCTGTCATTTTAATATCAAAATATTCAATCTCTTACAATGGTGCCAGATTTGTCAAACGAGCACGGGATTGGCTAGATCGGTACATAAACAGCAAAATGTTTTGTGCTTATGAATTATGAATCCGTATTGTCTGTTCTATATACTCTAGCATTAACTTTTTGCTAGTATTGTCGCGAAACAACTACCTTAATTTATTATCAAAGAATAGTCTCATCTTAAAAACTCTAAAGTAAATAATAAAAATTCAAAGTGATTAATTAAGACATACTGTTTGGTACAAGAGTCTAGATGTTCACTTATTAGGGCTTTTTTGTCGACCAAAATGCCATGGTTTCGTCCAATTTTTTTAATCAAAATATATAGTTTCAGCCGTTTTTGAGATATTTCGAAAAAAAGAATAAAAAAACACTTTTTTCATGCACGATTACAATATACCATGTATGGTAAAGTAAAAAAAAGCCTAATTAAACTTTAAGAGATCTTTCTAAGAATATGGTAGTCTTTGCTTCACACTCCATGATCAATTTTCATAATAAAACCTCTGCCCTCTAAGGGGCAGTTGTATGTCGGTTGGTAAACTCTTTTTAAACGTTGACAAAGGGTAAAACCTCAAAATTCACCTTATGCCGGGTGAGATGGCCAATCAGATGAAAGTACCTGTCATTGAATTTTTAGGTTTTACCCTTTGTCAGAGTTTAAAAAGAGCTTACCAACCGACATACAACTGCCCCTAAGTGTGATTTAGAACTTAACATCATTTTAAACAAGAGTGACCTTTGAGGCTCTTATGCAAGCGATGTAAGTTTCCAATCAAAATAACATGGGTTTTTGAAATCAACTCTTCTGACATAATAAAAATAATCCATAATATCTCAGATCAAGTAGTAGACCACCTCTCTTGAATTTCTTTAGGAATTTTTTAAAGTTAATAATATTTTCATTATTGTCATGATATGCTTTAAACACGTTTAAATAATTAAAATAAATAAGTAAAAATGAAAATAAGTAGTATGACGTACTATTCTAAGGCGATTAAGATTATATCGGAAGATAAGCTAAGAATAACTTGGATTAATTGGTATATAAGGGGGAGAGAGTTAGGGAGAGTCGGTAGGGGTATGTGAGGGGTGTTAGATAGGGACAGTGGTGGAGCTAGATAGGGACAATGGGAGGGGGAGTGTAAGGACTATATAAGGGGGATAGAGACATGGATAGTGGTTAGTATGTTTTAGTCAGTGGTGGGTGAAACATCAACTGGGAATATTACAATATGGCTTCTGCACCTTAATCCTTCCTCTCAGCTGACTCCACCCCTCACTAATAAACAACCCTTCATCAGATATATTATTTTTAATAGCTAGGTAACAGCTAGGTGTGTACTTCATTGTTCTGATAGATAAAGATGTACAGAGCTACTTCAGGGCCTGACCTCCGTCCCCACTTCAGCTTATTTTTTCAAGAGAATCATGTCCTGTCCCTAATCCTAATCAACTTCAATCCCTGTTTTCACAAATCCTTATTCCTTCGAAATCGAAATGTTTCGCGTGTATAATTTTACTTGTGTGCGAGTGAAAGTGGGTTTCTGTAGGGTCAGAGTATTCCAGGTCCAGGCACGAGACGTTGGCTGTTAAGGTAAGATATCTTTGTAATACTCTATTCTTATAATTAAATAAGCAAGAAATATTCTAAATTTTTCAAGTACTCTTTTTCGAGTTTTTCAAAAAAAAAAAAAAAAAATATAAAATAAAATAAATAATATATTAAGGATATGGCTATTTATACATACAGTATGTATACGCAATTGGCTATTTATACATACAGTATGTATACGCAATTGGCTATTTATACATACAGTATGTATACGCAATTGGCTATTTATACATACAATATGTATAAGAAATTGGCTATTTATACATACAATATGTATAAGAAATTGGCTATTTATAGTTACGTATAACGCAGATAGAAAAGTAGAATATTGATTGTGACCATCTATGAATGCCATCCTCAACTAAAATGTTTGCCTCCACTATATCCATTAAAGTGCCCCTTCTTCTTCTTCTTCTTCCCCACCATAAACGCCAATGTCTCTCTACCTATCTGCTGCAAATCGACGCGCGCGGTTAGCTTACTTTTGACGCCCGTGTGCACCGGTACTAATAATTGAAACCATTCAAGTGATTCAAGTCAAGATAATTACCATTTTATACATATGTACATTGAATAGATAATCGAAGTGCTAAATTGTGAATGACTTATTCTATAAAAGTGTTGCAAGGTATTAGCTGATTTTTTTAAATTAATTATATTTTTTTAATATTCTAACCTCACTTTTAGATGACAGAACAAATGTCCGTTAATGACAACAATGTTAGTGAACATACTTTAAATGTTGGTCAACATTTTAATGATTATGAACAGTTATCAAAGACTGTTAATGTATTTTGTAAAGAGCATTATCATCCATTTGTTATTAGAACACGGTCTCAGAAACAAGTGCTGTACAAATGTTGTCATGGTATTAAGCAAAATTCAAAATGCCTGGGAAAACGTCCGAATCAACATTACTACTACAAGAATTGTAAAGCTCAAATTAATTTTTATAAAAGCAAAAATGAAAAATGGAAATTAACAAAACTATTACTAAATCACAATCATACCGTTGGCAAAGAAGAATATAGTAATTACGGCAAAGCCAAAATTATGAATGAAAATGATTACGAAACAGCAACAGATTTAATCTTGTCTAGCGCCAAAGATGGAATGGTTGCTGCAGTTTTAAGTAAAAAAAGTGGGAAACAGTTTATAAGAAAGGATATACAAAATTTTCGAAACAAACTTTTTCCTTCATGTACCGAAGTGGACCAAAATCATTTAATGGAATTCTTAGCGGAAATCGAAGAAAATGGTGGTATATACGCTATACAAAAAGATGCAGAAGAAGAAGTAGAATCATTATTTGTAGCCTCTTCGGCGATGGTTCTAAATTATAATAAATCTCAGTGTCCAGTGATACAAATAGATGTTTCCTTTGGATTTAATGTCGAAAATTATAAAGTTTTGGGATTTTGCTACTATTCTAGCATAACCGACAAATCAGAATTTGCAGCTATAGGATTTATTGCTAAAGAAACATATTCCGCATTCATACATTGTATGAATGAATTTAAAAAAATTTGTAAGACCCACCCATCCGTTTTTTTAATTGACAAAGATTTCATCGAAATAAAAGCTATCAGAGACATTTTTTCTAGTGCAACCGTTTTACTTTGTAAATTTCATGTCATTAAATACATTAAAAGGCTAGTTTCTACTGCCTACAATAAACAAATTGATGAAAAAAACAAAATATTGGATGCGTTCAAGAAATGTTTATATGCTCAATCATATAAAGAATACGAAGAGCAGAAAAAGAAATTCCTGGACATTTGCAAGTCTGTAAAAGTTTTTGCAGGAACAAAAGATAAATACGTGACTCTTGAAGAGCAATTTCTTAAAAATTGGGACAGCTGTAAAGAAATGTGGGTACATTATTTTAGAAAACATTTGCCACTAATGGGAGATACGACAACAAACAGAATTGAACGATCATTTTGGACTCTTAAGCAATACATACAAACTAAATATCATAGTTTGCCGACAATTTATTTATGTATTAAAGATCTTATAGACTTTATTGATTCAAGAATAAAGAATAAATTAGCCAAAAATAAACAAAAAGTTTTTAAAATTATGGATAACGATAATGAAATAAGAAAATTGCTGGAAGTATGTTCCGAAGTTCTCACAGAGACTGGAATGAAATTATTTCATAAACAATTAAAATTGTTTAAAACTTTAGAATCTAAAATAAAAGTAATGGCTAATGGCATTGAGGAAAATCTTGAGACTGGAATATCGAAGATTTATAATACGTCGCTGGAAGCATGTTCATGTACATTTTGGAACTCTTTCAGTGCACCATGTAGGCATATTTTTATGTTAAGAAAATACAATAACTTAGATATTTTTTCAAAAACATGTTTCCATCCAAGATACATTACTTCAGTTGGAAATACAGAAAGTATTATGAATATGGATATCGATGATGAAGACACGAATGACGTAGACATTGATGATATAGACAAGGATGAATTCGATGGTTGTCAAAAAGTATTATCGGATCGAGAAAAATTCAATACAGCACTGACAGTAACAAAAAATATCGCAGATATTTTATCAAATTATGGAACTACAACCTTTAACAAATATATGAACGAACTAAAATTAATTGAAAAAAATGCTAGAAATGGGGTTTCTCTGTTTGAGAATGAGTATAGTGAACCTACAATTAGTTCAATAGAATTTGAGACAAGTAACTTAGTTGAAGCTGGAAGTTGCCAGGATAGCTTAGTTGGTACTGAAAGTCAGAACGAATCCGATACAAATCATCAATCAAATGAAAACCTAAAATTTAAAACAAAAATTAAGTCTAAAGGACGTCCGAAGAGAAAAACTAAACAGATTCAGTTTTACAAGAAGCAAATTAAAACACGAAATAAAAAATAAAATAAATAGTTTTACAAGAAGCAAATTAAAACACGAAATAAAAAATAAAATAAATACCCAAGTATATTGTAACAATAAACAATAAATAAAACAATATTTTTCTATAATTATGTAGTTTTTATTAAAATATTAATATCAATAAACTTTTTGGTTAGTTAGTACGTTATACGTAACCATAAATAGCCAATTTCTTATACATATTGTATGTATAAATAGCCAATTGCGTATACATACTGTATGTATAAATAGCCAATTGCGTATACATACTGTATGTATAAATAGCCAATTGCGTATACATACTGTATGTATAAATAGCCAATTGCGTATACATACTGTATGTATAAATAGCCACATCCATATATTAAAGATAAGCAATTGGATGTTGATGAAAGCAGTCCACGGTGGTTGTAAAAAATAAAACTATAGAGGTTTTATTATTTTACATTTATTTGTTAAACCGACGTTTCGGAGATTTATTCTCTCCTTCTTCAGGGTCTATATAATTGAGGGGAAGACGAACATTAATTAGTATTGGGATTTTCACAAATCATTCATAATATAAATAATACTAATGTTAAAAATGAGAAGGTGATTGAGGTACTGACTAAGAAATGGCCCTTAATCCAGACACATACAAGTCTGGATTTTGATACATTTATGAAGGGAATAAATATCATTTTAGAGTCGAATTTTTTCATGTTTAATGGAGAAATATTTATGCTACACAGTGGCCAAAGCATGGGTTGTTCGACGTCGAGTTTTTTCGCCAATTTGGTTTTGGAGGATTTGGAAGAAACAGTAATAAAAAGTTTAAATCTGAAATTCTTTTTTAGATACGTTGATGATTCTATTTCCTGCATTGAGCCATCAAGGATCAATGAAACGATAACAACATTAAACTCATATAATCAATATATAAAGTTCACTTATGAAATAGAATCTAACAACAAAATAAATTTTCTGGACAGTACATTAATTAAAGACAACAATGGTTGTATACAATTGGACTGGTTTAGAAAACCCTCGCAGACATCCCGAATCTTAAATTTCAACTCCACCCATCCTTTCACCTACAAAGTTAGCGCCATTCAGAATTTGGTTTTGAGAATGACTCGAATATCCGACAAAATATTTTGGAACAAAAATATTAACATCATTCAACAAATTGCATTTGACAATAATTATCCTAATAGCTTAATCAGGTCCATCATCCGGCGTACTCTGTACAAATGCGATAACGTTAAAAAAATAAATAACGAGCCCAAAATGTACGTCAGTATTCCATACTACCCCCAACTTAGCGATCAATTAAAAAAATTACTATCTGTGGGCTTGGTCAGCGTCGCGTTAAAACCAACTAATACTATCGGATTTCTATTTAACCATAAGGATAAATTAGATACGAAAACGCGAACTGGCACAGTCTATATGATCGAGTGTATGGGGGATGGAGTACTGCCGTGCAATGGTATATATATAGGGCAAACTAAGCGAAGGGCAGTTGAGAGATTACGTGAACACGAACTGTCCATCTCAAAAACGAATAAAAATAATACAGCCCTCGCGTTTCACGCCCAAGAAAAAAATCATAAATTTAATTTCAACGAATTTAATATCATTTTCCAGGAAAATAATTATTTTAAACGAAAAATCCTGGAAATGATTACAATTAAAAATCTCTCATCGCGCGCAGTAAATTACAGATCCGACGTGATGGACCTGAGTATTTGCTGGGATGGCTTGATTAATAATTTAAAACTCCTGTGACGAATTTAATTAATAAAAAAAAAAAAAAAAAATATTAATAATATGTAAATATATTAATGACGTTCCGAACTATGTTTTTTAAAAGGAAAAAAAAAAAAAAAAAAAAAGAACTTTGTATATATTTTGTAAAAATTTTGGGACTGATAATGACCATATTTATAAATTTGTAAATAATTGTAATATAAATTTAAAAAAAAAACCAACAACTATACCGATATGCGCAACGATATTCTGCGCATCCAATGATTGGTGGGGACATGTTATACATTCATTCATTTATATATATCTCATTAACATATGGATCATCAATTGCTTTTTACTTTGTTTTCTATTCGAGATGAAAAAGAATTTTTATAATGTTTTTTTGGCATTGTCAAAGGAGACAGAAAGTAACTATTTTTTGAACTACTTTCATTGACTTTTTGTTGTAAGTAGATTTATGATTATTATTTTTGTTTTGTGTATATTGTTTTTATATTATGAATGATTTGTGAAAATCCCAATACTAATTAATGTTCGTCTTCCCCTCAATTATATAGACCCTGAAGAAGGAGAGAATAAATCTCCGAAACGTCGGTTTAACAAATAAATGTAAAATAATAAAACCTCTATAGTCTTATTTTTTACAACCACCGTGGACTGCTTTCATCAACATCCAATTGCATATTTATACCAGTCCGTCTCCTAAAGAAAATCTCTATCTATTAAAGATAATTTTATTACGAATATTTATATAGAAAAAAATACTTTAAATTCACTATAATATTTTATTAATATTTTTTCTTTTTTTTCAGGTAGGTGCTCACCCTACTAAAACTAACATTTAGATTAAGTATTTGATTTTCTTATTTTCTGAAAAATCAAATCCTTTATCTTTTTAACCTTTTATCCATTTTCCCGTAAATTCCTTAGTGTTTCCTTCTCGAATCATATCGCGAGTATTTTTTTTATTGTGCGGGGGTGTCAATGTGTTCCTGTGGAGTCAGTATCGCAGGTCTAAAGACGAGACGTTGGCTGTTAAGATAATATATCTATTTAATACTCTAATATTAGTTTAAATTCACTATATAATATTACTAATATTTATTTTCTTTTTCAGGTAGGTGATCGTCCTACTAAAACTACCCTTTAGATTAAGTATTTGATTTTCTTATTTTCTGGAAAATCAAATCCTTTATTTTTTTAACCTTTTATCCATTTCCGGTAAATTCTTTAGTGTTTCCTTCTCGAATCATATCGCGAGTATTTTTTTTATTATGCGCGGGTGTCAATGTGTTCCTGTGGAGTCAGCATCGCAGGTCTAAAGACGAGACATTGGCTGTTAAGGTAATATATCAATTTAATAATCTAATATTACTTTAAATTCACTATATTATTTTACTAATATTTATTTTTTATTTTTTTCAGGTAGGTGCTCGTCCTACTAATGTTGTTGGTGGTGGTTGGTTGTTGGAGCCACCAACAGGCTCTTAACGAAGCAACGGGAATGAATTGAGTGAGGAAAGGATCTTCGGCAACGAAGAAATCCCGACGATGACGTCCTACTAATACTAACATTTATATTAAATGATTAAGTAGAAATAATTAAATAGATTAAAACTTAAAATTATCTATATGGAATTTTGTAATCTTTTTCTTTTTTCTAAATTTAGTTTGAGATATGTATTGGTTTGAAGCAATTTTGCCTTCATATTTTCAGTTTAATAAAATTATTTCACACGGATAGATAATACAATGTCAATTTTGTTAAAAAAAATAACATTCAAGAGTAAATCCTAATTAATTTACTTTTAAAAATAATCCCCTTATATTTAAATATTCGCCTCTAAACTTCAATCTAATTATTTTCTGTTTCTGATCTCATGCATAAATCCTTTCTCTCATCATGCTCAGATCTACAAATTTTTTAAATACAAATATTCGACAAAATTTTTATACACACTTTCGAATGTTAAGATTTTGATTCGAAACAAATTGCAGTATTGGAGACATTATACTGGGATTTGTTTCGGTAAAGGTCTTTTAACAATTACTTATCTCAAGTTTAGACGTATTTTGCTACAAATACAATGTCTCCTATTTGTTTCAAAATACGCCTAGCCTTGAAATTATTATCATTATTTTCGGTCTTCAGATTTTAAATTGTATTTCTGAGTGTTTTATACATTTGAAAATATTTAAAATTTTAAAATTATCACTCTATGAGTATATTATGTAATTTGCATTCAAAATTATATTAATGATCTCCCTTTAATAATTTTTTATTTATCTATCCATGTGGGGGGTGGTGACAGCTGCCTACTCGTGGTGCCCCCTGTTCTCGCTAAACAGCTGTCTATGTCTCTGTATAAATTAACTATAGAGACATAATCATATATAATAATTATATTTGCATAATTTTTTACACACACTATACATTCCCATTAATGATAATAATCAATTTCGAAAATTAAAATATAAAATTATAATTACTCTTTTTTTTAGAAATAGTTAAAAGTTGTGGATTTCACAAAAATATAATAAAAATTTCTTGTTTAATTTTATTAATTAAAATTCATTCAAAATTTATGCAAATAATTGTATATTATATAAAAAAATTTGAAATATTTATATTCGACTGAAAGTACAAGGGAGAAACTTTTCGACGTCATTATCTCTAAGAATTAGTATTATACTAATTTAACAAGTAATAAATAGCTAAATGGCTAAGTGCATATTTTTTCTAAATTAAATGTTTTTTGGGATAAAAATTCGCACAAATTATTATGAAAAATAATTTAGAGATTCCAAATTTGATTCCATTCCAGTATTACACGGATTCCAATAATATTAAAAGTAATTAAAAATTTAATAGTCAATTCTGCTGCCGGTCCAGACAACATCCCAACCACTGTAATTAAAAATTGCGCTCTTGAACTGGCTCCTATTCTCTCAAAAATTCTCATACACCTCATATCACATTTCCGGGGAACTGGAAAATAGCAACCAATTAATAAAAAAAGGGGGAATCTTCAAATGTAGCCAATTATGGTCCGATCGCTATCACTTTGGTTCTTTTTAAAATCATTGAAAATGTAATTAATGGGCAAGTTCTTCAGTATTTAGAATCTAATAAACTAATCCATAAGAGTGACTAGACGGTTTTAGGCAATTTCTAAGATTCAACACCCCTAAGCGCCTAAATTGAATACTAACCGAACACACATCAATTCGTTATCCCTATTACTTTTCGAGAATGGAACTCTCTTCATCTGTCCGTCTTCCAATCTACATATAACCTTCAGTCTTTCAAGACCTGCATCCACAGGTATCTTCAACTCCTACCCATTCTCTGAAATTTCTTCTTCTTTTCGTGATACATTGATCCATCGCTGTCTGTATACCCAGTTTGCACTTACAAACATACCGACAGACAAGACTTTTGTTGAGGGTGTTTTCCTTCATAACATTGCTTTAAACATGTGCAACCAAAATTTGGCGTGATTTGGAGCAATGTACAGACAAAACCTTAATTTTATATATAATAGATAGCTGAAGCAAAAAGTTACTGAGCATCGCCAGGTGCTCCAGGGACTAACTAACTATACTAATAAACATAATACAGATATTTAAAAATACAAATTACAACTACTTATAAATCTTGACAATGATCTTAATATATTTTTCTCAGCTTAATATGTCATAAAGGTGGCTAAAACTTTATCTTGAAATTAATAATTGAATTTATTAAAACAGAAAGTGTGAGACCTTTGATATAATAACAAAATTTTAAGTCCATCCCTATTGTCTTGAATAAGGTTCGCATCTGTGGACTGAATTTGGATACCCTCAATCTGAAAAATCAATGAACCTACAGGGTGGGTCATAAAGATCTACCACCTTTTGAAGAGGTATAAAAAAATGAAAAAATTTAACTAGAAAAAAACTGAATATATTTTTGAAAAGAATGTGTTTTAAACATTATATTAGGCTAAAAAAGGGGAGGGTGGGAGTTCAAAAATGAAAACTCTAGCCCTTTCGACCAAACTCAACCAAATTTTGTGTACATATTCTGTGAAACCCCAGAAGGCTAGAAATGCAAAAACTAACCACCCAAAATGGGATTTATTAAAATATCAATTTCATTCCCTTAAAAAATCCGACAATTCGAAGGATCGTACCTCCTTCTTCAGGATTTAAAAGGGTCAACGAAAGAACCTTCGTGTATATTAATATTATTTTTAATTGCAATTACATTCAAAACTTTATGGCCAGTGATACGTCTTGATGATGACCATAGCGGGTAAAAACGTTGCTAAAAACATAAATTACTTTTTATTTCAATTTTATTTTATTTTGGCTTGGAAATAAAATCGATTTTTTTCACCTGAATCAAAAATTAAAAACAATATTAATTAATCGCTTTTCAATCAAAAAATTACAGAGCATCGCTCGGTGTTCCAGGTACTAAATAATAAACGTGCAAGAAAGTGGATCTTTACGCAGATAGTGTGAAAAACTGTATGTATTTATAGTCAGTCAGAAATCAGTCGATTTTCCCCCACCAAAAGTCTCTCGAAATTCGCACTTTCGTGACTGGTATTACAAAAAAATTTCCTTAAAAATTCAATTTTTATCTATTTATTTATTTATATTATTATAAATGATAAGAATTGTTTGTTATTGCTATTCTAATACAATTAAATAAAGTGAAGGGTGATTTCGGAGGTTTGACCCGGTGGTCGGGGTACTGGCCTTCCCCAGGGGGTGGCTGTTCATTTAAACGGGATGTAAACAATACACGGGACGTCGGCGTCAGAGAGATTCCTCTAGGGACCTCGAAAATAGTTACCAACTTGGCAAGCGTGAGAAACTCTCACACTTGTGCTCACTATAACTGCTCTTGCTCATTATTCAATCTATTCTGCACCCCCAACAGCCTCTCATCCATTCACACATCTAATAAACATTTACTTTCATTTTGCTTACCAGCAAGATATTATTCCGTATTTAAGAGTGTTAGAATTGTCAAAAGCCTACGAAAGATTCATATCTTGGTAGGAAGATCTATAATAATATATTTTATTACATAATACATATTAAAACGAAATTCATGGATAAGTGTGTGTATCTATCAGTCCAAAATATTTTCAGGCTTTCTATCTATCACGTGAGAAAATGAAACTGAGACAGGAAACCCCTCTGCAGAGTAGGCGAAATGAAAGATGTTATATATTATCCTTGATCTCGAATACCCAAGTCACTGATGGAATTAGGCTTAGGCCCAAAAGAGACTCGGATAATTTTTTTTTTTTTTTTTTGAAATTACTTACAATGTTTTTTGTAATCACGACGATCTTTTGTTACAGATTATTTTAAAAAGCATTTTAACATCTTGAGAATACTCGATGCTGGAGAGAACTGGTTGGTTAAAAAAAAATTTCAATTAAAATAAAATTACAAAGCTCGTCTGGAAGGATAGCGAAGCCTGCCTGCCGTGCGGCCTATAGTAATAAATTCAAGCAAAAAAATAAATATTTGCTCATTGAGCTTAAAAATGTCTGCAACTTAGAGAAAAATAATTTTAAACCAAGTCTGTCTGTGAGTTGTGTGGATTCCAATAATAACAATCAAGAACGGAAAGTCGTAGAAAGGTTTTTTTATTTCTTTATGATGATTCAATGTAATGTTATTGTAAAAAATCATAATAGATATATGAAGTAAAAATAGCAAGATCATTCAAGTAATCACTTTATCGAAGAGTTTTGTATTTTTAAATTTACATAAAAAAACGAAAGAAATTTTGATAATTATGTTTCTTGTACCTACACCGTTAAAAAAACGTTAATTAGAAAATAATTTTTCATTTATAAACTCTGCTGAACCCCTTCTTTCTATCCCCGGCCGCTTCTTTGAATCCACCGAACTCATTCTTTTTTGCTATTTTCTTCTGATTTACTAGTAGGCTAATAGGTCCTTATATGAATGGTTTTAATTCAAATCAATTATAATCTTACTAAAACCTTTTCTTTTGATTTCTTTCTACTCATACATTTTGGTCCTTCCCAAAACAAGCCCAAGTGTCTGTTGCCCCGTATACCTATCGTCTGGTTCCTTATTTAAGATAACAAATTCGTTCTTATTTGTCGTTGATAAGGAAGGAATAAGAAATTGTGGAATTTTTTTATAATTTTAAGCCATTTCTAAACGTCAACAGGTATAAAAATCACCTAAAACGTGTATTCACTGCCCAAATTTGAACTTCCTCTGAAATTAAAAACGGCTACCGCCTGTCTCATTACTCCACCAACTTTTTATGTATGGCTGATACTTTGAATACAATAAAAATAAAGAAATAAGTTTGTCTTTTTTAATTTCTTTGGCCAAATAATTGTGCAAAGCATATGGCCAGCTACATTTAATTTTCAGCCTATCGTCAAATTTAAAAATTTTCAATGAATAATTTCCAGGATGGTAACTATCGTTATTGCATTTATTCTTTCATATTTTTATTTCTCGATCCATGAAGAACAAAGATTAAAGTATTTACCTTTTAAATTTTACATGCAAATAATTGTTAATAAGGGATACAGTTTCTTTCGAAAATGCACTTCTGAAAAATGGGGTCGCAGTTACCCCACCTTACTATTTATATATATAAATATATTTATCTTAAAATACTAAATAGAACGCTTGAAGTGTTAGCGTTCCGTTCCAAATCCCAACCAACCATCCCCAGCGGAAACTTTACCTATATAGCCTAGGATCCCCTCCAACCGGTTTGCGCGGCCCGCCGAAAGCCAGCGGAACGGGCCGAGTCCCTGAGGAGAGGTGGCTCAGGCGGAGGGGTCATCTCTCCTCTTTCGAGACTCGGGCGGCTCTGCTGGCTTTCGGTCGGCGGAGATAAGGGAAATGGATGGACAGTCAAGGAATATATCATAGGAATGTTTTTTTGAATGCGGGGTTCTTTTTTAAAATAAAATTTATTTGATACTTTTATTTTCTTTCCATACTATTATACAAATTAATATATACCTACATATATTTCTTTTCTTGAAGATGAACACCGAGCAAGTACATTGAGCCAGAAAATGATCTGTAAAAGAAATAACATTGATTTAACTAACTCTAAATGAAATATTATCATTTATAAAATATATTAATTTTAAATCTTTTTTTTCAGACGGACAACTGAGTCGCTTTGACCAAGCCAAGGGGGGCGAAGGACTTCTATGGCCCCTCACCCGCCCCCTATATCTTTAGAGTCTAGCTGCCCTCACTATTTACCTACATGTATCCAAAATCAAAATCGAAAAAAATAAGAAAGTTGTGAAAATGAGTATCTTTTTAGGTATCATTTTGTTTTTTTTAAACACACCGTGCCTACCCATGAAAAGGAAAAAAATCGCTTAATTCGAATAATTTTGGTTAACGATTAGCGCCCTCACAGCATTTTTGCCCCCATCCTCATAATGGGGAACTGAGTCTAACTCCCACAGCTTCTTTCGAAAATGCACTTTTGAAAAATGGGTTCGCAAGCACTTATCCCACCTTACTAAACTTGTAAATTTCAAGTTTGTATCTTTAGTTTACCTACGAGCTAAAAATGTTTTAAAAGATGGACAAACAGAATATTATTGCAAAAACTAATAAGGTTTTGATTTTACTCCGATTTTACTTTTAAAAAGAACCATAAAAATATTCCTAGATGTTTATGATGATATATCGACAGAAGCACCACAAATTTTTTTCAATAAAATATTCTAAATGTCATCCAATAAAAATAAAAGTACCTATAATCACATTCATCTAATTAGTGATAAATCCTGGAAATATGTTTATAAAATATTTTGAGCTTGAAGGGGACAATAAAAAGTGTGTCTTCTGCTGGAATTATAAATTTTATTTATTTATAACGAAACTATAGTCTCGTTATAAATAAATAAAATTTATAATTCCAGCAGAAGACACACTCTTTTATTGTCTCCTTCAATATATAAAAAATTCTGCTACTCTCGGCAAAAACTTTCAATTTAATATTTTGAGCAGTTATTGGTTCTAAATTTAAACACATAGCCATGGAAATATATGTCATATAATACGATATAAAAAGGAAAATCTAAATGAAATATAAAGTTAATTTTTATCGACGATTTGAAATCTTATAAAAATATATATATTTCTATCTTGAGGATTTGTGAAATATCGACAAAAACACTTTATTTTATTTTTTAATCGAATGCAAGAAAGGGCCCACCAGTAAGATGGAGCCCCTATGGATCTCGAAATATACCGAAGAGAACTAAAAAATGCAAAAAAAAAAAATTCAAAAATTTATTTGATCTAAACGTCAGTCATTTGATATAAAAATATTGTAAATATATATATCCACATCAAAATTGATTTAATTCTTGATTAATCCATAACTTAATGGAAAAATATTTTGTATAATTTTTGAGACACCTACATATCGATAAAAACAATAAAAATTCAACGGAACTCTAAAAAAATGATTTTTATTTATGCCTTTCAGCGATCTTAAGTTTAAGGGGGTTCGGGACCGTTTATCATTTTTATAAGAAAATTCTCAAATTTTTACCATCGAATCATTGATGTATTAAATATTTACTCCCAAAATTTGAAGTTGATCGTCTGTCTCATTACCGAGAAATAAATGATTGAAAATTGTTCTTTTAACATGGAAGTAAATGGACAGAACTTTTAAAAAGGCTATAACTTCTATACAAATTATACCATTTTCAACAAATTTATACAGATCAATAATTCATCTTTTATGAATCGAATGATACACCTTTCAATAGATTTGACAGTCTAGTTAATTAGTTATTCATAAATGTAAAAAAAATAAAAAGTTATTTGCAACCAACAGAATATAACAAAAGCACTAGTGTAGAATTCCAACTCTATTTCATGAAATCATTTTTGTGTTAAATAAATGTTTTTAAAATGAGAAAAAATCTCAATATTATTTTTATTAATATTATCAAAACAAAGATTTGTCGAAATTAACCTCATTTTTAACAATTTTTTTTATTAAATAATTCATTACGCAGACGCTATTTACAAAAAAACAAACATTACAAAAATAAAACAAAAATACAAACATAAGTTTTTGGTTTGAAGTTATTTACAAAACTTCAATAAAATATGTATATGTTTTTTGACTTGAGGCTATTTACAAAATAATAATAATATAATTAAAGGAATCGTAGGGAGTTGGACAAGACTTTAAATTAAATTAAATACAAGTTTTGATTAAATATGCCATCTTTGCCCCTTTAATTATTAATCATGGACACGAATAATGAAATATAATAATATAAGTTTTTTGACTTCAAACTATTTACAATAATAATTATTTATATAGGTATAAGGTCTGGCATGATCAAGTGAATCGTTGGGGGAGGTCATTTGGTCTGTGTCTCTTAAGTCTTTTTGGAATTGTTGTTGTCATTAGTTGTTTTGCGTAGTCGTTTGGGTGGTCATTTAATTTGTTTAAATATTTGTGGCTGTATTGTCTTATTTCTTCTATTACTGGAGGGATTGGTGTGTCTTTTTGTGTCGGAATTGGAGGTACTTCTGGGGGCATCGACTATGGCTCTTATCACTTTTAAATTAATTTAATTTATTAATAATAAATAAATATCCAATATTGGCTTGTGCTGATTGACTTTTGGTTTTTGTTTTCATTTATGCCATGTTCTAGGTGTACGTATTCGGCGTCTACGAGAGAATATCTTGATTGGAGGTAGATAGGATGCAGTCAACACGCCAGGGGTAAACGAACATTGCCTGCCAACTGATAAAATAGCAATTTTCTTTCTCTTCTTTCTTTCTTTCTATATAGTACTACTTACCACCCACTAAGGTGAGAGTTTATTTCTCAATTGAAAAAAGCATCCCTTATTTTTGTTCTTGAAAATTTTAATTATCTCGCTGTCTGTGTGCGTCGCTAACCTCCTTTTTTAACGTTATCATGATCATTGCTATGAATATAAAAATCACTGTTGTATATATCTATATAAAGCGAGGGAGAGTGCGGGTGTATGTGTGAGTGGTGAGTGAGCGGAGCATGCGCGTTGGAGCGTTCTGACGTCAGATGTCTGTGATTGGTAGCCGTCGGGTTTTAGAGGCGTGCCCCGACCGCCCACCGATTGAAGAGGCTCCGCCCCGCCTTGCTACCCCTCGCTGGCCGTAACAAGTACACAGGGTGATTCAATTAGTTCTATCATTTGATTTCAGGCGTTTTATATCCACAGATCTCGAGGAGCGTGTCTGCGGGGGTCGCGCTGTCAGATCAGCTGAACCACTCTTTGTACCAAGGCCAGCCAGCCAGCTAATATTATTCCCGATCGGGGTAATTGAATATTGAATAACGCGAGCCAAGCGAAGACGCCCGTTGTGTATTTGCTTGTGATCATGTCAAAAGTGAGAAGGTGAAGTGAGCCATGGATTATTCGTACCTGAACCAGGCGGCGGCGTCTTTTGACGCGTCGAGCTGCTCTTTGGCGGCGGCCGGCATGGACCCCTCGGGTCTCGGCAACATGCCTTGCTCCTATGGCGACCTCACCTCCTGCAGCCAGATGTCGCAGGCCGCGTACCGGTACACGGCGGCGGCGGCGTCGATGGCCCGCGGGTATAATCCGGCTGCCGCCGCCGCCGCCGCGGCCGCCGCCTCCGCCGCCCCCACGCACATGGGACATCACCATGGAGGCCCGCCGCCGCCCTCGGCTCAATGCGCCGTCATGGGCTCTCGCACCCACCAGGAACACGTCCACCATCGGGCACCCATGTTCACCTCCACCATGAATCTCCAAGGTCAGTTACCAACACTTCAAATTCATGAAAAAATTCCCTCCCCGTTAGACAGCTCATTATTGATCGTTAAACAATTATTTGGAATTTTATTTTAGTAGTTTAAGAGCCAGTTGTATGTCGGTTGGTAAATTCTTTTTAAACGTTGACAAAGGGTAAAATCTTAGAATTCACCTTGTGCCTGACTGGATAGCCACAAGGTGAATTATAAGTTTTTACCCTTTGTCAAAGTTTAAAAAGAGTTTACCAACCGACATACAACTGGTCCTAAGAGTACCTACTTAGTTATATTAAATGGCAAAGTGAGAGTTGCTTGTGCTACATTCACCTGAGTACTGGTGTGAATCCAACGCAGACGAGCCGTAAGGCGAGTGCAGTGTTTCATTGGAGTATTCAGATGAACATAGTAGGTACCTATAAGCCGAAGCGAATGCCTTAATCTTGATTGTCGGGTGTTCCTCACTACGCCCGTGCCATACACTATATTTTTTGTACCTAATTCAAGATGAGAAAGAACTAAGGTAAACGCTCCAGTAGTGGGCCTGTACCTGTAATGGGCCAGATGCAAGAAAAGTGCAACAATTAGCTTATCCAACTTTGAAAAATAGTTCTATATATAGTCCATGGCATGAGCTATATATAGCGTAATTTTTAAAGTAATTGTTGCACTTTTCTTGCATCTGGCTCACTACAGGTACAGGCCCACTATTGGACCGTTTACCTTATTTGAAAGAGAAAATAGGCTATAACTATTTGCAGTAAAATCTAGCGGTGCAAGAGTTATTTCTAACGTTTGATCCATTATTTTAGGCACTGGCTAATGATCACTTTAATTTAAATAATACTTAATGACGACAGGTTATGTCGCTGTGAATGTTTAAATAAATAATAAACGTACAGGAAAGTAGTGGGGTTGTAAAGAAAAATGGAACTTTACGTACATCGTGCTAGAAACGTGTATGTACCTATATAGTCAGTCAGAAATCAGTAAGTTTTTACCCCCACTAAAAGTCTCTAGAAAATTGCACTTTCGGGACTGGTAGATATTACAAAAAAAAATGTATAGTTGTTTATTAGATGGGATTATTTAAAAAAAATTAAAGGAAGACTCATGCACTGAGACAGCTCTAATTATTTTTTTAATTAAAACTCCTGCTAGCGTTTCTACCTTTGATTAAGGTAATTTTCAGAGTAAGAATTTGTTAATAATTATAAAAATAGAATCCACAACCTTTTACAACAAATATACCTACCTAAAAATATACAAAAATACTTATAAATATACATAAATATAAACACATGTTACCATATATGTTTCTATTTCTATGTAGGTACAGGTATTTTTGTATAGCTATATGTACTTTTATATTACCTATGTTATGAGAGTTGTGGATTCTATTTTTATGATAAGTGACAAATTCATCCGTTGAAAAAACTAGTCGAAACGTTAACATGACTCTTAAATAAAGAAATAGAACGGACTTTTGTTTTCATATTTTTTAAAATTCTATTTTTATTTTAAAATTTCTACCATTTGGGCTCCTTCAAAAATAATTTAATTCCCAATTCTTCTAGAAATCAACCCTTATTTTCCCGCTTAATGTTCCGCTAGAAAATTTTCTTTTTTTTCTTTTTTAAAGTCTCCAAATAATAATAATAACGAAAATGATGAGGAAGTATTAGATTTTCGGTCAAAATAAGTCTTTAATTGTTTCTTTCCGAACTTTTGATTCTTTATAATTGGAAATTTGATATTTTAAAGCCCTGAGGAGGATCTAATAAAAAGTATGGAAAGAAAGCTCGGAAATAAACAATTAGTGTTATTTTTTGCCAAAAACCTGATTCTTTAACAACATCTTCATAGCTTTTATAATTTTATTAATCAATAATAATAATACAAAAAATTATTTTCAATTTTTACTATATATTTTTGAGAATTCTTCCACCCACCTTCGATTGTTCTTTTTTATAATCTTCCTAAATACATTCTCATTCAATTCTTTATAGTAAAAAGGGGAAAATCATTCATACCTTTATATTATAATAATAAAAAATAAAAAAACAATTTACTAATATTAAAAATGAACGAAATAGTGAAGATAAAGTATTAAATGAAAATGAGTTGTCAAATCCGGTATAGGTCTTAAATTAGGAGGTTGAGATTGGTTTTGCTATTTTAAAATTTTTTTAACATATTCCTCTATATTTTTAACCAGGAAAGTCTTATTTGGTTCAATTTGTATTAGATATGATTGATGACTGGAAGAGGGTTATGGTTCTTAATATTTGACTGGACCCTTTCTAAATTATTAAGTAAGTCTAGTTTTTAGAAGCAATGGGAAATCTCTCATGTAACAGCATATCTCATGATTGGCTTGATGTTAATTTTTCATCCCACAAAAACTAGTTGTCAGGTCAATTATTTTTAGCCAGATTATTTTTAAGGAAAGGACTAACTGATCAAAAATATTCTGTTAATCTAATAACTAATCTTTCTATTTATATTTAAGAGTGGACATTTAGGGTATTTTAATTAAAAAAAGACTACTAGGTAGGTTTCTCAAATAAAAGAAATATTGTAATATCAATATATCTATATTTTACAGGCAACTATAGTCCATCTTTCAACATTTTGAAAGAATTTGACGAAGATGTTTTTTCTCTTAAAAATGATTTTTTATTTTTTTTTGTTTGTCATTTAACACATGTTATATTTTTCATTTAAAAAAATTATTATTATATTAAAGTCTCGATTTTTTTTTCAAATTTTTTGAAAAAAGCACACCAGAATCTATGACAATCTTAATTTTTTCAAATCCAATTAAATTTTGATTTTATCTTGCATGAAAACACAACTACTAGAATTTATATTAATCTTTCTGTTTTTTCTCATAATAGCCTCATATTTTACATTCTTATAACTTCAAGAGTTATTTGTCACACAATTCAAATAAATTTAATAATCTCACTAAATTACTTTGATTTTTTTATTATTATTTTTTTTGGCTTTCATCCGGCATTAACCATTAGCCATTTTACGATACTTTATATTAATTTTTTTCTCAATTATGTAGGAATCAGATTAAATTACGTTTATTTATTTATATGTATCTAGTACTCAATTTCGGTCACCAATGGTTGATATATCTCTATATATAAAATTCTTTGCCCGATACACTCACTCACTCACTCATCATCAAAACAGCCAGAACCACTGGATATAGAAACATAAAATTTGGAGAGGATATTACATCTATGCCATAGAGGCTCACTAAGAAAGGGTTTTTCGAAATTCGACCCCTAAGGGGGTCAAAGGGGGCAAAGTATGTTTTCACTTATTATGCGATATCTCTTAAGGACGATGAAATATCTACTTGCTTTTTACTTATAAAAATACTAAATTAAAATATCTAAAAACTAATTTCAGGATTTTTTGAAATTCGACCCCTAATGGGGTCAAAAGGAGCAAAATATATTTGCATTGTGTTTACACTAATTATGCATTTTCAATTAAGAACGATAAGATATCTACTTGATTTTTACTTAATAAAATTCTAAATACAAATATCTAAAAATTAATTTCAGGATTTTTTGAAATTCGACTCCCAACTATCTAAAATGTGAGTGGGGGCAAAAATTAAAACTCTCTCCTATCTTGATCAAATTTTGTAAAGTTATTCTTTATTACTTTAAGAAACTATTCCTGTAAAAATCAACTATCAAAATTGACTGTATGGGGGCGAAGGGGGGGGGGGGGGGGCAATTTATAGAAATTTTTAGCTTTTTTAGTACATTTACTTTTTAGAAAACTGTGGATTATTTATAAGCAAATATCTAAAAAATAATTTCAATCTCCCAAAATGTGAGTGGGGGCAAAAAATTAATACTCTCTCCGATATAGATCAAATTTTGTAATGTTAGTTTTTAAGACTATATAAAATGTATGCTGTAAAAATCAATAGCCAAAATGAGTGTGTGGGGGCGAAAGAGGGGGCAAAATATTACAGACCTAATAATCACATGCCGAGACGCCAGGGCCACCTGGCCGGAGGGCCGAGCTGTAGAGGGCGTGCCGAAGGCACGCCTGGAGCAGCTCGTACCTATATAAGGCGTGAACCGCGATTGGAATTAGGTGTACACCGTCTTTGGAATTATTTGGAATTACTTTGGAATTCATTAGATAATCTATTATCATCTATTGTCTTCTACTTGGAAATGAAAGTGAAAGTGGAATTAGGTGTACACGATTTTAGGTCGCGGTTCATCCCTCGTACCTATATCAACGATATGAATGAGACTTAGATATTTTCAGTGTTGTTTACTTTTAAAAGCATCATTGACACGTTTTCATTAAGCATTGAAATAATTTAATTTTAATTTTTTTAAATTCTTACTGATTATTTTAAATATGATGAAATTTCGAAAAAAAAAACTTTTTGAGGATCGTCCCTATTAAATAAGTGTTAAAATTTCAAACTTTAAACATTAATTTCTCGAAAACTAGATGTTAAAAAAATATATATATTGAATATTTTGATATAACATTAAAATTTCAGGCTTTAGAGTGAAAATGCCTTTAATGATCGAATTACCTTAAGATTCAATTAAATAAAATAGTCATAGTGCTGTCAACTTTTATTTATAAAAACATTTAATCAAATATAGGTACCTAATCATTAAAATCGATTCACCTAAAATTTCATATACATATTTCAAGTGCTTCTCGTGCACATGTCAGCTCAAACTGATTAATTAGTGTAAATGCAATATTATAATATTATATTAATAATATACGATTATATCTTCAAAAACATTTATTTCCTATGCTCTTGAATAATAATTACATTTTAATTACTTATTGTGGATATTATTTAATTAATTGTTTGCTTATAATTACCAAGGCTAATGGTTAAAGCCGAGAAAGCCAAAAAAAAACTTAAATTCTCTACATTCCTATATTTCAAAATATATAGAAATAAAATGTATTACTAACAGATAGTATGGTCCTCCCTTGATGGTCTGATACGTACTTATAATTTTATTTTGGATAGAACACAAAGTTTTGGGAGTATTATAGTATAGGCACCTCCCCAGCATTCAATTCCATAACTTAGCCTAGTATCTATACAGTCCTTAGAACATCAATATTTCATTTATTTTGGAGAAAATATAATGTTTTTAAGTAATTAAGCGATGTGGGACTTCCAGGCTAAGCTAGAGGTGATAGTCACACCCAGATAAGCTTCATGAAATCTATTTGTAAATATTTAGTTCTCCGAGCGTAGCAGAGAATATGGTTCATAAGGAGAAATCAATGAGGTTATATATAGTATATATAAAAATACTATATATTTGTTTGTTGAGTGAATAGCTTATTATTAATACAACTAAACAAATTTACCCACGTCGAATCGGGTATTTGAACCCTCAAGAAATAACAGAATATTTCAATTAAAAATACTGATGATGAAGTTCAAACCCTCGAAACTTTAATCACTAACAAATAAATTATATATATATATATATATATATATATATATATATATATATATATATATATATAACGAGGGGTGAATCGCGATTGGAATTAGGTGTACACGTCTTTGGAATTATGTGGAAGTAGGTGTACACCATATTAGGTCACGGTTCACCCTTCCTATATATGTTTATTTACATCGAGCAGAGGACAAGCTCATTAATTTCTCCTTATGATTGATAGTATCTGTCCACCTTGCAGAAACGTAACGAACTATCTGATATTTTGACAAAATATTTCTTAATAATCTTTTGTTTGTTGTTCAACATATATACAACTATTTTGTAGATCTTATTGCTGTAATTTCGTCCATTTTTTTTTTTTATTAAACTACTTTTTCTGAGTAATTTCAAGTATTTTTCCTGCGATATTTCTGAACTTCCCGATTCTACATTTGTTAAAGTAAAAAAGTTAAAAGTTGTTTCCTACGTAGGTGAAGAGCTTTTGTGATGAAAACGATGTAAAATGCCACGGAAGAGGGCATGTGTCTAGAACTTGAAATTTCCAAAATAATCTCGCGATAAAGGCGTTTGAGCTTTTAGAAAATTGCTTATGTACGTCAGGAGCAAAAATAACAAGGAACCTTTCAAGTGTCAGCCCAAATGCTGCCCATCACCTGAGAACCAACCGTTCATGCTTGCTAAAGCTAAAGGCATTTGAAAACGGCTCTAACAAATTACATGCATATACCACAATTTCAGTTCCATAACAATAGTCTCGTTAACAACACTAACTCAGATAATAATTAGGCGTAACTTTCTGATTAGTTTTAACAGACCGAAAAAATACGTCTTTTTTCGATCCTATAGGAGGGGGGTCCTATTCTTACCAACATTTATTCTGGTTTTTTGGGCACTCTGAAGTTTATATTTTGATTTTGCTTGGGTTTGGAATAATTTCTCACATCATTTGCATGGAAAGCGGGAAAAAGGAAGCGTTTGGGGCCTTAGGGATGATTTATGATATAATAGCAATTGTATTGTTTGGCTTTGTAGTATGGGCCCACCATATGTTTACAGTAGGAATGGACGTGGATACACTAGCCTATTTTACATCTGCTACCTTGGAATTATATATTTGGCTCAGGTTCAGTAGAGGGATCCTGCACAATCTATGGCGAAACAAGAAAACTTTCAGTTTTGTCTATAATAATATTAATATTACAACAATAAAATTGAATATTTAGTGACCTTGAATTTTCATTTTCAAATAATTTAAAATATATGTAGATAAATTTTCTAAAAATTAAAGTTTATTTTATGAAATTAATTTGTGAGCCATCTGTGTATTAAATTCAATGCTTTCTGAAGCTTTCTGAGCGAGCTTAGTATTAAATTAATCTAGGGGGGGGGGGTGAGTGTTTTCTTGGTTTTTTCAAAATATCTCAATAAGGGCTGAAAGTATTTTAAAAATTGAGCGAAACCATGCCGTTTTGGTCTACAAGAAAGCATCAGAGTGGACATCGAAAAAATTATATTTTACGAGATATTAATTATTTTGTCGAAATGTCTATTAGTACATTACATTTAATTCATATACCTACGTTCTAGCTCAAAATTAAGTGTGAATTTCAAAACGAAATTTCACATAAAGTTTTTTTGTATCGAGATTAAGAGCTGATTATATTTTGATTGAAATCGAACACGAAAGGGGGGTTCTTAAAAAATTAAAATTATAAAATTTTCGAACTAAAAGGGCAACAAAAATGAAATTTACTATAATGAAAAAGAAAGTCATTATTTCTTTCTGGGACCAAAATTGTAAGGAAGGGGGTTGAAAAGAACTTCCAATATAAGTCGTTGACGCTTTGATCATGCGAAATTTCATTTAAGGTAGATCTTTCACAAATGCAAAAATTCAAGAAGTCTTCGAAACTTGGAATATAAGTCATTTAAAGCATAATAAACACACTGTTAAAATTTGAAGACGATTTACAACACCAAACATGAAATAATTGCAATTAAAAATGAAATTTTTTACATATAGTAGATTGGGAAAGGGTGGGAAAATGATTATTATTTTATTTTTTTTATATTGAATAACTTTCACCATCTTAATGAAAAACTAATATTTGTTAGAATAATATATTCGAAGTAACTTGAAAAAAAAATTGAAATTATTTCCCACGTAGTTTTGATAAAAAAAAACTTATTTGGGCGATTATTTTTAGTGGAGGGGATATAAGATCAATAGCTTGGAAAGGATCCATTCATAAATAGAATATATAATAGTAGTGTAAAAAGTACAGTCACGTTAAAAAAACATAACCTACAATTTTAACACCGTTCATAGTTATAGAGTGGTTACGAAGTCAAAACTTTTTGTATGGATTGTCGTGAAAGAATCTCCTTAAGCACCATTCATCATATACGACCTTATGAAAATGACTCACTATGTGATCCAAAGAGGGAGATTTAAAACTAATTTGAAATAATAAAATAAAAAAAAATCGAAGAAAGCTGGTATTTACAGTAGGAGAGAACCATATTTGAAAGGAGATATGATTAATTGTTAATGGGCCCAAAATTGAGATGGGGTTCTTTCATAAATGATTACAAATTATTTGACTAAATATTAATTATAAGAGAGAGGGAGGATTTATGGTAAAGTTATGTGAATGGCCACATCAGTTTATTTTTCTATAAATAATTATATAAATAAATAGAGTGTAATTGAAATTTTTATATGATAAAAAAAAAAAAAAATTGCAATATAAATTTGAATTTGCCAAATTTACGTATAATCCATATTTATGCCGCAATCAGAGAGACGTTTTTAATTTCCATAAAAAGTTTTTTTTTTCGAGGGGGTGAAAAACACACTATTTATGCAGAAATTGCGGATACAATGGATTATTTATCATTTGTAGAGCATCATTGAAAGAAAGGGACAGAGACAAGGGTGGTTCGGGGAGCAGGAACAGTAGCAGGAGCAGGAGCTAATTATTACTAATGTCTTGGTTGCCTGGCTGGGTGTCGTGTGGTTTTAATGATTATTTTCTCTTAGAATGAACACAATTACATTTTCCACTTTCTCTGTCTTGCTCATTTTCCTCGTTTTGTTATCTGATTGCGGCTTTTGCCGAAATGAAATTAAATTCGTTCGCGTGCATGGCAAAATTCAACGAAAATTAAACTGTTTTATTGCTTTTCTGAAATTCAGATATTGTATTCCATTAGCTGGCCATGTGGCCATACATGGAAGGGATTTTTGAAAGATTTAGACCATTAAAGCAGATGACACTCTAATTTCAAACTTATGTTGATTCTCGTTGCATTATATATCTATTACTCTAACCAAATGACCTAAAGTACCGAGACAAATCAATTCAGAGGCTGGCTATCAGACTGGTAGGAGATCCTGCATTAACTGACAGCCCCGCCCTTTCTCTTTTTTTAGATATAACCATGGCTTTTGTTCTGATGAGATAAAATCAATAATCCCTCCAAAGGCTTCATTTGCGCGAAATACACGATTTTCTAAGACTCAACTCCCCTACGCTCTTAAAATTGATACTAACCGAAGAAACGTATTCGTCAATTCATTTATCCCTATGACATATAGAGACTGGAACTCCCTTCCTCCAACCGTCTTTCCAGCAATAAAAACCTTCAATCTTTTAAGACCCGCATCCACAGATACCTTCAACTCCTAAATTTCTTCTTATTTCCAAGATACAAGGGTCCACCGTGGACGTTGTACACCTTTTTGGTGCAACTTCTTCTTGTATCAATATCATTATAAAAAAGATAGGTATACCCGAGGAGTGAATCACGATTGGAATTAGGTGTACACGTCTTTGGAATTATGTGGAATTATTTTGGAATTCATTAGATAATGCCCCTTCATCTATTGTCTTCTACTTGGAAATGAAAGTGGAAGTGGAAGTAGGTGTACACGATATTAGGTCGCGGTTTAACCTTCGGGTATAAATCATTATCATTAAAAAAACCTTGACTTGACGATGTTATTTTTAGGGTTCTATTCAAAAGTAAAATGGACATTATCCATCTGTATGTCAGTGTATTTGTCATAGCTTGTAAATGATAAATAAAACTCAAATTTGAAATTTACAAATTCAATGAATTAATTTTCTCCAAAATAGAATATCGTCTTAAAGTCTTAACCGAATTATTTTGGAGAGAGGTTCTTATTTTTTGTGGGATCAAAAATAAGAAATATTTTTTCATAATGGGCTCTGAATTAGCCCTAGCAAAATATTATTTTTATTTATTTGCCTCCGGAATTTAGTGCCCATTTTAGCCAGTCAACATTGTTATGGATGTGTTTCTGGGTGTGTCAAAGCCTGTCTAAGTTGGTTAAGGGATCAGATTATAGCCGGTCAAATATTTTCAGTGAGCAGGGCTTGAACCCGGGCTACCTCGATTCATGGACTTTAAATATAATATTTTATTAAATATGTAATTTTTGATTTAATTAAGTTGACCAAAATCAATTTTCTCTATTTTAATATGTCTATTATTATTTATAAAAAAATATTAGTAGGGTATAGGTTTTGAAATAAATAAGTAAAAACATACTAAGTACTTTTTAATAAATAATTATATACTTTACACTTAATACACTTGTTCCCTTAATTATTATTATATATTTAATTTTATATAAGTTTCAATTTTCGGCTGCTATTTCGTTACTTTAAGCCGACGCGATCACAGTCATTTTGACTGATCGGTTTAATAAATATATATAGCATTTTTATTATTTTCGCTTTAATTAAATTAGAGGAAAAATGAAATCCATAATATTTATTAGTCGCATATAGGTACTTGTAAAAGTCATGTTATTTTTCAGACAAAAAATATATATAAAAATTAAAATTAATATATATATATATATATCAGTGATGGGCCGTGACATTTCAACCAGGGGATGGTGTCTAAAAAAATCTCTTCAATTTTTAAAATGTTATTTTATTTTTCGTTCCTTTATGTAAAATTAATCGATTAACGCAGAATTTTTCATTATTTTTCAAATTTAACATTAGGTATAAAGTATACTTACCTTAGATTTTTACTTTACCATACAGGGTATAGTCAAGTATTGTAGTCGTGCATGAAAAAAATGTTTTTCCTTCTTTTTTTCGAAATATCTAAAAACGGCTGAAACTATTTTGGTGCATATCGACCCAAAATCAAGGGGGGTGAAGGGGGTTAAAATTTAAAAATCTAGGCCGTTTGAGCAAACTCAACCAAATTTTGTATACATAATCAGTGGACCCCCAGAAGTCTAAAAATGCAAAAACTAACTGCCCAAAATCGGGGGGGGGGGGGGGAAGTAGGCCAAAAATGAAAATCTTGGCCATTTACCAAACTCAACCAAATTTTGTTTACATAATCAATGGGAAACCAGAAGTATAAAAATGAAAAAACTAACCCCCACTACATGATTATAAATAATTTTAGGGGCCAGGTTGTATGGTAAAGTCAAGTGGATGGCCACATCAGAACACGTCAACTTATTTATAACACGATATGTAAATACTCTTGACGTTTTGAAATTTTATGGATGCGCAGGATCCACAGCATTCATGGACAGCTCGCCACTGATATATATTAAAACCAGTCATTTTGGCTGGTCCGGTAGTTCCAGTGTTAATTAATTGAAAAACACCTGTTATTTTATATTCATATCTTTATCATTTCAATCTCGGAAAATCTCAATAAAATCATTCAAATACTATCTATATTCTGCCTTTTGGAGCGGAAAACTCTGAAGATAAGCCTAAGTCTAATCATTTCTTCCCATAAAAAATGCTTTAGCACCAGAACGAACTTTCTACGACATTTTATCATTGCGTCATTGTGACTATCTGAATCTAAGCAGACAGAAAGAAAATCATGGTTTCTCTTCATTCCAAGTATTTTACACAATCACTGAATAAGAAGATTTTTAATAGAATTCAATACTAGGATCTCCCAGGCGTACGAAATAATAACCCATTCCTCAAAACACCCCCCACCCCCCACCAAAAACATTTTGACCTCTCAACAAACTTTCTATGACTTTTAGTTCTTGTCTTTTTTTAACCGATTTCAAAAAAGGAGGAGGTTCGAGTTTGTGTCTATGTTACCTGATATCATCGCCAATTGTGAACCGATTTTGTTGATTTTTTAACATTGGGTTCAGTCTAGTTTCCGATTGGTAAAAATATTTCATTGGTATTGGATCTTTTTTGTTATGTTTGTTCAGGCATAACTTCTTTGTTTATGAACCGATTTTAATGATTATTTTTGCGTTTGGATCAGTATAGCTCCAAGATAGTCAAGATACCTATTTATTTATTTTATGTATGTTTAGCGAGAACTTTTTGCTACGTGGACCGATTTCGATGATTCTTTTTTTATTGGAAAGGGGTACCTTAGGGGTGGTCCCATATTAATTTGGCCAAGTTCTGATGATATGATTAATGACGAAATAACGTAAATCTCCAATTCTTATGAGCAGATAATCGAAATTATAATAAATAAAATCTTTTATAAAATACGAAATATTTACATGAAATCACTTTTTGAAGTCGGTGATAAGCAAACTTTATAAGCGAGCATACCCGCCAAACGTACTAAGTAAGATCCGTCGAGTGCGATTCATAAAATGTACATGTTTGTCACCGACTTCAAAAAGTGATTTCATGTTAATATTTCGCCGTTTAGTTATAACTAAATTAGATAATTGTTTTATACCTTTTAATGCATTTTATTTTATTTATGAGTTCTTATTATTTTATTTGTTGCATTTAGTTTATACTCCAAATATATGAATCCAGACACAATGAGCAAAATAAAAATAAACATTCAAGTTAATTCAATACGCAGTCTACCTGCCATGCATGATGAATAATTCATATTCTATTAAACTAATTTTTTACTGATTACTGTCCTTTTGTATCAATGATTTATAATTCCCCCCCTTCTCTTTTTGGAAATTCACTTCTTTTTAAAATCATTCATTAGAAATCTTTCTGAGATATAAAATTTAATTATAAATAAAACTTTTTATTTGTCTTAAAAAACAAAACAAAAGCAAAAGAAAAAATGTCTCTTTCTTTGTGCGTGTCGGGTGCATTTAATTATTCCAAGACATAAAAAAAGATGATTAATAAAAAGTCAAGCGAGCCAAAAGGATACATTTTAATTAAAATTCTTAAATTTAATTCCAGGACCGAACCAACATCCCTTTAAGAAGATATTAGAATTAATAATAATAATAATAATAATGCCAACATAAAATTTAGAAATTCCCCTTGTAAACTGTGTGGTTGGGCTCTTTTTTATAACCTAAGCCATCCACGTTTTTTTCTTACTTCATTATACTTTAATTTAAAATACAATTTCATTTATAATTCAATGAATGATCATAGTAAAAAGTTATAATTTTTTTTTAGTATAAAAATAAAATTTATATGCTACTTTTTTATTACATAGACATTTATATTTTTATTCACAGTGAAATCACCTGTCTCTTTCTACAAGTCTCAGTTCTTTGTAAAGTTCATAAAAATGAAGGAAAGACTATTAAAATGGATTAGAGATATAAAATAAAAAAAATTTAATAGAGGAAAAAATATGCTTCCTAGATTCAAATTTATGCATTTCTTAAAATTAATTATTTTATGTGCAATTGTGCATAATACTACGAGATTCGTTGAATGTTTATATTTATTTTATTTTATTACTCAATACTTATTCTTTCCCCTTTTTAAAATTATCTACATTAATTATCCATCGATAGTTGATTAATTATAAGTATTTTAATATATTATAAAACTAGCTGATGCCCGGGCCTTCGGCCCGAGCGTCACCTAGCTCCTGGCGGGGAACGTCTCGTTTTATGGTTAAAATTTATATAGATAATAGCTGACCCGACCAAGCGTTGATATGACTAACTCAAAAATTTAAATATATTTAAAAAATAATAATAGTTTTGAAAATAAATAGAAAATGCAAATAATTATAGAATAAGTATTAAAACAGCAAATGAATTATATATTACTTGTCAAAATTGTTCCCTTAACCAAAAATAATATTGACAGTTGAAAGATTTCAAAAAGCTATTATAGGCCATCTTGTTTGTTTGCTTTTACCCACCCCCAGAGAGGCGCTGGCGTTGTTTCCTGGAAAAAATATTTTTTTGCATGCCACAGGTGTGATATCTATAAAATCACTATATATAAAAACATTCGTGTATTTGAATGGAATTTTGTGTGAAAATTTCAAAGAAATCGGTGAAGAACTTTCGGAGATCCTTCAACGTATCACTTAAGCGTAACAGTACATTTTTATTTAGATAGATAAGTATTTTCTTTTGGAGATAGACTTGTAAATTTAAATGAAGAATTAATAGAATGAGAGTTCAGGAATAATGAAAAATAAAATTCTGAAAATACTAATTTATTAGGCCATCAATTTTATGCTCTTAAAAACCGACGTTTTGAAGGATATTTTTTCTTTCTTAGTTTAAGGGTCAACAAATGAATCATACAAGAAACTTCCTTTTCTTTCCTTCAACAGTGCTCGAATGTTGTTATTTCTTGCCAGAATCATCAATAGAAAGAATGGTAAGAAATAATAATCGAGCACTGTTGAAGGAAAGAAGAAGGAACTTTCTTGTATGATTCATTCGCTCGATGACTCTTTAAACCCCGAAGAAGTAGAGAAAATCCTCCAAAACGTCGGTTTTTAAGAGTATGAAAATGACATTCTCACTGCTGAAAACATTGAAGAATCAACTTAAAATCTAAAAGACTAAATTCATTTTTGGTGGTTGAGAAATACACACATTTTTACACCAGAACAAACTTTATACGACTTTTCATTCTTGACTTAACGTGGGTATCGCAATTCACGATTCCTAGTCAAAAAATTATCATGATGGAAAATTATGTGTTTTTCCTACCAAAAGCATTAAAGCATTCAATCCCATTAATTTTTATTGAGTAAAATTAATACTAGAGCCACCCGGTAGGATGTCTTTGCCTTCTGGATACCGAATAATAAGAGTACTTTCAAGTGAAATTATTTTGGTTGCTATCAAATAAGTAGTTTCGATGATACATGAAAAAAAAACTCGGAAAGCCTCAGTATGAAAATTCCCTTTTGCACTTTGCCGCTTAGTAAACTTTTATAATAATAACTGTTTATTAAATTAAATGAAGTAAAAGTGTGGTCACCTTTTTCTTTTTAATTAATTTTTTAATGAAAATAAGAAAAAGAAAGGAATCATTCCCAACAACAGCGCCGCCTTTCGTTCAACAGGGTAGTCTAATTCCCACCTTTGGAATCGTTTGGTTGCATATGAACAAGGCGAAATCCATAAATTCAATGACTGAATAAAGGAATAAATCATTATTATTTTTTTATACTCCTTTATATAACGTCTGAACGTTGTAATAAGTCATTAACACAGTATTTTACATGGTCACCTATCCAAGAATTAGCCACTATGTATTAATTATCTCTCGGGCTTTTAAATATTATAAGAAAGGTGGTCACTGGTCATATTTATTTATTTAATATACTATATATTCGGGACCAAAACCCATTTTTAGAGATATTAAAAGTTTATTAACTTACTATATAAATCATTTATTATTATTTTTTTTATTTTACTTGTTTTGTAACCCTTTTATAACAAAACAATAACAACAGTGAATTAACTAGGTTCTTAATTTTAATCGATGCTGTGTCGAATATTTCTCTATTATATTGACATTTCCAGTTCTTAGGGTTCAATCCACACTGGAATGAATACATTAGGTATGAAAATTTCCGGTAAGGATTTTGGGATTTCTAGTTCAATTGCTCTTAATATAAAAATGACTAGATTCAAGATTTGAAGGCTATTTATTTACCAGTGACAGGGCTATATACTACTATAGAAAGAGAAAATCAGTTTAATCTCAACTTAAGGTAGTTGTTTCGAGTCAATACTAGCAAAAAGTTCATGCTAGAGTATACAGACAATAGGGATACATAATTCATAAGCCCAACACTTTTTGCTGTTTAAATATCACTACTAGCCAATCTCGTTCTTGTTTGACAAATCTGGCAACATTGTCCGATCTTGTATATATTTAATAATAGAAATTTCAGATAAAGTAGATTATAAAGGCAGATTTATAAAACAAAATGTTCTTAATAAGCGATTGAAAGCTGTTGCGACAATGGCTGAAGAAAAAAACACTTAATAAAAATTACTAAAGTTAACCAACTTTTTAGGTTAAATAAATGCGTTGTTGCCAGCTCGTTTTTCCACAAGATGCATCCTGTTGTCGAATTGATAAACGGAGATGTGGATATTGGCATGAAATCTGCCGAAGCCGCGAGTACGACTAAGAAGCAGCTGAGCTGGTTGTCTGCCACGGGGGACGTACTCCTCCCGCGCCCCCACACCCTCTGCGCCCCCTTGGTTTTCCACTCATTCGCTCAAAACATTTCCACTTGAACAGCAAGAGTAACAAGGTTATCAACGGAGAATGGAGAAAAGGGTCGTAGTGGGGGCTAATCAAATTAGAGACAAACAAACCAACATTCGGGATCTATCTGGGACAAGGAGGAATACAGCAAGCCGAAGTAGGACGCACCAACACACTGGACACACTTCTCTATCTAGCTATCCTAATATACTTAATGACTAAAACTAGTATATTATTACGATTAACACTAATCAGTGAAATTTTAGAATCCAAATTCATTCTTGATAAAAGAAAAGAAAATTTATTTTATCTTGTTAACATTTTTAATTGTTTTTTTGGTTAAGATCATATTGTGCAAAACTAAATTTTATACCCATACAGATATACCTAAATATGAATTAGCTATAGGTATATATATATATTTCTTTAAATAAGTAGGTTATAATGAAAGGCAGTCCATAAATTATTTACTTTTATTTAATTTCCGATGTTTCGGAGACTTTTTCTCTCATTTCCTTCTTCAGAGTATTGAATAGTTTAATTGAAAAGTTTTTGTTTTGCCGAGAGTAGCAGAGTTGTTGATTCACAAAGAGAAACAAAGAGGTCGTCCTCAGCTTGATGCAAATAAACATATACACATATATCTAAATGATATATATATATATATAATTTATTTGTTTGATTCTATAGTTTCGAAGACTTGGTCTACATCATCAGTCTTTTTTAATTATAAATATTGTTTTTCATATAGTCAATACCCTATGGATATTGAAAATTTTTGATCTTTACTTAGCTGGGAGCCTAGAATTCTAACAAGTCTTCGAAACAATAGTCTCAAATAAATAATATATATATATATATATATATATATATATACAAATATATCATTTCGATATATGTGTGTATGTTTATTTGCATCAAGCAGAAGACAACCTCTTTGTTTCTCTTATTGAATAGTTATTGATACTTTAAAGAAGGAGAGAAAAAAGTCTCCGAAACGTCGGAAATTGAATAAAAGTAAATAATTTATGGACTGCCTTTCATTATAACCTACTTATTTCGTTTACCTAAGAAAATAAATAAAATTATATTTCTTTAAACTTTTTTTATTCAAAGACGATAAAATATGTTTCCTTAATTGATGTAAGTAAACCTAACCATAGGGTCTGAGTGCCGCTCGATTTATTTATTATCTTGCAGCCCTTTTGGCGCTCTTTGATAGGCAACGGTTAGCTGTGCACACCTTTTGCATCCATTGATTGAAAAAGGATTTGAGAGGAATTAGATAATAAAATAGATGCAATATGTACAATATTGATTGCAACGTTTCGCTTTATATTTAAGCTTCATCAGGTTCTTTATTTGTATCTAGTATTTCGTTATCTATATATACTTATTTATAAAGCGCTTAAACGTGCATGTGTTACTAGGTGGAGTTAGCAACGATTAGACATATGGGTCTAAATTCAAAACTTTTATTTTATTTTTTTAATATTTTCATAGATAAATTTTAAATAAAATATAATTAAAATAAAATTAATTAAAAATAATAAATTTTAAATTGATATCTATTATTTTTCCTTAAAAAACTAAAATTTAAAATATATATTTTATGAGCGTGAACACATAATGGCTTATTGTTAACCTTTAATTTAAATATCTACTCTTTTTAAACGAGCAAAAATTGTTTGTTTTTATTTATATATATGGTATTTATTTGTATAAGTATTTATTTTTTGCATTTTTTTCTATTTTGAAAACGGCTCGAATGATTTTGATGAAATTCACACACGAGTTATATACCAATATAGGTATCTTTGGGTTGACAATTCGATCTGTCACGGTTCGGCTAAATTATTTTTGATGGGTTTTTTGTTAATTGAAATAATTATTCAAACGAGCAAAAATTGTATATATACGGTATTTATTTATACATTTATATATATTTGTATTTTTTTTTTAATTTGGAAATGGCTCTTTTTCAGTTTTTTCAAAATTTAACCCGTGAACCCAAATGAGAAATTTTTTATTTCGAAACCTTACTCACAAAAGGCTTGGTATCTTCCTGAATGTCAACCCAACCAACCAAAATGCGTGGAGTCTACAAATTTTAATTCTCCAACCGGATTCGCGGGGTTCTGAGAGTGATGAGAGTTAGGAGAAGACGAGGGGTGAACCGCGACCTAAAATCGTGTACACCTACTTCCACTTCCAAGTAGAAGACAATAGATTATCTAATGAATTCCAAAGTAATTCCAAATAATTCCAAAGACGGTGTACACCTAATTCCAATCGCGGTTCACCCCTCTGGGGAAGAGGAGAGAGTCGAGAGGACATGTATAGGGTTGGCGGAGTGAATTATGATCTGAGGTGGGTCTAGTGGGAAGGATAGTGCTCAGTGGGATGGGTGGGGATTAGAGGAGGCTAGCAAGAGAGAGAGGGGGGTGGGGTCCAGGGGATGAGGTGGGGATCCCGGGGTGTTAGGGAGAGGGTCGGTGGAGTAGATGGGGCGTAGGTCCAGTGGGCGCGGCTCTTTGGCTTTGTCGCATCTGACCTGTCTTGGAATGAACACATCTCCTCTGTGGCGAAATCTGCAGCAAGGAAGATTGGCTTCTTATTCAGGTTCAAGCGATTTTACAAACCCCCACAACTTCTCACCATCTACAAGGCCCAAATCCGCACCTGTCTCGAATACGGCTCTCATCTATGGAGAGGAGCCTCAAAATACTCTCTTGCTTGGATGCAATTCAGAAACGAGCCGTCAGGCTAATTGACGATTCTACCCTCACCGACTCCTTCGACTCGCTGGCTCATCGAAGAGATGTCTCTGCCCTTTCCCTTTTCTATAGATACTATCACGGCAGGTGCTCTGATGAGATAAAATCAATAATTCCCCCAAAGCATGCTTTGCACGTAGCACGCGTTTTGCCGACTCCCAACACTCTCTCGAGGTCAAATTAGAAAAGTGCCGGACCACTTCATTCGCGAATACATATATCCCCATGACTTCAAGGAACTGGAACTCTCTTCCAGCCTCTATCTTTCCCAGCACCTATAATCTTCAAACCTTCAAAATCGGAGTGCATAGACACCTACGTTTACACCCTCTCACTTAATCAACTTTCTCTCTCTTCGGTAATGCAAGGGTCTTTCGAGATCCATAGGGGCTGCATCTTTACTGGTGCACCCCTTCTTGCATTCGATTGCATTAAAAAAAAAAAAAAAAAGAAAAAGAAAAAGGGTCTCCGAAGGCGGGCACCAAGGAGCGAAGTCTCATGGCTAGCAAGAGGCCCGCCGAAGGCATGCCCCAGGGGGTAAAGTCAGCAAGATGCCCGTCGAAGGCGGGCTTTGCAGCTGGTTGTATTATTACCTACTATGTAATCAAAAAATAAAAACAGACACCCTGTATGTGTGCAATGTGCATGCTTATTAGTATATATTTTAATTGTTTCAGCCTGATAGATGTATTGGACAAGAATAAAATGAATGAAATATCGTGCGTGAGTTGTGTGGGTGGATAGCAAAGGGGGAGGCTGTCTCTGTCTGGCTGAAGAGTTGATAGATTACTCTGCTAATGCAGACTGAAAGCTCCGCTCTGTTCTTTCTCTCTTCTGCTACTTACACTTACCACACACTCACACACACACTAACTTGCCCTTAGAAAAAGAAATCACCCAGTAACAAATAAAAAGGGCTACTCAAAATAATGACAGACTTTTTTTTATCCTCCAAGCAGATTTCTTGCCACTGGATAAAACCTCAAAAATAAAATTTGTCATTTTATTATTATTATTATTGTATAATGAAGGAGTTTTGTTTGAACCAGGGAGTTAATGTACAATCATTATCTATATTTATTAAATTATCGACGCTTTCATACATCTATAGTTTCTATGAAAAATATGTCGCGTGTCGCGAAAATTCTCTTAGTTGTACTGTACAAATCTATGACTATATTATTATATTATATTTCAGAAAAATACCATATGTGAAAAGAAATTTCCAAAAAACATGATTTTTCCAAAAAATGCACTTATATCGCTTTGCGGAACGTGTTGTTTTTAATAAAAAAAAATACCTCGCGTGTTTTCATCAAAAGGAAGCTTTTTAGGGAGCGTCAGAAAAAATTTAATTTTTAACGACCAGTCTAATATATATATACTTTATTAGAGGGGTTTATATTTCTATTTTTGTTAGCAAAATAATTTTATGCCTCTTTAATTTAGAATGTTTTGAGTTTTTAAGAAAATTTTGTCACCAAATAAAAAAAATTATATTTGCTAATTTTAATTTCAATTTACTCTAGATATGTGTAAAAATCAAAAAACTATAATTTAAAATAGTTCTTTTATTAAAGATAAAAGTAAATAAATATTATATTTAATATTGATTTACTATGAGTTAAGGATTCTTGGTCATTAAAATTAAAAAATTAAAAGATGTAAAATTTTTTTTCTTTTTCAATATATCGGGTGTTTTTTTTAGAGGTATAGAACTTCGAATTGAAATAAAACACAAGAAAATCGTTTTAATGTCCATCAATTTGGCTTTATTGGAAGGATAATTTTATGCCATTAATGTTTAAATATGATTTCGGGCATGTGGCCGCCGCGGCTGGCTCGAATAAATCCAATTCTACAGGTCCAATTTTCAACCACTTTTTCGAGCATATGGGGCCGTATGTTGGCAATAACGCCACGAATGTTGGCTACGTCAACAAGCAAAATTGCCGCATTTGGAGTGAAGAGAATCCACATGAGACCCTTGAGACGCCATTACATCCACAAAAACTGACTGTTTGGTGTGCTCTATGGGCTGGTGGAGTCATTGGGCCATACTTCTTCCGAAATAATGCTGGAGAGTCAGTTACCGTTAATGGAGACCGGTATAGAGCCATGATAACCGACTATTTTGTTCCCGAATTGGATGGCATGAATGTGGATGAGTTGTGGTTCCAACAAGACGGCGCTACATGCCACACAGCGCACGTCACATTCGATGAGCGCATAATTTCGCGGAATGGACCTGTCAATTGGCCACCAAGATCGTGTGATTTGACACCATTGGATTATTTTCTTTGGGGATATGTGAAGTCGCTCGTCTACGCCAACAAACCAGAAACGTTAGGGGACTTGGAAGCCAACATTCGTGGCGTTATTGCCAACATACGGCCCCATATGCTCGAAAAAGTGGTTGAAAATTGGACCTGTAGAATTGGATTTATTCGAGCCAGCCGCGGCGGCCACATGCCCGAAATCATATTTAAACATTAATGGCATAAAATTATCCTTCCAATAAAGCCAAATTGATGGACATTAAAACGATTTTCTTGTGTTTTATTTCAATTCGAAGTTCTATACCTCTAAAAAAAACACCCGATATATGGTATATTTCGGGCTATCAACCCATCTTCAGGAAGTACAGAAAATGATGCTTGTCCAGCTAAATTAATGATTACTCTTATCTTTATTAAAGATGTTTCACCTTTCACCAACACCACAATCTCTACTAATTATGTTCTTTTATTAGTTTTTTTTTTATTTAGAAGACCTTATAAATTTGAAAATCGAAGGTAAAATTATATATGTTTTAGTATAGGACCATATGGAAATCTCAATTTTTTGATCGCCTCAAGATGGCGGACTCTGGCAGGCGACATTTTTCTAGCCATATGCTTACTCCCTATCTCCAACAAATTAGATAGTTCAAAAGTTTGACCTTCAATATCAGAATTATAAATTAGAAATGTATAAAAAGACTGATGACCATAATTCTAACAAATAAATTTTATTGAAGGAGAAAATAAAAGAGTGTGTCTTCTGCTGGAATTATAAATTTTATTTATAATTCCAGCAGAAGACACACTCTTTTATTGTCTCCTTCAATAAATAAAAATTCTGCTACTCTCGGCAAAAAAACTTTCAATTTAAAATAAATTTTATATATTTGTATAAGTCCTTGCCTTTTTTCATAAGCTAACTTTAGTTGTTATTTTTTAAAATGTACTTCGTTTGTAAGAAATAAATTTGGCATCATAATTGTATTATTTACCACTCGAGTGGAGTGTTTTGAGTATTTGTTTTTAATATTGATAGTATACATTTGCTCTGCTTAAATAAATTACGAAATGTGACTTGGACAGTTTTTTCGGACGGCTTCATATGTTTATTTGCATCAAGCGAGGACAACCTCGTTGATTTCTCTTAAGAAAAATAGCCGACTTCTATACTTCAACAGTCTCCACATAGCTTCTAGTTATAAATAAAAAGTTTACACTAAATTAATCACAAATTATGTGATATTTCATTTTTTCAAAATAAACGGTCCATTTGTATCTGTAAAATTAGTTGCATCAAACAGAGGAGAACCTCAGTGATTTATCTTTATGAATCCACAACTCTGCTACTCTCGGCAAAAAAATATCTTTTCAATCAGATTATTTTTCTTTTCTTTATTAATTACTAAGTTGAAAAATCGTGGACGAAAAAAACGATAACATCCATTCATCCGCACAGACTAAATGAAAAAATCGCACTTTTTGGCCTCTCGTCGAGACCCCATGTAATTTTTTGTAAAACTGACACGTGCTAAAATTCAACCTAATTGAATAATATAATTTGTGACTTTAATTGATTCCATGGGTTCCGTAGTCTTTACCTCAGGGCCCTTTAAGGTAGCGCTTTCCGCGAGACCGATTACAATACTTTCCCATGCTTCGCATGGGATAAAGTAAAAAATAATAATAATATCAGTAAAATAACTAAGTAAGTATATCAATAAATAAAAGAAATTATTAGCAATTGGAACTAATTAAACAAAATAAAGATTAGAAGAGTAGTCACAAGAGATTGTCTATTAGATGGAATAGATTATTTTTAATTATATATGACAGAAGGGTTGTTTTTACCCTCTCGGGAATCAAACTCGATGCCAAAATTAGCAATCCGGGCCAATCGGCTAACTTCTTCTCAGGTGAAGAGCTCTAACATATGTAGTATCGCAGTAAATATTTCTTTTAAAGATTTAAAGAAGAAATTCAAAAATTTTGTTTAACACTCATATGCATCTTTTTCTTTAAGCTATATAAGTATGGTATGACAATTTGACGGGGACTGTGGGTCAGTGGTTAGAGTGTAGGGCCGCTGGCCTGAATTACGCTGGTTCGAGACTGAGTCTCGGCAGATATTTGCAGTCCCTCCTCTTGGAAAGCAATGGCAACCTACCAAGAATATAATTGCCTTGTAACCTCTCCAAACTAGCCGTTCGGAACCGGCGTTAAAAAGTAGGTCCCGTATATCTGTGTAAAAAACAGGTAAACAAACTCAGCACTGATATATGTGGAGAGGAGCCGAAACGCCAGGAAGACCTGACATGGCACTTAAAGAAGAAGAAGATGAGTATTTGTTAAAAAGAATCAGTAGATCGCGAAATTTTACAAATGAAGATTTAAATCTTTAATCAGTAGATCGCGAAATTTTACAAATGAAGATTTAAATCTTTAAGTGAAATATTTAACTTTCAGTTTGAGTTGTATACCAAAAAAGAATTTAGTCTTTTTGATTTTAAGTCGATTTTTCCACGTTTTCAGTAGACGTTGCCATTAATAGTCGAAACATCAAAAATGGAATGCAATAAGTTTATTCCTCTAGAGGTAGATAAGAATCGATTGTTATTTTTGATTTGATGTCTTCAATAATGGTTACCAATTATAATCGAAACGTCAAAAATTCAATGTAGAATTGTTATTCCTCAAGTATTATTTTATTTTTTTATTTTATTTATTATTTTCAACTGCTAATTGCCTAATACATTAATATAATACAATAATTATTAATTATAACAAAATTAACAATAATAGGCAAAGTAATATCATTAAATTAATATAATAATAATAGAGTATATGTTAAATAACAATATAGTAATATAAAAATAATATAAGATAATAGTAATATAATGAAATATAATAGTAGAATAGTTACTTGTAGATTAGGGTCAACATTCTGAACAAGACTGCGACTTTATTAATGTTCAATGAGAAATCCAAGGGGTTTTCTAGTTGTTTAGATAAATCGTTATAACAGCTACTTAATCTGAATATTGGACTAGCATCAGAGTACCGGGTGGATGGTACTTCTAGATAAAAAGGTAGTCTATTTCTAAGTACATCATTTGAGATATGAATTGGAAACAAGTTTTGAAGATCAGGACAATTCACCTAGTTGGACTTAATCTGGTACACAAATATAACATTGGAGACAATCATGGAAGAAGTAACAGAAGCAAGACAGAAAGTTTCAGCAGTTGAAGTGTAGTCATGGTCGTATCTCGACAAAGAATTGCCTGAAAGGTATGCTAGATGTCTTAACACTTTGTGCTGAATTCTCTCCAGTCTGTCCATGTTATTCTTTCCGATTGGCCTCCAGACTGTTGATGCATACATTAGCAAAGATTTGATTAGAGTCAAATATAAGTATTTAAGTGTATTAGAATTTTTAAATGATTTCATGTTTCGAAATACAAATCCCCAGCTCCGATTAGCTTTACCTACAATGTAGGCCAGGTGATCGCTGAAAGTAAGTTTCAAGTCAAAAATTACTCCCAAATCTTTAATAGTGTGGACTCTACCCCATTAGATATACGTATTAAATGAGAATCGATGGCTATTTCTGATTTTAAGTCGATTCCTCGATGTCTTCAGCAATGGTTACCAATAATAACCGAAACGTTTAAAATCCAATTTCGAATGGTTATTCGTCGAGTATTAGATGAGAATCGATCACTATTTTTGAATTTAAGTCAACATGGACTGCAAATAGCAAGTGGTATCTGATTAATAATAAAGGAATAAACATATCAATATTTCAAATGTCTTTGGATAAAGTTTAGCAACGATCCGTTGCAGTTTATTATTATTTTTTTTTAAGAAAATGTCATAGGGTATAAAGAAAGGTTTTAAACAGATGATTTATGAGTGTGTATGTCTCGTCAAGTTGTGTGGTTTTTCCTCCTTGGAAGGAATATATCCACCCCCTTTTTTTCGACCCTTTTCTCCCCCTTCGTTCCGTTTCCCTATGATTATTGGATTGCCATGAACGTCAGCTGCCCCGCCTGCCCGCTTTATTTCAAATATTCGCCCTTTTATTTTTATTATATTTATATTTTTATATTTATTTTCAATCTAAAATGTCATTTCGGAATGTTATTTTTTTCTTCCTTCTTCTTTCTCTGTATCAATATTTCTTGTCGTAAATTTCAATTTTATTTCCGTTTCTCTCATATCAAACTACCATAAAGCTCAAGTGTTTACTGGGAATTTAATCGTCTAGAGTGACCCAGTTCAATCTTAGAATGAAGATAAGAAGCAATTTATCGATTAACTTATTGTGCTTATTCATATGGAAACTTTAATGAATATTTTCAAAATTATTTATTATATATGGTCTTAGCAGTCAAGAAAAGTATATATTATTTAATTTATGAAGGGGTTAAAATAAGAGACGTGCAACTTTTATTTATGAACTCCCGCTAACGTTTCGGCTATTGGTTGTAGCCATCTTCAGAGCGGGAATATTTATATAAAAAATTTTTTTTGGATACACGAGTAAACAGATAAAACTATATACAAGAAACGAGAGGTGACCCGCGATTGGAATTATGTGTACACTGTCTTTGGAATTATTTGGAATTAATTTAGAATTTATTAGATAATCTATTGTTTTCTACTTGGAAATGAAATTAGAAGTGGAAGTAGGTGTACACGATTTTAGGTCGCGGTTCATCCCTCGACAAGAAATATACATATGATATATACAAAACCAAATACAGGGTATTCGCCAAAAGGCAAAAGATGTAATATTTTTAAGACTATTATTGTCTTTTTCCGTTTACAAACTTTGCATTTCATCTTAAACGGAAAAAGACAATAATAGTCTTAAAAGTATTACATCTTTTAGCCTTTTGGCGAACACCCTGTATATGGTTTTGTATATATCATATATATATTTCTTGTATGTAGTTTTATCTGATGACTGGTATATCCAAAAAAATTTATATATAAATATCGACAAATTCCCGCTCTGAAGATGGCTACAACCAATATCCGAAACGTTAGCTGGAGTTCATAAATAAAAGCTGCAGGTCTTTTATTTTAAACCCTTGATAAATTAAGACAACTACAGCTATAAAAATTTTTTAAAATATATATTAATTGTGCTTTTCATTTTTTTATGTGTCAGAGCAATTCTATTATATACAAAGATTGTGGTTTATGGGACAAAATTTTTTTGGGATATAAGATTAATCGTTATTTTATTGTTATTAAAAAGAAATCAGTATTTCTTTTCATCTTTAGACATGTTTCTTATTTTTCAAGTTTTAAATTTTCAAATGCTTACCCTTATTACATTTCACTTAGTCTAAAAATAATTAAAATTGGAGAAAATAGGAAAGAATTTTCAGGACTCAGTTACACTCTCCAGTTAGTATAAAAAATAATAAAAATAAATTAATAAATAGGTAAATGTATATCTTAATCTAATAAAATAATTATTTTATAATTTAATTAACTTAGGACTCACCTCTACCTTTTCAACTGATATGTAAAAAATTCTTTCCTATATCTCAGAATGAGTAGATACAGTGAGATGTTCAATTCTTTCTTATTTATTGTTGACAAGGAAATAATGGATAGAATTGTAAAAATATTCATAATTTTATTTTAAAGAAGTTAATGAGGTTTTTCTCTGCTTGATACAAATAAACATACACAGTTATATAAGTAGATATATGTTCATTGTACATAGCAGTGGCGGTTGGTGACTTTTCAACCAGGGGATGCTGTCTAAAAAAAGTACCGTTCATTTTTTGAAATTTTATTTTAATCTTCGATTTTTTTTCAAATTTCATCGAATCATCATTTTCGTTATTTTTCAAATTTAACATTAGATTTTTAAAAAATATATTTTAGAACCTTCGCCCTAAACTGCTTTGTGTAAGTGAAGGGTAGGAGTCAGAAGTTAAATCTTGTGACTTAAACTCCACAGTCACTGAGATGGAAATCGACCATCTTCTACAATGAATCCGCCTGTCCAATAAGAAAATATTAAATTTCTATTGCTATAAGCAAGCTATGACTTGTCTATGGTATAGCTCTCTTAGTTATTTCCGATCTTATTATATTGAGAGTTCATAGAAATGGATTACTCCAAAAATTCCCGAATCATCTTTATTTATTCCTTTTTTGTATTATTACTATTTTAATAGTTCCTCGGTGAGAAAAGTTTTTATTCGACTAAAACTCGTCTGGACTTGTCTTTGACATGCTTGAACTGGAAGATATATCACGCAGAGACTTCAAAGCTTCTATCTGCACCCTTTTCGGAAAATTTTTAATTTCCCCTTGGGGGATTCGGGTTGTTCGAGCTGACTAAGGTGCTGGGCTCGCTTCAGCATCGTTGGTGACTATGTTCAAGCGGGAGGCCTGGAGGTTTGTTTGAGCCTGGCTATCATATAAAATTTCTACCCGCTAAAACTCGGCTCCCTCACTAACACCACTAACACTTTACAGATGTGCTGTCTAAATGGACTGTATTCCCGCTGACAATAAATAAAAAAATAAAAATAAAAAAATGCTCCTTGAAACTTTGCAACAATTTTATTTCATTTCGAGAACCAATATACTTTTCAAAACAAAAAATGATTTTTATAGAAATATTTGAAATAACGGGTAATAATTTGAAAATTTAAAGATCATCCTGAAATTTTGAACTCGACCTTATTTAAATATTTATGAAAATACTCTAAATATTTGAAATTTTAGGGATGGGCCGCATCCACAGCATCCATGGACCTCACGCAACTGATAAGTAGATATATGTACATAGATACATTCATCATCACTCTTTTTGATTAGAAATATTGTATTTGTTAACCGACTTCAAAAAAGAAGGAGGTTATTATGGAAGAGAGATAGCAAGTTCGATTCCCCTGTCGGAGGTTCAATTTCATTTTCTCCATTTTTCAAAAAATAATAAAATAATTTCTAGATTTGTAGAATTAACATTCAGAAATATTTAATTAATGAATTATTTTACTTAAAATATAAATTAAAAACTATCTTTTAAAAAATTAAATCTTGGAGAAATCTCACACGCTTATCGGGATTTTCGCCAGTAGGTAGTTTCTTCAAACTTCAACTTCTAAATCCTTTTCTACTTCATCTCTTGTCTTTGTACCATAAACCTATTTTGCCATTTAAAGGATTTCGCCATGATACACCGGGGAAGCCCCTTCATCCCCCCACTTGCCCCCTCCATAGTGTATCTCCACAGGAATTAGCCAATATATCGCTGCAAATAGAGCCTTTCGCCGCAACAACCACAATGTGGGTTATTTAATTATTAATCATTTAATCTCTTTAACTTCGGGCCTAACACTTAGCTCCGATGCAATTTCAATTTCATCTTCCATTATTAATTTTATCGGATTTCTCCTCAAATGTCAACTCACTCTCTCTTTCTAACGCGCGCGACTTCATCATATGACATAATATTGGGAATTTCATAATTGATGTTATTATATGATTGACTGGGATATATTTTAAGAAACACGCACACACTTGTCACACACACTAATGGAATTAAAGTTATCTATATACGCTATTCCACTTCATCATGAGGCGAGATTCAATTCGTCGTTGCCATTTTAGGTGAAAATTCAAAGTTTTTGTTTTGAGCTCAGGATTGGATGAATGGGTGTCCAAAAATAAATAAGAGAGTATTTATTGGAAATGTTTTCCCTTTATAATATTTTGAAACCGACGTTTCGGAGGATCTTCCCTCCTTCTTCAGTGTTTTAAAGGGTCAATGAAGGAAGTAGGTATATAGCATAGCAGTATAGGATTTGTTCTTTTGAACCCTGAGGAAGGAGAAAAGATCTTTCCCTGAAATTCACATTATTTTTATTAAATATATCCAGGCAAACTCAATAACCAAAAGTCATAGAAAGTTAGTTCTGGTTTCAAAATGGATTTATTTCCAATACGAAGAAGTGATTAGATTTTGGCTTATCTAGCTTTAGTATTTTCAATTGAGGTGGTTAGAAGCAAAGGGGTATAATTATTTTTGTGTACTATAGTTTGGAAAAAATCTAATTTAGAGTTTACAATGTTTCATGCAATCGTGTGAGTAGTTTTCTTTTTAAGTTACCACAGGTAGCAGCACAGAGTGGGATTGCACTTGTATTCGTTTGCCACAATAATTTTACTTCCCCTACATGCAATTAACTAATTTTTGTGAGAAATGTCCCTTTTACCCATTTGCCTCTGACCCCCTCAACTGAAAATGAATAAATTCAAAGTATATTTTATTTTTTAAGACAAGTTTCGTTAAATTAAATTTCATTTGACGCCCTGGTTTATTGCACTACTCGCACCCCCAGGAACAAACAGGTTTTTAAAATCCTGACATCTGCGAGTTGGACTCTCATACTGAGGTTTTCGTACTTAATATATTTATTAGGTATATAAGTGATGATGGTTATTAGATTCTTAATTTTTAAGAAACTTGGTGTCAGTTCTAAGGTGAAATATTTAATTAACTCTTTGTAGATGATTATTTAAACCTAGTCAAGTACTTAAGGGAGTTCGAGACAGCTTATCTATCTGCTTAATCTTAGAAAAAATCTTTTATTTTTCTACATAGTGACAACTTCTTCATAGTAAATTTTTTAATAAAAAAAATTGTTAATAATGAGGTTAATTTCGAATAAAAATCTTTGTTTTGAAAATATTAATAAAAAGAATATTGAAATAAATTTTTTCTTATTATAAAAACATTTATTTAACACAAAAACGATTTCAAGAAATAGAGTTGGAATTCTACACTAATGCTTTTGTCATATTATGTTGGTAGCTGATAACTTTTTATTTATACATTTATGAATAACTAATTAACTAGACTGTCAAATCTATTAAAAAATGTATCATTCGATTCATAAAAGTTGAAATATTTATCTGTATAAATTTGTTGAAAATGGTATAATTTGTATAGAAGTTATAGCCCTTTTAAAAACTCGGTCTATTTACTTCCATGTTAAAAGGACAATTTTCAATAATTTATTTCTTGGTAATGGGACAGACGATCAATTTCAAATTTCGGAAATAAATATTTATTACATCAATGATTCGATGATAAAAATTTGAGAATTTTCTTATAAAAATGTTAAATAATCCCGAACCTCCTTAAGTCTTAGGGAGTTTTTTAAGTGCTACTCTCAGTATTATACTGAAATAATATTATAATAATTATTATTATAAATATTTGAAAAAATAAACTATAAGAATATTAAAAAACAAATTGAATTTGATTGTGAGCATTCGCCTACAGTTAATCTAAAATTAAGTAAATAAACAAATTTTGTTAAAAAAAAGTATTTAGATAGATATCTTATTTAGATAATGAGCTACTATGCTCTGAGAGATAAATAGACAATCTAAGATAATAAGAAAACCAATAGGGTCTCATACAATCGTTGTGCGGAACCCTAAAAACAACAACCTTTTTTTCCCTTTGTGTTGTTGTATTTTTAATGTCTGTTTTGTTTTATTCTCAAAACAAAGCCAGTCTGGGGTGAACCACAAGTAGAATGGCTGTTGTTATTGTTGTTGATGTGGATGTCGTCACCGGTGAAATAATGAAAGACGAGTCAGAGGGTAAATTATTCATGAAGTCTGTTGTTATTGCTGAGCTCCCGAAGACGTTCCACTTTCTTAGCCCTTCCTTGACCCTTTCTTCGTCATGTCAACAACAATTCAACCCTCTCATCCCCTCATTCTATCCCCTTCCCTTCTGCCACTTCCTCATCTTATTATCTTAAAGATTATATCAGTTTATGCTTTAATTTTAAATGACTAATCAAAGGAACTTGTCAATTTTTTTTCTTTTTACTTTAAACTATTGTAAATGTGGAAGTACACATACCCCTCGATTTACACGCTACTTTGTTTACACGATTTTGCTTTTACACGGTTTTTAAAATAACGGATTAAAAAAATTTCTAATCCATTCGATTCCAGCGAGATATTAATAAATGCTTAACTTAATATGAGAAGACTATGAAGATTTATACAAAAATCATACACAATTGTTAATTACGGATTTCATTACTAAAAGTCTCGCCGATCTGAATTTGTTCCTAATTCATCGACTTCTGGCCAAAATCGCATAGGGAGAGGTGGCATGAAAGGGAGATTCTTGGAGGCTCTAGCAAATAAATAATATAAAATTTTAAAGAGGTAAAATAGAATTAAAAACTTCAATTTATTAGGTTATCGAAATAGAATACAATAAAACACATTCAATTGTTCTATATTCCAGTACTCTATTTTTGCATTTAAAAAAAAAAGTGTATTTTGTCCCTTTCAAAAATGGGTTGTATTAAAAGGGACACGATCATTTATGAAAGGGACAGCGCGTTAATATAAGGAAATCACCGTAAACTTTACTATACACATACTAAATATTAGGAAGTATGTATATAATTAACTATCTTTGGGTTAAAATCACATCTTTGAAAGTAATTGGTAGCATATTGGTCTTAAATTTCTCATCTTAAAATATAATTAACATGGAAATAAACATTTACCTTCATATAATTAAAAAAACAAAACAATCATAGTTCTCTTAAAAGTAATAATTCTGTTTTAAAATAATTGTTTTTTCTATATGGTAAAAAGTAACAATAACAATTTTTTATGAAATACTAGTCATGAAATGGACGTCTCTTTCATACCCGTTTGTTGTGTCCCTGTCTTAACTATCAAACACAAATTACAAACATGACTACAAAATCTACAATTCTAAATACAAGTTTATTGATCTTTTTTCTCGTATCTGCATGTATATCACCAATTGTAAACAACGCTAATCTGTTTAATTAACAGTTTACAGTCCTGGAAAAAACATTTCTAAAGAAGAGCCAAAAAATAATTTGGTACACGATTACAAACACATGCACGTCACTGGCACCCTTGAAATGAAAGAAGTAAGATGTCGATGTATGTTCTTTGGGGTAGCCGCAGAACAAAAATAATGTTGTTCCAAGACGACATTTATTTATCGAGTTGTCTGAATTGTCCCTTTCAATACGTGTCCCTTTCATGCCACCTCTCCCCTACTAGCTAAGTAGTGATATAATGAAATATCAATCAGGAAAAGAAGATAATTAATCTATGAAAGTAATTCAATTTTTGTTTAAAATTTTTAAAAAATCTTCTATTTTTTGTTTCTAAAATATGTAAAATTAATTACATATTTATATTTTTATATATTTGTCATTTTATAAATGAACTGTTATTTTAATTTTGTTCAAGATATATTACTTTATTATACTTTGAAATAAATGACTGAATTTACTTATCAAAATCCACGATTTCGATTAGCACGGTTTTCAGAGGAACCTATCTTCAGGGGTTAGGTATTTCGTAATCTTGCAAGAAAAAAGTGTTATTGTTTTTAACATATCTCAAAACGACTAAAAGTATTAATATAATAATAATTAATGGGGTTACCGGCGTTTCGGTCTACATTAAAAGCTTGTATAGTGAATATCGAAAAATCTATATTTTAACATACCTATATTAATTATTTTATCCAAATTCATGTTAGTGTGTTATCAAATTTTGTCTACCCTCAAAATTCAATGGATGTATCAAAACGATATTGAATATTTTAAGACTAAGATTTGATTAGATTTTGGTTGATATCTGACAAAAAATTAGGGAGAAAGAAATTTTTTAAATATTCGAACCCTTTGTTCAACCCTTAAGCCAAATTTTGCACAGTTACTCTTCAGGACACTGTGAAACTATTGGGTAAAAAATCAACTGCAGATAGAGGTGGAGCTGGAGTGAAAATTCTAAACCTAAGCCGTTTATTCGATTCGAATAAAATTATGCACTGCTTATACTATACTCTAGGACACTGTAAGATTATTTAAGAAAAAATAAACTATCCAAAATGAGTGAGAATAAAAAAAATCAAGGGGGGGAGGTTTATATTAAAGTCATGAGATGGTCACACCACAATTTTTTATTTTAGAAATTAAAATATAAATGAAAATTTATTTTTGATATTTGAATTTTTCACTTGAAGCTTAGAGTTGAGAAGCGCCCTTAGCAACGGGAGAGTAAAACCTCATCGATTAGATTTCCTTAAAGTTTCCTCCACTTCAGCCCCCTTTTTAGAATCCCTCAATTTGACTTTCTCTCTTTCTGATGTATCCATTTCGTCCTTTAATTTTTACAATTATCAGAATCCAAATTATAGAGCATTTATGTGATGTAAGTAAACCTTTTAGAGCTGCTTGATATAAAAAAAACTTGAACGTTTAGTTTATAATTCAATTAACTTATAGTTTCCACTATTAATTATTGCGTTGAATCTGAAATAGAATTACATATTATAGGTATATATTATTATATATTTTATGTATTTATTTATTTGTGATTCTTTAGCCTTCCCCTTGGGGGCTTAGGCTTGTACTTACGGATTGCTTATCATTAACATTTAACATTTTCTTAAACATTACAATTTCCGGCCTTCTTCATAAAATACTTATTTCCTTCTTCATCACTTCCCACCCTTATATACATGAATGACTTTACAAAATACATATAGGTATGTATATCAGTGGCGTGCGGTCCATGGATGCTGTGGATGCGGCGCATCCCTAAAATTTCAAACATTTAGAGTATTTTAATAAATATAGACTTCAAAATTTCAGGAAGATCTTTAAATTTTCAAATTATTACTTTTCTCTTATTTCAAATATTTCTATAAAAAACATTTTGAAAAGTATATTGGTTCTCGAAATGAAATAACATTGTTGTATAGTTTCAAGGGGCAATTAAAATGAATGATTTTTCTAAAAAGGGTGCTGATAGAAGGTTTAAAGCCCCTGCCTGGTAGATATATCTTCCAGTTCAAGCATGTCAAAGACAAGTCCAGAGGAGTTCTAGTCGAATAAAAATGAACTATTAAAATAGTAATAATACAAAAAAGGAATAAATAAAGATGATTCGAGAATCTTTGGACTAATCCATTTCTAAGAACTCTCAATATAAAAGATCGGAAATAACTAAGAGCTCTATAGACAAGTCATAGCTTGCTTATAGCAATAGAATTTGGAGAAATTTAAGATTTTCTTATTCGAAAGGCAGATTAATTGTGGAAGATTGTCGATTTCCATCTCAGGGAGCGTGGAGTTTAAGTCACAAGATTTAATTTTTGACTCCTACCCTCACTCACACAAAGCAGTATCCGTTAGGGGCGGCGGTCCCAAAATATATTTTTCAAAAATCTAATATTAAATTTGACAAATAACGAAAATGATGCCGTATTCAATGAAATTTGCAAAAAAAAGCGAGGATTAAAATTAAATTTCAAAAAATGAAGGATACTTTTTTGGACAGCATCCCCTTGTTGAAAAGTCACCAACCGGCACCTATGTACATATATCTACTTATATAACCGTGTATGTTTATTTGCATCAAGCAGAGAAAAACCTCATTAATTTCTCCTTAAGAATAAAATTATGAAATTTTTTTAAAATTCTATCCATTATTTCCTTGTCAACAAGAAATAAGAACGAATTGAATATCTCAAAGTATCTACTCATTCTGAGATAGAGTATACATAATATAGAATGGAAAGATGAAAATGGAATAATGGAATTGGAATAACTATTAGAAAAGAGGTTTTTTTATTTAATTAGTTTTTTCCTCTTATTAAAAACAAGGACTAAAAAGATGATCAAGGACAATCGATGGTATACATTAATTCATGTAAAATAATTGCTTCAATAAAATTAAAAAAAAAATATATATACATAATATATACATAATTATATTTGATGTGAGGGTTTGTATAGCTGAAAATTTTTACAAAATTCTACAAACCTTAACACATGCAAATATTTACTTTTATATATTTTAATAAAAATAATAGTGATTTAAAATAATTTTTCTATTTATTTATGTTCCTTCTTAAAACCTGAAGGCATGCTAAGAGAAACAATTGCTATTTTAATATTGAACAGGTACGGAATTGGAATAATTATCGGAAAAGAGGTTTTTATTTAATTAGTTTTTTCTCTTATTAAAAACAAGGACAAAAAGATGACAGTCGATGGTGGAGAAGTATTCTCCGGAGTCGAAGCTCAAATAAAAAAAAAAGAGAAGCAATTAATAAATTTTGTAAATCCGTTCAAGACATTCTAAAAAATAATAATCCGGAGCTCGTAAAATTTTTTAAAAATAGAATAGATCAGGGTTCCTCGGGTCACATTTGAAGAGAAAAATGTTTCGGCCCGCACATTCTATAGTAAAATATAATAATTCTAACGATAATTGATAAAAAAGATGCTAAATAATTAACAATTTAGTGATATCTATTATGATAAATAAGCAAAAATGTTCTCGCATAATACGATATGGAAGCCATACTACTACAATTAAAATTAATCAATAGTCAACCTAATGATAAATGATAAAAATAATCGTATCTTCAATTTAGGGTTCCTTACAAAAGCAATATGCCACCCGATTAGTGTCGCCGCAATGTCTTTATGTCAGAGCTGGCTAGTAAAATAAATAAAATAAAAACTTGACTCAGGTCAGGGAGGAAACCCCCCCTCCCCACCACCCCAGAATGAATTCTTTTTAACCGACTTCGAAAAAAAGGAGAAATTTATCAATTCAACGGAATGTCTGGTTTTTTTTTTGGTTTTTTTTGTGTCTGAACATTTATTTCTCTTTACCATGTGGACCGATTTCGATGATTTTTTTGCACTGGGTTCAGTCTAGTTCCCGATTGATCCCGTTTTTTCATTGGTATTGGACCTTTTTTGTTATGCATTAAAATCGGTTCATAAACAAAGAAGTTATGGGTGAACAAACATATCTAAAAAGGTCCAACAGCAATGAAAAAAAACGGGACCAATCGGAAACTATACTGAACCCAATGCAAAAAAAATCATTAAAATCGGTTCACAATTGGCGAAGATATCAGGTAACATAGACACAAAAAAAAATTCAGTCGAATTGAGAACCACCTCCTTTTTTGAAGTCGGTTAAAAATAGAAAACAGCAGAAGTTTTTAATTTTTTTTGTAATATTATTATTTGTGTGTCAAGAAACTCTTAAATGTAATAAATAATTAACTTTTTGTGTAGGGAGGCATATTATTGTTCTCCCTTATCTAGATTACAAACATTCCTAAGCACCTTGAACGACAAATAAGAACGAATTTGATATCCCATTTATTTTAAAAGATATGAGATAAGAAACCCGCAGAATGCATTGGCAGCTTATTGAAAGAAATTTTGCCTGGTTTGTTAACCTTGTATGTATGTAATGGAGGATATATATATGTGTGTATGTGTTTGTATGGTTGGTACATAGGTTGACTTGGGTTCTGGCTGGCGCTTTGGCTTTAGGGGCTCCTTCTCTCTGTTGGACAGAAAGAAAGAGAGAGAGAGAGACTGACTCTTTTGCCAGGGGGTTGGTTGGTTGGTTGGTTGGTTCGTGGATCCCTCTGTGTATGTGTGACTGTGAGGTCCCTGTGTGTGAGAGAGTAGGGTAGAGAGAGGGGGTCGTCAGACTTTGGGATCGATAGCTTTGCAAATGGCTGCCCTCTTCTCTTTCCCACTCTAGTACAATGTTCATACCTCTTATATACAACATTAATTATTATTATTTTGCCACTTTATTTAAAATTAAATAAATTCATCGACACATTTATGATATATTTTTTGTTATTGGTATATATTATATTATAACTAATATGCAATATATTTATAACCCGTATAGCACAGAAACCAAAATAAAACCCAAATGCAACTTTCTTGATTGGTTGAATTATAGTCATTATATAGCTTTAATTAGGTTGAATTACGGTTTCAAAACGGTAGCCATGTCTCGATTTTTTCCGTTTTGCAACTGTGTTGTATTATCGTTATATTATAGTCGCAAAGCTTATAAATGCAACCGTTACAAAAAGTTTGTCGCCAACATTTTTGTCACCGATTTGTAACTGTTTATTTATAATTTTATATTTCTTTGATTTGATTAATATAATGAATAATTACACAATTCTTTAATAAAGAACAATAATCAACATTATATATAAAATGTTGAATTTTGAATATTATTAAAGAATTGTGTAATTATTCATTATATTAATCAAATTAAAGAAATATAAAATTATAAGTAAACAGTTGCAAATCGGTGACAAAAATGTTGGCGACAAACTTTTTGTAACGATTGCATTATAAGCTTTGCGACTATAATTTAACGATAATACAACACGGTTGCAAAACGGAAAAAACGAGACATAACTACCGTTTTGAAACCGTAATTCAACCTAATTAAAACTAAATAATGACTATAATTCAACCAATCAAAAAGTTGCATTTGGGTTTTATTTTGGTCTCTGTGTTATACGCGAAATCAGTGTTTCTCAACCTTTTTTGGTTGATGGCATACTAAAAATATCTGGAATTATTTGCGGCACACAAACAAAATTTAAAAAATTGTTTGGTAAATCGTATCCATAATTTAATAAATTTATAAGATCTTAAGAAATTGGATAAATAAATTGAATTCAGAGTTTTATATTTAATAAGACGGACGTTTCGTCTCTATTTGCGACTTCTTCTTCAACACAATTGTGCTTTCTTTGGTTATTTGTTTTAACTGTGATGAAAAATTAATGTATTTAAGAATAAAATAAATTAAAAAAGATAGACTGTTTCGTATAATAATATCAGACATTTGCATTGAAGAATAAATCGCTGAAGAAGTCGGATATATACTGACGAACCATCCGTCTTTTTTCAATATAAAACTCTGAATTCAATTTATTTATACAATTTCCTAAGAATTTAAAAAATATTTTTTTAGTGTTGAGGTAATTACCAAACCCATGCAATTTTAATTTTTTGTCAAAAACCCTTGGGGCACATTTGACAATCTCTCAGTGCACACTTGTGTGCCGCGGCACACTGGTTGAGAAACACTGATATAAATCTTTTATAAAAAACAATCATCAAACGTTTATTGAAATAGCAAGCTATCCACATATTATGTAGTTGCTTTAATATTAATTTCTTAAACAAACTAATTTTTCAAATTTATTAAAAAATTTGATTGATAGACCGAGTATTTCTCACGAATCGTTTGAATGTTTAAAAAACTTATTGAGTTTGTTTTTATAAATTATTTGTATTTTTTTATATAGTCACAAAATCAATAGAATTTTTTTTCTCTCTCTCTCTCTCTATATATATATACATATCTATATATAGGCAGTGGCGTAGCCAGAAAATTTTCATGGCACAAAGCAAAATATTTAATGGGAATTTTTTTTATTAATACAAATAGTCTATCCGGAAAGTTTTAGGGTAGTTGTAATTTCTTCGAGCCTTTATGTTTTTTGGTGTGCTGAATCCGAATCTGAGGCTTGCTAACAAAATTTCGTCACGGAACATTGCCAAAAATGCAAAAAAATAAAAAAAAATTTGGCGGTATTTTGCTTATAACTCGAAAACTATCAACTTTTAGTAAATAACCTTCCTATTCAAAATGAAAGTTCATAAAATTCACAAATTTCATCATTTAGGTTTTTTCTCCGATCAACATTAGGGCTTGAGCGCTAGTTGAAAATTGGCGTATTTTTTCTGTTTCCTCAAATTCTAAAAACTCGCACTTTTTTCGATTTTTTCCCATTTTAACCATGAAAGACCACTCTATTCATTTTTAAACTAGATTAAATTTGATACAATTCAAACAAAGTTTCATCTTAAATGGATAATGGTAACCCGTGCCGCAATGAGGTTGAATTTTTGAAAAACTGCAATTTTTTGCAAAAAATCGCAGTTTTTCCTTCAAAAAATGAAAACTTCACATCCTAGAAACTTGATTTTTGTCGCATTCTTTAGGAAATTTTGTTGACTTGAACGTTTGCTTGGACCACTTTTTTATGAAACTCTTAGATTTATAGATTCCATGACAGTTTTGAGGATTTGGATCATATCCTTTGTAGGAAATTTTATGAACTTTCATTTTGAAAAGTAAGGTTATTTACGAAAAGTTGATTGTTTTCGAGTTGTAAGCAAAAAACAACAAAAATGAGATTTTTTTACCTTTTTTGTATTTTTGACAAAGTTGCGTCAAGAAATTTTGTTAGCAAACCTCAGATTCGGATAGAGCACACCAAAAAACATATAGGATCAAGAAATCAAAACTATCCCAAAATTTTCCCTCGAGGGGGCCTTTAGAGAACAATTTAACTGAACTTTAAAAGGTACTTCAAGGAATTAAAAAAGAACATAATTCTTGATTAAACATATAAAATATATTTAATTACGGTTAGTTTGCCATAAGAAACAGTTTGTAATTGCCGTTACTCATCCTGCCCTTGGTGGGGGGGGGGGGGTTGACCCCCAAAACCCCCCTCCGTGGCTCTGCCTCTGTATATAGGTAGGTATATACTATAGGTTAGGCCAAATGGCTTGACATTTCTTCTCAAACTATTGAATAATTTAATTGATTGTCCTGAAATTCTTTAGGTACATTATTAAATTCAAAGTACCCAGTATTACAGTCGTTTTGTCGAATCCTTTTTTCTTCCTATATTTAACATTAATTATGTGAAAAATACACTTTTGAATACGGTGATGTATGAGAGGCAGGGAAACTCCTCCCAAATATACTTTTTTTCTGTAATGTGATTGATACCGAATTGCACATTAAATTCATTACTAATTAAATTGAAAGTTTTTGTGCCGAGAGTAGCAGAATTTTTATATATTGAAGGAGACAATAAAAGAGTGTGTCTTCTGGAATTATAAATTTTATTTATTTATAACGAGACTATAGTTTCGAGGGCTTTGCCCTCTTCATCAGTCTATTACAATGGATTCACAAGAATTAATTTATGAATTTATTAATATATGAACTATAGTCTCGTTATAAATAAATAAAATTTATAATTCCAGCAGAAGACACACTCTTTTATTGCCTTCTTCAATAAATTGATTACAATTAAAAATTATATAAACTAATAGAAACTTAAGAAAATAAATAGTTAAATGTAAATTATGATGAGTAGTATATGTGATATACAATTTGCCGAATAGAAATAGATTTTAAATTTCTAAGGAAATCAGTAGTGATTGTCATCTTTAGATCCGAGATGAATTTGATTAAATTATGTACGTACACACGATGTGTTTAACAAAAATCTAATATAATTGGTATAATTGCTGAATATTGAATAAAAGAAATAAATAAATAATTGTTAGCCTTAAAGGGCCAAAAGTCCAGCTATTATTTATTAATTTATTATTTATTTTTGGCTAACAATAATAAACTTATACTATTTTAATCTATTTTCAATGAGAGAGTCTATCCATACTTAAATATAAAAGGTATTGAACCTTTTCTTGAATCAATATAAAACAATTATAGGAATCTTTAATAATCTTTGTTGTGTCTATGTTACATGATATCTTCGCCAATTGTGAAGCGATTTTGATGAAATTTTTTGCTTTGGGTTAAGTCTAGTTTCCGATTGGTAAAAATATAAATTTCATTGGTATTGGACCTTCTTTGTTATGTTTGTTCAGGCATAACTTCTTTGTTTATGAACCGATTTTAATCATTCTTTCTTCGTTTGTATCATTTAGCTCCAAGATAGCCAAGATCCCTAACTATTTATTCATTTATTTATTTTATGTATGTTCAGCGAGAAGTTTTTGCTACGTGGACCGATTTCGATGATTCTTTTTTTATTGGAAAGGAGGTACCTTAGGGGTGGTCCCATATTAATTTGGTCAAGTTCTGATGATATGATCAATTATGAAATAACGTAAATCTCCAACTCTTATGAGCAAATAATCGAAATTATAATAAATAAAATCTTTTATAAAAAAATCTTAAAACATTCATTTAAAACTCGCTAACGTTTTATGAATTGAAATTTATGATTTATTCGCCCGACGCTTTCTCTTGCATGCAAGGTAATATATTAAGTCATTATCAATAACATCACTAAAAAGTGAAAAATAATAATAATTTTTATAAAAATAAAACCGATTTCAAAAAAAATAAATGCAACAAATAAAATAATAAAAACTCAAAAATCAAATAAAATGTACTAAAAGGTATAAAATAATTTTCTAATTTAGTTACAACTAAACGTCAAAATATTAACATGAAATCACTTTTTGAAGTAGGTGCTAAACAAACTATATAAGCGAGCGTACCCGCTAAACGTACTAAGTAAGATCCGTCCAGTTCGATTCATAAAATGTATAAAATTCAGTCGAATTGAGAACCTCCTCCTTTTTTGAAGTCGGCTTAAAACATGTAGGCATCTTTAATAATCTTTTTCTATTTATATAGAGAAGCTATTTGAAAATGGTTATCTCCTCTCTTGCTGTATTATTCTTACATTTAGCTAATCGTCATTTAGTCTTGAAAAGTAAACAAGCAGTGGCCAATTTCTTTCCTCTCTATACGCTATAATCCTTTAATTTTATAATTATTTTATACATGGGATTGATCAAGGATGGTTAGGGGAGAGGATAGCCCTCGCCACTCGCCACTTCACACCCAAAGAAGACCATTAAAATGGTCCAATTCAATTAAAATTATAAAGATAAATTCAAGAGTAGCCCCAAAACCTCTCGATTAATATAAATATTTCCAAATAACAAAATTACTAATTAGTCAGATAATTTAAAGAGTCAAAGAGAGACGATTAAAATATTTACTAACTCAAGTTGAATTATCTTACTAGACGGAATGAAGTTTCTCATCCCTCTCTTAAATACTATATAATTATATTTACTTTTAAAAATTATAATTCTTTCTAAAACACCATTTTAAATTAAAATAAATTAGTCTTCAAAAGCTATTCAATATTGTAAAATTTTTGTTTTTGCCGAGAGTAGCAGTATTCTTAAAAAAGTGAGTTATTTGATTATATATTCTTCGGAACAATAATATAAGCATTATTAACGAAAAAGTTATCACTTAATTTGATTTAAAACGTTGTAAAATAGCTAATGTCAAAATTTAGTGAAATTTGATGAGGGAATACAAAATGGCATTAATAATGAAATGTTGGCTTAATTTTATTTAAAACATTGTTTCAAGAAAGTTGGTTTAAGAGTTCCAAAATACTGTCAAGGATTTTTAAAGAAAGTGACTTAATTATTTTATAGATTTTAGTGCATTTTATTTTATTTTTGAATTCCTATTATTTTTTTGTTGAATTTAATTTTTTTGAAGTCAGTTTTTTTTCATATATATATATATATATATATATATATATATATATATATATATATATATATCATAATTTCGATTATTTGCTCATATGAATTGGAAATTTCCGCTATTTTGTCATTGATAATATCATCAGAACTTGACCAAATTAATATGGCACCAATCGGAAACTATACTGAACCCAATTAAATTTTTTTTGTCAAAATCTGTTAACAATTGGGGAAGAAATCTAGTAACTTAGACACCAAAAAAAAATTCAGTCGAATTGAGAACCTCCTCCTTTTTTGAAGTCGGTTAAAAATAAAGTCATAATTAGAATTGAAGACGCTGCTGAAAAATGGAGGAAACTCCAATTTTTGAACTTTTCAGAAATTTTTTTAAGTTGTGTTAAAATAGATATTATTTTTGATCGATCTACTTAAATCCGAGGGGTGAACCGCGATCGGAATTAGGTGTACACCGTCTTTGGAATTATTTGGAATTACTTTGGAATTCATTAGATAATCTATTGTCATCTATTGTCTTCTACTTGGAAATGAAAGTGGAAGTGGAAGTAGGTGTACACGATTTTAGGTCGCGGTTCACCCCTCGCTTAAATCCATCGGAGATACATATTTCTTGAACCAAACGAAAGTATTATTTTTTTTCATAAGATAATATATTTAATTCCAAATTTCCCCAAAAATGGAGATACCTCTTTTTTCAGAAATCCTTCAATTTTATTAAATAATTTTTGCCCCCCCCCTTCCCCTCCTGATTGGATATTGTATAACATAAAAACTGCTTGCCGAATTAAAAATAAATAATAATACAAATTTACTAAATTAATTAATAATTTATTTCTAGCTAGAAAGCGTGGAAATTTGAAGAATCTATTATTTTATAATATAATGGTATATTTTTTAAAATATTCATCTGATTGTCATTGATTCCAGTCTCTTTTTCTCTTTTTTCTTCCTCTTCCCCCTCTAATTCCGTATAAGAATCACGAATTCCAGATTTTCAACCGAACAAAAAAAAAAACAAACTTTCCCCATCAAATCTTCTACAAAATAGAAAACGAATTGGTTGAACTAAAAAAAAAAAATAATAAAAAAAAAAACTTTTGGTTTGAGGATTAATTAACAAGTCTAAGCACGATTTTCGTTTGTTCGTTCGTCTTTCGTTGGCTTTTGGCAAAACCTCTCTCTCTCTCTCTCTCTCATCTGCTTCGTTTTTTTCTCTCTTGGCTTTTTTTTTGCTCTTTTACGTTTTCCCTTTTTGGTTGCCAAAGAGAGAGGGATCGGTGGGTGGGATCTGTCTGTCTGTCTATCTCTATCTCGAGGGGCGAGGGCTCTTCTCTTCGTTGGTTCTGCTCTTCCTTTGTTTATGTTCCATATTAGCGGATTGGCCTCTTCTCTGCTTCTTCTTCGACTCCTACCCCCTCTCCACATCTCATTTTCGTCCCCCCCAACCCTCAACCCCTCTCTCTGCCTGCCTCTTGAACAACCCTCGCTCTTCTCGTCCCTATTTCTCTGCGATATTTGAACAAGAATCCTCTCTCTCTTCCTACTTCATAACACATACACACATACACGCACATACACATTATACACTTGACAAATTATAAAAATATTATATTTATTACAAACTGCCCCTGACGCTTCTAGTTGTACCCCATAAAAGACCTTGAATTAGAATATCTCGGGCCTTAACCTATTTTAGAAAATTGATTTTGCTTTCCTTAGATTACTGGTGTCTTAAAGAGTACTTTACGAAATTTAGTCCAAATGTGACACAAGTCTTTTTTTTTAATGCAATCGAATGCAAGAAGGGGTGCGCCAGTAAAGATGCAGCTCCTATGGATCTCGAAAGACCCTTGCATTACCGAAGAGAAGGGAAAGTTGATTAAGTGAGAGGGTGTAGACGTAGGTGTCTATGCACCCCGGTTTTGAAGGTTTGAAGATTATAGGTGCTGGGAAAGATGGAGGCTGGGAGAGTGTTCCAGTTCCTTGAAGTCATGGGAGTGTTGGGAGTCGGCAAAACGCGTGCTACGTGCAAAGCATGCTTTGGGGGTAATTATTGATTTTATCTCATCAGAGCACCTGCCGTGATAGTATCTATAGAAAAGGAAAGGGCAGAGACATTTCTTCGATAAGCCAGCGAGTCGAGGGAGTCGGTGAGGGTAGAATCGTCAATTTATAATAATTAGCCTGACGGCTCGTTTCTGAATTGCATCCAGGGTAGCAAGAGAATATTTTGAGGCTCCTCTCCATAGATGAGAGCCGTATTCGAGACAGGGGCGGATTTGGGCCTTGTAGATGGTGAGAAGTTGTGGGGGTTTGTAAAATCGCTTGGACCTGAATATGAAGCCAATCTTCCTTGCTGCAGATTTCGCCACAGAGGAGATGTGTTCATTCCAAGACAGGTCAGATGCGACAGAGACGCCCAACATGGATAGGCTGTCACACATTTTTAGGGTATTCGAATCGAAGTGAATATCAGGGAAATCTTTATTTTCGCGCCTAGAAATTAGACAACATTGAGTCTTGTTTGAATTAAGGTTAACTAAATTTTGAGAGCCCCATTTATTCAGTTTGTCTAGGTCGAGAGTAATTGAGGAGGCAACATTGATTCGATTATTGGCATCTTTGAATTAAAACTGTAAGGCTAAGGCCATACTACAAAGAGCCTCGCTTAGAGATAAGCTAGGAGCTATGCTTGTTGGCAAGATACACAATGGCCACATACAAGGCTCCTAGCTTGTTAACACACCATTCACTTTCGCGCCGTCTGTTGATAAAAACCGAACAAGTATGTCAATATCTAAACTAAAGAAATTAATGTTGATTGAAAACGTTCTTGTGATGTTTGTTTGATGGGTTCCAAAGTGGTTTCCTTTTGAAAATAGCAGAAAATTAATATTTCTTCCATTGTAAAGTCACTAGGCGACTAGCAAAAATAACTAACACGTCTGTTCGCTACGCTACTCGCCTGGTGACTAACTAGACACCTACCTAGGCGCGTCGCTTGGAGTATGGCCAATGGGATAGTATACAATACGTTTGTTCAATAGGATTAGTAACTAAGCGAAATGGGATGGCCAATCAGATGACAGGCACTGAAAAACCTCCATTTACCATCTACCCTTTGGTAGTTGTAAAAACATTTACTTTGCGACATACAACCGGCCCTAAATGTCTCGCATCCCATATCCCCAATTATTTGCTCGAAATATTTTGATCTGGGCCTTCCCCTTTTCTTTCCCACCTCCCCCTCTGAGATATCCCTAAATAACACTATACCAAACATATTAAAAATATATAACCGTCGACCATACTAAATATGATTCTGATTAAACAATATTTTATGTTGCTTATTCTATTTATAGAATCTTATATTTTTTTCTCTAATATGTGTGCCCATAATTATGAAAGTGGACTAAGTCAAAAAATTAAAAAAATTAGTTTTTTCATATTTTATGTTCTATCCATTTAAAAAATACAGTAATAAGATGTCGGTTTTGAAAAATCGCATAAAATTGAACCGTCAAGTGGATTTCTAGTTGTCTCATTATACAAAATTCGAATCTTGTTTATTTTATAAAACTTTAAATATCTTGAAACTAACAATCAATGACTTAGACCACTTTCATAATTATAGGCACATATGTAAACTCAGAATTACACCGCGGTGCAAAAAATCGATCCACCAATAAAACCTTTATTAAATAGTAAATCATTTTTAATTTTTTTACAAGTTTTCATACATTATAGAAATTATTGCTTTTTGAAAGTGTACTTGCCACATGTCGTTGACTTAGCCCTTGATTAATTAGGCACATAATTTGAACTGGTTGAACTTCAGAAATATCCATTTTGTATATTTTATCTTTCTATCAATGATGCTTAATTCAAAAGTATTCATTTAATTGATATTTTTAATGGAATTTGAACTTTCATTAAAACTTTATTTAAATGTAAAGGGATGATATTGAGAAAGTATGATAATTTGTAATTGTATCTTTTAATATAATTTTACATATTTTTTTTATAAAATTCAAAAATAATCAACAATATTTATTGAATAATGTTAGTTTAAGAGTTAATGGAACAAATTATATCGTTATTTGCAAAAATTTTAAAGATAATTTGCTATTTATTAAAGTTTTTATTGGTGGCTCGATATTTTTGAACCACAGTGTAAATTTCTCGTATATTTCACATTCCTTAAAAGATTTTCACACCAGGCCCAGAAGGCAGCACTTTATGATTCTGAAGGGCGCAGGTTCCCAAGACCTGATCTAGGACAGGCAGAAAATAATAATAATTTATTTGTTAATAAATTAATTATTTTTCTCCACTTCTTCTTAACGTGAATTAGCTAAAAAAAACAACTACAATTTTTTGAGTGAATTGAATGCTGCTTTTACCAAGCTGTGGGTAAAAATGCTTAAATATCCATAAGCAATATGTTCTAGACATATATAAATACGAAAGGGAAGAAATTATAAATGGTTATCATTTATTTTTCTGGTTTGCTAAATGTGCTTTTAATGATTAAGTGATATTAACTATAATTGATTCCATTTACTCTTCGTTTTTTTATTTCCACCCTTTTTATTTTCCCTTCGCTCCTCTCTCTCCGTCATTTTTCCTTTTATTCTATTTGCAAATAAAAATAAACTGACAAGTTCTTATGTGGCCATCCACTTGACTTTATCATAGAACCTGGCCCCTCACTTATATTTAATATTTAATAAAATTATTTATAATCATGTAGGGGGGGGGGGGTTAGTTTTTGCATTTGTAGGCTTCTGGGGTCCCACTGATTGTGTATACAAAATTTGATTGAGTTTGCTTAAATGGCCTAGATTTTTAATTTTTAACTTCCCTCCACCCCCTTAATTTTGGGTCGATATTCACCAAAATCTAATTAGCTCTTAATCTCAATGCACCAAAACTACATGTGAAATTTGGTTTTGATATTCACACTAGTTTTTGAGCTAGCTCGTCCACAAAAATTTGGAAACATATTAACAGACAGACTAACAGAATAACAGACATTTTGACAAAACAGTTATTATCTCGAAAAATAGAATTTTTCGATGTTCACTTATTAGGGCTTTTTTGTAGACCGAAACGCCATGGTTTATTTTTAATCAAAATAGTTTCTGCCGTTTTTGGGATATTTCGAAAAAAAGAAGCAAAAAAAAACAACACTTTTTTCATGGACGATTACAATACTTAACCATACCCTGTATGGTAAAGTAAAAAATATATTACATCAATCTTTCTATTTATCATTAAGCAAATAATTCTTTTATTTTAATGGCAAATTTGGTTCTAATTCACAATTGGGTGAAAAGGTTTGCACATTTTCAAGACTACGTATATATATGGTATATATATATAATGTATTTTTTAGAGACATAGTTACAAAAGTTTGATATTCATAATCAGTTTTTTTAATTAGAAATATTCTGTTATTTCTCATGGGTTCATGTACCCGATTGGATGTATGAAATTTTTTTTTGTTTTTTTTGTTTTTTTTGTTAGTAGACAAGCTGGTCACTTACCAAAAGAATGAAACATAACATTATGCTATATAAGAATTCAAATTGCTCATACAGCATACTTTAAATTTCAATGGAATTCAAAAGAGGTTGTCATCTAGTAGATCCGAAATGGATTATTTTTAATTATCTGTCAGAAGGGTTATTTTCACCTATGTGCCAAAATTAACAATCCGGACCATTTGGATACCCTGTGAGGCGAACCTCTATCTAACATAGGTAGGTATTAGGGTGCTCCTTATTTTGGATATTTTCGAATATTTACGCTGGCAGGAGCTCATCTGGTTCTAAAAAATAAAAAAAATATCCCTCAAGTTTCAAGTCTCTATCTCAATTTTAACCTAATGCTACACAGCGATTAAGTTTCCCATCTAAATAACATGGTATTTTTGGCATTGAACGATCAATTTTTTATTCCGGCCAAAGTAATGCTTCAAAAAGTTTGAAACTCTGTACACTTTATCCTTATAATAGCAGCTATTCTTCAGAATTTTTACAGGTTTTTATCTATTACAATTTTGGAGTTATATCTAGATAAAATACTGCTATATCTTAAGTATTAGTAAGTTATAGACTCCAAAATTATAATTGCTAGAAATCTGATCAAATTCTGAGGGATATCTACTATTATAAGGATAAAGTCTACAGAGTTTCAAATTTTTTGAACGATTACTTTGGCCGGAATAAAAAATTGATCGTTCAATGCCAAAAACCCCATGTTATTTAGATGGGAATCTTAATCTCTGGGTAGCACTAGGTTAAAATTGAGATAGAGACTTGAAACTTGGGGGATTATTTTTTTTATTTATTTCGAACCATATGAGGCCCTGTCCCCATAAATATTCGAAAAATCCAAAATAAGGAGCACCCTAATAGATATAGGTAAATATTTTGTTCAAAGATTTAAATCATTTGTAAAATTTCGTGGTTCAGTGATTCTAAATTTAAGCACATAGTCAAAAAAAAATGGTTGAAATTCTAAGATATATGCAGATTAATTCAGGGACCATAGTGACTCTTTATTTTGAGTTGTAAGATGAGCAAAAAATTTTAATCTTCAAATTTAAATAAACTATTAAGTATTTGATTATTTGATTATGGCATCCTCTTTTACGAATGGCTCAAATTTTGTAAATTTTGGAACTCAGCCCTCCAAAGTGCGAGGTAGGCCGAAGAATTATATTATAGCACCCAGTTGTGTCGTCAAATTAACAATAACAATCATGAAATTCCTACATTTGATTCACTCGCGAATCGACTGCAGGTAATATTTGTCAGATATTAAGTAATAATAGTATCTCATTTTATATATTTATTTGTAAGAAATAATGAATTTTTAAATATTTTTCTAATTAATATATTAAAGAATAATTAATCATTAATTGATCATATCTTTTTCATTTCTCTTGGTCCAGATTTTAGATTCAGCTGACCCCAATAGCCTCAACCAGCAGTGGTCTAGCGATATATATTTCTTGTTTAAAAAATGTCGCGGTCAAAAACAACTCTGATACATTAGTTAGAAAAATATTTAACAATAACAACTTTGTGAGGTTACAAAAAGTCTAAATTATTATATTTCAAAGGTCAGAAACTGAAGAAGTTAGAACTTTAGGAAGAAGTCTTCATTTAAAATAGTGTTGTGTGAGTTGAACGTAAGCCCAAAATGGAGATGTGAAAGGTCTAAAGAAATTTAAAAAGTTCTTAATTGAAGTGTTTACATTTTTAATGAGATATTATATGATATGTGATATAAATAATATAAGGGCAATGAAGTCATGAGCCGGAACATTTATTTACAGTGAAAAAATATAAATTTAAAATCAAAACATTGTTTTTGTTTCAATAATATATAAAAAAACTATTCTGAGGTTTTCTAGGTGGTACAATTTCATTTTGATTTAAATATTTATTATTTATAAATTTAAATTTTGCTTCCAGAATTGGAGGCGTTCTCCTAAACGACTATTCGTCTCATATTCCATTCTACTTGTACTATTTATATTATAAAATGCAATTTCGCCATTTTTTATCGGAGTCCAATCTTCTGTCGGGTTCCTGAAAAATCATCAATTATAAATAAAGCAAAAATTTTATTTCAAAACAGTGAAATATTCTTTTTTTTAAAATTTTTTTTTCTTCTGTGTATGTCTAATTAATTTCATAGGTGCCGTATGCTTACAAATTTACTTTTACACTTACCTTAACTTAGCAAAGTTTGTCCACATTGTTGTCATTTTGTCAACCATCATTTTTTCTTCAATACTGTATAAATTGAAATCCCCTGTATACCAAAGATAAGTCATTTCCTCTCCATGTGGAACACCTAAAAAAAATCAAAATTTTTTTTTTTTTAAGCTTATTGACATAAAACTTATGAGAATATGAATATTCAACGGAGCAGGATACCTTTTAAATTTAAAGGTGTGATTTTGGGCGAATTAAATTTCCCCTCAAAAGAGAATTCATAAAAGTAATAATCATTATGCGGATTCGCTTTGGCCATCCTAGAAATAGATTCCCAGCCAGAGAGGCAAAAGCCGAAATCCCCGTGGACCTGAAAAATCAACATAGAACTTTTAAAATAATTCCGGGCTTATTTTACAAACATTTTCATAAATTTTTAAGAAATAACATATGGCGTGCGCGCTACCCAACTTTCTTTGTTAAAATTTTAACGTCTCCGAATTTGAAAATATCCTACTAATTTCCCCCCTTCAAAGTGGACCACCAACTTCCAGTAGACCAATTGAAACCCAAAAACCATGCTCTTTTCTTTCTGGGTGATATATAAATTAAATCTAAGATTCAATATAGACATTTTTTACTTTTTTGGAACAAACCTAATTGACTTCACTTCCTCTCGATGGCTAAATCAAATATTTTTTTGTTCATTACCTACCCATGCTTTAAAATCTCTGAAACGTTCAGAATCATTTTAAACGACGATTTTTTTCTGCCAGTATCTCTGGATAACGATTACCACGATACTTCAAAAACGAAAAATCATAGAAACTTATTTCTGGTTCCAAAAAGTTTGTATTTTCACTGCGAAGATTCGATTAGATTTTTGGCTCTCTAACTATAAAATTTGCTGTTAAAAAATGCAGAACATATTAGAAATGTAGCTATTAAAGCTTATATTTTTGTGATTAATTTTATTGAAGGTTGAAATTTTATTTAAATCACACATAATTAATTATAAACAAATAATACAATATAACTACGGCGTTTCGATCGGGTTATTCTGCGATAATTATAATTAATTTTCTGTGATTTAAATAAAATTTCAACTCTTAATGCAGAACATATTGAAATTTTAAAGCGATAAATGCGATAAAGAACAAGTAAGAGTTTTTCATAAAAATAAATAAATGAGGCTGTCCTCTGCTTGATGCAAATAAACATAGACCTATTTATAATTAATATATATATATATTTATTAGACCTTTAGTATCAAAGTTTGACTTTCATCAGTCATTATAATTAGAAATACTTTATCTTATATTATTTCTCATACCCGAATGGATGTATATAAATTCGTTTTGTTAAGTCTAATTAAAATGTCGTTTGATGAAGATCAAATCCTTCGAATCCATAGTCTCTAACAAAAAATTATAAATATATACTTCTATATACTTATTTATTTTTATGTTTATTTGCATCAAGCACAAGAAAACCTCATTGAATTAAATTCATTCTTATTAAAAAAACTAATTGTTTATTTAAAAATTTCAATAATATTTTTTTTAACAGCAAATTTTAAAGTTAGAGAGCCAAAAATTTAATCGGATCTCCGCTGTGAAAATACAAACATTTTGGTACCAGAAATAGCTTTCTATGATTTTACATTTTCAACAACTCTCGGCACACACTAAATCTTTTTTCAATTATAAACTTTTTCAATTTCAATTTATTGAATTAATATGTTTATATATTTTAAAATCTACTAATAGATTATTAGCCATGATTACTTATATATTAATAATACGTTTATTTTATAAATAATAAATTATTCAAATATGTATTGCAAAATAATTTTTGTGGTAGCCTGGTATACCTATCTCTATACATCTGTTTAAAATGAAAGTTTTTGCGGAGAGTAGCAGAATTTTTATATATTGAAGGAGACAATAAAAGAGTGTGTCTTCTGCTGGAATTATAAATTTTATTTATTTATAACGAGATCGTAAATTTCGACGATTTCATAAATTAATTCCTGTGAATCCATTGTAATAGACTGATGAAGAGAGCAAAGCCCTCGAAACTATAGTCTCGTTATAAATAAATAAAATTTATAATTCCAGCAGAAGACACACTCTTTTATTGTCTCCTTCAACATCTGTTTAGTTATTTATTTTTTTTAAATTTATTATGATTTAAAAATAAATTGTCTGTCTGAGAAAACGCTGAATTCGTCATTTTTAGATGATTTTTCTTACTTATCGGCGTTTAGAAATGGATTAACTTAAAATTGTTGAATCCACGCAGGCAGGCATGTTTCATAGAGTTCTATGGGTGATCTTTAAAACTCAAGTACTTAACGGCAGAGCCTTAATTTTACGCAACTTTGAAGCAGAGGTGACAAATTATTTGCCTATATTCAGGGGTTTGGAGAGTACAAGACTAGAATTTTTCTTTACGAACAATCTAAATGTTTTTAAATATTGCTTAGGAATAACCTATACAAATTTAAACATACTTTTCTTTATCAAAGGAATTCAAATAATTTGGTACTAATAAGGCACGAAACCTGATGTATGAGCTCTGACTTGCACTTGGCCGAATAATTTATTTTTAATGATTGATATCGTGACGTATAAGCCATTGAAGTCGACCTTGAATACTATCCTGTGTATTATATACCAATTGCAGTATTATCCAGAAGTTCTAAGCATTCACTCATATATAATCTTCCCCAGCACTTGAAAACAACTTCAAAATTATGTGCTTAAACGTTTGAGAATAACTCATTTCAAAATGTGTATTCTAGCTGGTTTCAACTGAGAGTTTTCATACTGACAAAAAATAATTTATTACCATTTTGTCTAGCGTATCCCTTTTGCAGAGAATAATAATACTGTTGTTTTTGTTTTAAGAATAAAATCCGGATTGCGATTAATTTGTCAAAAGATCAAAGGCTGCTTTCGAAAGAAAAAATAAACCCTGGTGCCGAAAGGATTAGCGGAAAAAATAACACAAGATGCAAAAATTTATTGGATTCGTTGAAACTAATACACCTACACACAGACGAAATGTTAATTCATTCAGATTTATTCAAGAGAACAGAGAATTAAGTCAAAGATCAAATAAAAGAATACGAATATTATTTTCCTCACAGACACATTTCTATAATACATAATATAAATATTTTATTGAATACTTAAAAAATAATCACAAGAAACAGAAATGGTACCTACATAAAAATTACATTTTTTTTAAATTCGGGTTCTAGAAAAAACTTCCTCTCCGGGTTTCTATGTTTAGTAATTAAAAATTAGAAAATGTTCTTTCAAAATTTAAGGGAAAAAAAATTTAAAAAAAAAAACCCTCTTCCCTGAATGTATGATAGTTTAGAAAAGTGAAGGTGAAACATGATCATGGTTAAGGTTAATCGAAAAATTCCAGTACATTAATGAGATTATTAGTATTAGCCTTGAATTTAATGTAAGGTTTTTCTTGTATAATTTTCCAAGAATTTCTATAATAAGGCGGAGAAATGCAATTGGTACTCGCTTACCGAGAGTTTCGTACTTTACGTTATAAATAATTGAGATATCAAATTTGTTCTGATTTGATGTCGTTGATAAGGAGAGAGAATTTGGCGAATTTTTTCAAGTAAAGTTTTTTCTAACCGCCAACAGATATAATAATACTACTCGACAAAAATTAAACAAAATTTTTTCCCCATAAACCTATCAATGGATTGCAGTAGAATACTATAAGCTGATTATCATGCAATTTCCCGGTTTTCACAACACGTCAGAGTTTTGAGATATTATCGGTCAAAATGACGAAAAACGTCAATTTGACCTATTTTCGAGTTCCGTTAAATATTAAACAGCAATATTTGAAATCAAAATATTTTGTTAACGTAATAAAAAACAGCTTCCACTTTGATTTTCAAATTACCACTTGTTTTTAGCTCAATTAAAACTCGAGTAATAACTAAAAAACTCATGTTTTTATCTCTGTTTATTATCCTTTATAATCACGTAGTTTTAGTTTTTTAGCTATAACTCGAGTTCCAATTGAGCTACAAACAAGTGGTAATTTGAAAATTGAAGAGGAAGCTGTTTTCTATTACGTCAACATAATATTTTTATTTCAAACATTGATGTATAATATTTAATGGGACTCGAATATATGTCAAAATGGCCATTTTCGTCATTTTGACCGATAATATCTCAAAACTCTGATGTGTTGTAAAAATCTGGAAATTGCTTTATAATAAGCTTATAAAACTCTACTCGAATCCATTGTTAGGTTTAAGGGAAATTTTTTTGTCTAATAGTGTAATTGACGATTTGTGTTCTCTTATTCTCTTCTTCAAAACCCTCGATGTTTCTCCAATATATTTGTGGATTTGTTATCGTTTTTGCACATTCCATAAGCCATTTCATAATTCACTCCTATTTTATCACAATTTTAATCTAATGTATGTAATTATTACTTAAATAAGGACCAGATACGCCAAACTAAATTGTTGAAAGAATTTTACTTTCCCGAACAATCAAATTAAAAATTAAATACGAGAATTATTTTGCTTCTTTTCTAAATAAAATTCACATTGTATGCTACCCTAAAGAACGATTAAAAAAAGAAAAAATGTTTGTAGTAAAGTACTAAAATTGCTTTACAATTTGGAACAAAATTTATCAAATTTTCACGTATTGTCCCTTCAGGATGGTGGAAAAATGTAAAATGAATGTACGTAAGAACGTATTCCTCTAAATAGATTAATACTTTAAAACCAAAAATGCTAGAATCTTCGAAATAGTCTTAATATATTGTGCATTTCAAGGAACCATTTTTTTTTTAAGAAATGGATTAAGAAATATCACCATATTTATTTGTTTTGCAAAAAATCGAAAAATTTTGGTTTTTCGTGATTTTCTCTTAATACCCCTTCTATGAAAATGGCTGAAATGTTAACTCAAGTAGTTCTATATATTTTACGTCACTTGCATCTAAAATTAATTCCTTATGTTCATGGACTTAAGTGCAATCAGTGTTTTCGAAAAAAAAATTATTTTGGACCTACTTATCCCGTTCACATTTTAACGGACTTTAATGAAACTTGACACTCATTTAGGACTAATGGTTTTTCAAATACACAATCGACTTTTGTTTAAATGACGTCAAGCTTGATATGCTTATATAAAATATAGATTTTAACTCATAGCGAAAGTTGTAGTAGTTTTAAAGGCATCGTTTACTAAAAGTAAATTGTTAAAATATAAAATGGAACAACTTTCTAGGATAATACTTCTCTTGAAAAGGTGACCACTTCCTAAGAAACTAGTTTTTCTTTTTGGTAAAATTTTTATTTTCTATACGATTTCTCATCTTATGAGCTTATGAGTAAATCATTTATCATGATTTTAAATCTAAAAATGGCGGTTAGCCCCTTGAAAGTGAAAATTAGAGAAAATCTCGAAGACAAAAAATGTTTCTTTTTCTATTATATTTTCTATTTCCCGATTTCTTGGGCTTGGGCTAGATAAAAATGAATTTTTTCACTTTTTTTTTTATAATTTAGAGTATTTTTTATAGATAGGTATTTTTTTTTGGCTTTTCGGCCTTTCTAGCCATAAGCCAATTTACGATACTACTTATTATAATTTGAAAGTTTATATTGGGAAAATAAGGACAAGTTTTTATGTGTGACTTTTTTATTTATCCACCAACGTTTCGTCGACTTTGCCGACTTCTTCAGGGCTTCAAATAGTCATGTCACACATTCGTTTAAATTTTCTTCTTACCTTCGTTACCATTGAAGGCCATCAGAATACAATTTTCAAAAGATTATTTTCCCAATATAAACTTTCAAATTATAAATTAAATTATGGACGGAAATGATAATAACTACTTATTATATTTTTTAAATTTTTCTCTACCCCGGGGTCAGATTTTAGCCGGATGCCTCGAGTCGAATTCGAACCCGGGTCCACTTGGTTACCAGACTGGCACGCTACCCCTAGCCTAACCCGACCCCCAAAGATAGGTATTATATTGAATTTATTTTTTTCTTGTATTATTTTATTTTGATTAACAAAAATATATCTTAAGATAAAACCAAGTTTCTCCTATTTGCAACAATAGTTTAGAATTTTCAAATATTAATGAAAAACATTATATACTTACATGACAAAAAACAATAACCATATTAATTCTTGATTGGCGTCCTCACACCAATTTTCTTTACTTTTATCCGAGCATCATCTGCTGCCTGAAATATTCTTAACGATTTTTTCACTGTAGGAATAGGGTCCTATTCCTTTAGGTAGTAGTAGACCGGTTATATTAATTCATTCTGTTAGATATATTAGAAACAGTCATCTTCTCTTCTTTGAATATATTATATAATAATCTCTTTCCGCTTCTGCTGAACTCACCACAATTATTCAGACATTATTACTTTTTTTCATTATTCAAGCAATTCCATATAAACTTCTTCACTATTCCGGTAATCTGGTTCCAGAAAATAGAGGCTATAACCTGCTCTTAAATGCTCCCATTCTAAAAGTCTATTTTTTCAAATGCGTAACAATGCTTTCTTGAAATCCGACAAATCGATGATTTTTTACGAATCTGATTCTAGTAATAGTTTTGAAGTAATTAGTTCATAAATATTTTTTTCGTATAAACTCTTTTCATTTACAAGCATTTCAAATGACTTAGAAAAAAAAAAGGTAAAAAATTATTTTCATTATCAAAAAAAGTCATATACAGTTCTTTCTTCCCAACTTAGCCTCACAACATAAGGTCGAAACGATTTAAGAAGATATTTTTACTGAATTGATTAATTGCCTTCTAGTTACAATGGGAAACCATTTTATTTTTAATTTTTAATGATATTGATGTGAGAAGGAGATACACCAAAAAGGTGCATCCCCTAAAGGCCTGGGTTGGCCCCTCCATCGTGAAAAGAAAAAGAAGAGGGGATTTTATGAGCTGGGCGAGGGTATCTGTGGATACGGGTCTTAAACAGCTGAAGGTTATAAGTTGCGGGGAAGACGGTGGCTGGAAGTGAGTTCCAGTCTCTGGAGGTCATAGGGATAAAAGAGTTGGCGAAAGCGCTTGTTCGATTTTTATCCAATTTGACAGCGAAGGGGTGCTGAGCGTTCGAAAACCGCGTGTTTCTAGCAAAGAGGGCTCTAGAGGGGATAATTGATTTAGTTACGGTTACAATTAGTTACATCATAGTCTATCTGATTACAAATACAGCAAAAGATTCAGGAAGGGTGCCTGCTAAAAAAAGAACCCCTATCGACAACACAACATAGTAGTTAGCCCTACCACAGCACTTACACGTTTCACACCAGCGGATCAGAGCATATTTCCTGTGACATCGGTTTCCAATCAAAAGACTCAATAAAATATCCTTTCAAAAATAAAAATATTAATACATTGGTACATTCCAATAGATTAAGGCATGTGAAATGCTTTATTAGAAGTTATCATGAGTTTTTCTGCCTTCATGATATCTTTATTTCTTTTATATAATTTCAGTTGGAAACTGTTGGAATATTTTGGAAAATTCAATTTATCAATAAATATTTCCATGCTCTATTTTATTTATTGAATCATCTAAAACAAGTCGAGGGGATGGCTTAACAACCGGTATGTTGAATTTAACAAGTAATTAGGTAGTTGTTTTATCGAACAGATACGAACCGGCCGAATCCCACCTCTGCCTATGAGCCCAATGGCAAAGATGACTCCGACTACACTCCTTGTTTTCTGGATGCATCAAAAGGTATAATTAATATTGCGCCTTTTTTATAAATCTTCTTGCATCAGTATCATTAAACAAAATCTTTCACAAAATGAAAATTCAACCATTGTATTTCTTATATAACAGAAACCCTGTATATATATTAATTGATGAGGATTAACAAGTTTGTATTTTAACTTAATTTAATAATTTAGAATAAGCAATGACTTACCTCAATTAAAGGATTCAAGTTTTCATACGATAATGGAGTATCAGGAAAAAAGAAGTCCTTAATATTTTTAGATAAAGTTTCAATTGAGATATTATTTTTTGAATATCTTTCTTGTCTTTCTTTTGGTAAAATATTCGAAAAGTTTTTTTGCACTTCTTCAAAATAGGCCTCATATTCCTTATAATACTCTACAATTTTAAATCATAAATATAATGACTGAAAAAATAAAAATTCTTATTAGCAAATTACCTCCTACTAATATAATATCCTCGCCAGAGTCGCAGCCTGAGATGTAATCAACTTTATGGAAATCGCCATCGATCATTGTCTGTTGTGGGTTGCCTGTAAAAAAGACATCGGGCGTTTCGGGTGGCTCTGATGTCGGACGTAATAGCGGATACCCGATTTCACCGCGGAACGTTATCTTAGAACAAAACAAGAAAGCTATAGAATTCCTTTAAAAAAATATTGCAAAAGTTTTTATTTTCGAGACTAACACATTTGTTTATTTTTAAAAGGAAATCAATGAGGGTCTCCTCTGATTGATGAAAAAAATGATTGAATTGGCCGTTGATGTTATGGTAGGTTATTTTGATAGGATTTTTTTAGGCTCTTAAAAATGGATTAGTTAGCAGCTATAACAGATAGAGAGAATTCTTAGAAGGATCCCCCAAAGTGATGACGGATGAAAGGGCGTTTATAGTATATCACAGCTTCTGATCTTGGGCTCATCATCGATTAGTCTCTCACGTGCAAGGAACAAATAAATTCGATATGATTTTTAAAAAATAATTTCAAAATCAGGAATTTTAATCAAAGTCGGATCCTTCATCGATCCATTTCTACTTCTTCAGCAAATTAGATTTTTGTTTTAAATGTCCTGAATGAATCTATTTCAAGACTTTTAAGGAGATAGATGTTGGTTCTAGGTGAAACCTTTTTATATAATAATAAAAAATTCGGCAAAATTAGCAGGTAGGTTTCACAAAAAAATGAAATAAAACAAAAATGAGTTTAGAATTCGATATATTTCCGGTATTCACACCATCATCAGGAGTCAGAGAAAACTGAATATAAATTGGAAATTCTTTTACTAATGATAATTTTTTTGGAAACATGTATGGTGAGAGAAAGCTAATGGGAGAAGAAAACTTACTGAGAATTAATATTTTCGACAGATGGTGTATATAAGAAGGAATAGAATGGTACATGGAAAGTGCTGTTATCTTAATATTAATATGCAATGTGCGAACATTAGAAGGAATATTGAGTTATTTATTATAAAATATAATCAATAATTGTATTTTTATTCACTTCTAGTTGGGTATTTAAAATATTTAAATTTTTTGAAAGGGCTAATTTAATTTCAGTGGATTCTAAAAGATCCAATTTCAGCCCTTTTCTTTCGAAATGAATGTGGATGGACTTATTATTAGAAGCAGATTGATTAGATTCATGTAAATGAATGACGAAAGCAGAGGTGGATTTTAAATTAATATAATCGGATCTGTTGAGACGATTAAGAGATCTTCCATGCTCAGAGTAGCGTGTTTTGAATGAGCGGCCTGTCTGACCTATATAAAAAGCATCAAAGTCGTGACAAGTCAATTTATACACTCCTGATTTATCCAATTTATTGTTAATTAATTGGGAGCCTAAGTTGTTGTTATTATATAAAGTAGAAGTAATTCCTTATGATCTAAGAGTAGAAGCTAATGGGGATGTCAAGTGATTAGAAATGAAGGGGATTCTTCTGAATATTTGTTCAGTTCCAGATCGTAATGAGTGTAAGTGCGAAATAGTGAATTTACCTTTGATTTTATTATAAATTTTGTTAATAGTCAAAATATTAAAACCATTATTCAGGGCTATATTCTGAATAATGTTTAGTTCTTTATGGAAATTTGTGGTGTTCATTGGTATACTGAATCATTGAATAGAAAGCGGCAAATTTAGTATTAATGGGGTGATTAGATGAGAAGGAAATTACAGTGTCCGTGGAAGTGGGTTTTCTGTATATTTGGTAATGTTATTTTTGATGAGAGATATTTATAAAGTTTATATATATAAAGTTATTTGACGGCCCAGGAAAGCGAGAGTATTTAGTACCAATTTCAGAATTAAATTGTATATTTTTACGGAAATTATTAAAATGATTTTGGAATAAACTGATTTGTCTTTCAATGTTCGACCATATAACAGAAATGTTATCCACATATCTACACCAGATTACAATGTCTTTAAAATGAGGGTTGATTGGATTAAGCATGCTTTGTTCTAAATGGGACATTTAGAATTCTAAACTCATTTTTGTTTTATTTCATTCTTTTGCGAAACCCACCTGGCAATTTTACCCAATTTTTCATTACTATTTCAAGACATTTAAAAGAGTTTGCTGAAGAGGTAGAAATAAATCGATAAAAAATTCGACCTTGATTAAAATTCCTGTTTTTGAAATTATTTTATCCACATCTCTACGAATCTTCACTTGCATTTATAAATCATGGATACGAATCATTCTAAATTATATTTGCTATTAGAGAAAAGCGTACCGCGTCTTGAAAAATTTGAACATTAAGTAGAAATTCAAATTAAATTTGTTAAAAGCCTAGACAAAGTCTAACATTAAAGTTTTAATCTGACCAAAAAAGCTTCAACAGCAGTGCCAGATTTCGGTGTTTGGGGCCCTCGAATGGTAGAACTAAAAAGGGGCCATTTATTATTTATATGATAAATATACCAATATAATTTATAAGAATCTTTCAGAACTTAAGTGACTTAATTTTTAAATTGAAAGATAATTTAGTCACAAATTAATAAAAGACAATAATTTAATTTAATTATTATTATTTATTTTATTAATTCACTAAACAGTTTCGGTCACCACTGGTTGAGCATCTTCAGTAGTACTAAAATTTGAAAAATGAAACATTTCGTCAATTTTTTTTAAAACAATTACATAATACAACATTTACAGAAGTTTAAATTCATACCTACAATTTTGTTCAAGATCTAGAAAGTGTCATTTTGTATACATAAATCATCCTTAACTTACGAGTATTAACATAGATATTTCAGACATTTATATCAATCATATATAACAATAATTCATAAAACCAGTGGTGACCGAAAATTAATAAAATATGTATTAGCAATTAAATAAAATTATTGTCTTTTATTAGTTTGTGACTAAAAAAGCCTTTCAATTTAAAAATAATAATTTATAAGATCCATAACAATGAACAATATGAACATACATAATGATTATTTATATATTAATAAATTTTATTTTTGAATTTTCAGACATTTAATGAAAAATATTGTCCCTTAATAGTTTATGAGCCCGGGGCAGTTGCTCTGTTAAATCCGTCACTGCTCAACAAGCATAAATAAAATAATATCACATTTAAATGAATAAATATTACTGATAATGCAGAGTTAAGAACATCCATTTCTGCATGATTTTTTATACAGTTGATAATCTCCTCATCATCGGCTTTGAGACAATTCAGTTTCTCAGCAACTAATAGTGTGTGATTCCGTAAATTGGATAGAAAAGCCCAATCGGAGAATACTGATCCACTTTGACTGATGGCACGCTGAAAATGTTAAAATTTGCGATTAGTAAATGAACATTTCTAATTGGTTTAATTCAAGTGTGGGGAACCTTTATATGATAACATTTTAGGTTTAACTTTAATAAATACACAAATGAGTTTATTTTACCTATAAGACAGCATTTTGTTTTCATAATAATTTATTATTATATTTTAAAAAATTTGACTCTACCATAGCTATCCTTGGTTCATTTTGAGGATTGAGATAAAGACATGACGTATACATGAAAATGATCATTTATCCATTGAGGCCATACTTTTACTAACCTCCCCCCCCCCCGAATTCTTTGACAATTTATTTTTCCCATAAAAATTAATTATGAAAAATTATTCTATAAATCAGCTAAAGATTTAATTATTTTTGATTTTTTTTCTATTAATTCCTGGAATTTGATGAAATATTGTATCCCCATCCGAAATATATATAATTATGTGTGCATAATTTCGAAAAATCAGGTTTTAAGAACTGGGTCTAAATTAGAATCGAAGTTTCTACTTTTCCGAAAAAATTCTATTTGAACTACGTTTGTGATAACAAATCAGAAAAAAACATCCTTTTGACTAACATAAATATCTTATGAGTCGTGAAATTTCTTGTTAATATAATATTATTATTAAAATTCAAATTTTAATCAAATTAATCACAAAAATAAAAGCTTCAACAGCTTCATTACTAATAATATTATTATATTCTTTAAACCAGTGTTTCTCAACCTTTTATAGAACGAGGAACCCTAGAGCACCTATATTTATTTCTGAGGAACCCCCTAGCACTAAAATATGAGATATTTAATTTTTCATAAAAATATCAACATCACGCTACTTTTTTTATAGCTTCCAAATTTAACATACTCCCGCCGATAATGGTGATGCCACATTTTAAAAATTTGCTAGATTTTGGGGAAATTGGGTACAAAAAACGTGCATTTTAAATTACAATACCTAACATTTTTATTTTCATGAATAATATGATTATTACATTTTTAGTAATGTCATTGGGATACCCGTATGCCCCTTTCGGATCGAACAGTTTTTTTTTTACATATTCAATGTATACTCATAAATAACATTCTCATCTATTTGAAAATCAATATTATTTCAAACATCATTAATTACAAAATAATCATAAAACAAATTAAATGATGTTTTCATTTTGTTACTAATGTAACTAATCGTTGTCTTATAAGAAAGTTAAGGAACTTCTGCTGGAATTATAAATTTTATTTATTTATAACGCGACTATAGTTTCGAGGGCTTTGCCCACTTCATCAGTATATTACAACGGATTCAAAGGAATTAATTTATGAATGAAAGATTAAAATTTTTTTTCCTGTGTTTAGGTTAAGAAATGTTCAGGGTGGCCAAGTTAAGAATTGAAATTTATACTTGTTTTATTTTAGCTGTACGTGGCGTTCATGAAGTTTTTATTTGAGTGGCTATTTTTAAAATAAAGCTTTCGGGAATTTCTATTTTTCGATTTACAAACTATAGTCTCGTTATAAATAAATAAAATTTATAATTTCAGCAGAAGACACACTCTTTTATTGTATCCTTCAATATATAAAAATTCTGCTACTCTCGGCAAAAAACTTTCAATTTAAAGTTAAGGAACATTAGAGCAACAAAAATGTTATCACTGAAGCAATAATAGTGATACATTCTTAAGTTCAATGGTTTTATTTGACAATAAGATAATGCGTAGACTCTAAATTTAGTATTTTTTTTCTTAATATGACAAATTTATCGAGGGATAATACTACTAACTACTCTTTTTGATTTTCTAATTTTTCTTTAATTGACCTCTAGGCGCGGGGAACCCCAAACCTCCCTGGGGTTCCGAGGAACCCAGATTGAGAAAAACTACTTTAAACCATACGTATGTGTTTGAAATTGTGGTATGAGATTACAAGATTCTACCAAAACGAACAGCTACACAACCAAGCCTTCAAACCAATCAGCCTAGCTAAATAAAAGCATGTCAAAATGGAATAATTAATTGTAAAACATTTGAATTCATTCAAAAACCTCAGGTTCCTCACTCCTGGGTCAATTTCATTGTGTAAAGAATATAAACCTGAAAATTTATTGGTGACTTGGAGAGAAGATGTAAGTCGACACTCACTCCGCCCGCACTCTGACCAAAAATTGTGATTTTCTTTGGATCACCACCAAAACTATGGATATTGTCTGAGACCCATTGCAGTGCTTGTCTTTGATCCTTCAATCCAATATTTCCTGGATATTCTACGGTTTCTAAACCTAAAAATCCATAAAAAAAAAATATATATCCATTTGAATAAAATTAATATGATATTTTGTTAAAGGTAACGAGGATATTAATTTTTAAGAGCTAAATTAATTATTGTCTTTGATGGTGGCTTAATGCCTTTTTTAAGATGACACTCCTGGGAATAATATTTATTTATTATTATTATTATTATTATATATAGTAGGTTATAATGAAAGGCAGTCCATAAATTATTCAAATTTTATTCAATTTCCGAAGACTTTTTCCTCTCCTTCAGGGTAGTTAATAGTTATTGATGGGTGAGTATAACCAAATACACTTATGGTATAATGTTGGAAATATTGTAATATTGTTGCTATCACTGAAAGGAGAGACAAATGGGAACCGATTTATACAATCACCCATCAATAATTAATCAATACCCTAAAGAAGGAGAGAAAAAGTCTCCGAATCGTCGGAAATTGAATAAAATTTAAATAATTTATGGACTGCCTTTTATTTTAACCTACTTATTTCGCTTACCAGTCCGTCTTTCTAAGAAAATAAATAAAATTAAATATTATTATTATTCTCTAGGGATATTGTATTAGCTTACCATAAATTCCAAGTCTATAATTTAAAGTGACGATAATTACATCTTTCCGAAGAAGATATTTTGGATCATGGAAAAATTCAGCTTTACCTCCAATAAGAAAAAGTCCTCCGTGGAAATGCACCATTACAGACAAAGGTTCATTGGAAGATTCCTAAAATTGGGAAGTCAACATTGAAATTTATATAAAACAAAATTATCGCGATAAAATCAATAATTCTTCCTAAAGCCTCATTTGCGCGATTTTTAAAAATTCAATCTCTTTATGATTAAATTAGATATACTATCCGAACAAACTCATTCGTCATTACGTTTATCTCTATGTCTTCTAGAGATGGGAATTCGCTTTCTCCTTCCGTCTCTTCGGCGAGATATAAACTCCAGTCTTTCGAGACCCTCGTCGTCAGGTATAACTTCAAGGCGAACCCAATCAGGGAAATTTCTTCTTCTTTTCACAATCCAAGGGCCTACCCCGGACTACAGAGACTGTCTCTTTTTAGTGCAACTTCTTCTTATATTAATATCATTATATAGACAAAAATGAGATCAAGGGCTCCATATTCTTGGTGCGCCCCATTTGCGCATTAAAAAACCAAAAAATAACAACATTTTGATACAAAAACGAATTTTCTACAACATTTCGTAATTGAGTTATCGTGGCTATTGGCATCCAGACAGACTGAAAACAAATCATAATTGAAAATGAATTTTCTCCACGTTTTAGACATTCTTAAGAATAATCAGCAAATCTTTTATTTATTTATTTTGTGTGAATTCAATACTAGAGCCGAGTAATTAAATAAATTGAAATTATGACATAAATAAAAAAATATGGGTGAGCCTCATCCATATAAGCTCAAGGGAAGTATAACTTCTTTAGCTGTAGATGTTATTTGTATATAACGGCCAAAATGTTTATCCCCTATTAAAAAATATAAGCTCACTGGGAAGTGCAACTTCTTTAGCGATAGATTTTATTTGTATATAACGGGCAAAAAGTTTATCCCCTTAAAAAATTTCACTCGAGATACATATCTATTAGCTTAAAAAAATTTATGTAGACTTCTAATTATTTTTTGGAACCGTTAGAGAAATATTTATGTGATGTTATTTTTAAATATATTATTATTATATTTAATTTTTAGTTTTTTTTATTCAGGATTTTGGACCTTAGTATTTTTATTTTTGGTTTTGGTCTACGGCCTTCTCAATCAATCTCAAGTAACTCAAGAATGATATTTGGTATTACGACGGCTTTAAATATGAAAGACTGCTATCTTTTAGATCCATCTATGAACTAACGGTCCTAACCTGTTGCTTAATCTCTGATAATTCAAACTTTTCAAAGCTTAACATTTTTCTAAATGAAACAAATTGAATACTCGTATAGGATAGCTTAAGCGTTGCCTTTTCTGTCAATATGGTTGCATAACTTCAAGGGTCATTTCTATTTTGCTTATTGGAATTATTAAACCTGAGAGGGAAATTAAATAAAATATTTATTTTTATTCTTTTCAAGTCATCGACTATAACCAAATATAATCGTTAGTTATGAATATTTTTATTTATTAGTTGTTTCATCGCTAAAAATAAATATACTTCTTACGCGAATAACTTAGTTTCACAACAATTTTCTCATTTAATTAAATTAAATATTAATCAAATTAAAATATTTAATTCGCTGAGAGCAGCAGAGCTGTCGATTTTTTAAGAACAAATCAAAGAGAGTCATCTAGTACATGGTATATAGATATTAGTTATGGGATCCTCGATAAGCGAGTCGGTCTTCCTTAGAAATCAAGAGACTTAGGTTCGATTCTCGGTCATGTATCAGAATTTATTTTCAAATATTTTTTGCTGGCGTTGTTACAAATAGAGGCTCGAGAAATTGTTGAATTGCCAAAGCTCGACTTGTAAAACAGTACAATATGAGCCGGGGTATGGAGATGATCGCAATCCGGATTCAGACTAGAGGTATGACAGACACCTGGCCGCCCTTCCCGCTGTACACATTGGCAATAAGCCTATTATTATAAAATACATCTGGTGTGTAGTATTTTTCCAGTAACCTCTTAAACTAAAAGATATAAAATAATATTATAACATTCAAGAAGTTTCACTTCAATAAATTTTGAATAGTTTATTATATTGAAATTTATTAGTAGGATTGCTTTAAAGTCTAACCCTTGATGGGCCAATCTTTCCAAGACTTTCTGCAAAATTTAGGGAAAAAGTTTTTACTTTTTCATTTACATTTAGTTTGAAAATGAAGGCAAATTCTTCGAAACTATATTCTCACATAAACAAAAATATTTAAAATATTATCAATGATGTCCTTTAAAGTTAAATTCATTTAAAAATATTTATATTAAGCAGAAAACAATATTATTCTTAATTACCTTGCTGACAGGAACGTAGATATTTAAATAAAGACAATCGTGACTGCCATAAAATTGGCCGCCATAAATCTGCGGGCATGCTATAAAATCTCTTGTTGCGTCCAAGACTCCATACCAACTCTTTGCTGGAAGGGCTTGCTGTAAATATCAAGAATTTCTCAATTATATTAATTGAAAAAAAACGTCCTTAGACAAGGATCTATCTACCAGTATTTCGAAATTATTCATAGAAGAATCTATCAAAGAATTATATGATTATAAATAAATTCAGTAATTGAATTCAAGGAGGAAAGGTTTCTAAGCATACACTGAGAAAAATATTGGGTCAACTTTTCGTATGATCGAACCCGAGGGGTGAACCGCGACCTAATATCGGATTCACCTACTTCCACTTCCACTTTAATTTTCAAAAAATTCCAATAGGTACTTTAAATACTAAAACCAAATATTTCCAAGTACTTCCAAATATTTCCAACTACTGCCAAATATTTCCAGGTACTTCCAAATATTTCCAACTACTTCCAAATATTTCCAAGTACTTCCAAAATATTTCCAAGTACTTCCAAAATACTTTCAATGAGGTGTATACTTACTTCCAATCGCGGATCACCCCTCGGTTGTCAGAGACCCAGCCGTTCCCCAGGTGATTTGTTTGACTTAAAATTAACGGAGTTTCTGTTAAAATTAAATAATAAAAAAAACAAGATTTGATTAAAATCTATTTTTTTTCAATTAATTCACTTAATTTAATTCTGTGCTATTTTTTGGTCTTGGATATTTTGGGTCCATTTAACTATACTATATATACTATATATATCCAATGGTGGCTTTTATTTATGTATGTTTAAATTCATTCTCGCTGAGGTGAACAATAAACGCAGGGTTGATTAGTGGACTCTATAATTCATTGGGGTTGGAGTCTTCTTTAATTAAGAAGACTGGAGGGATATAGATTTGAAGATTATTGGAATTATTTTCAAGATCTCCAGGTAAATAAAAGAATAACTGAATTTTTTTTTGGCTTTTCGGCCTTTCTAGCCATAAGCCAATTTACGATACTATTTATTTTTTAAATTTTGTCTCTACCCCGGGGGTCAGATTTTAGCCGAATGCCTCGAGTCAGATTCGAACCCGGGTTGCACTTGGTTAGCAGGATGAATAACTGAATTTATTTACAATGATAATGAAATAAAATATTTACAAAAGATAGCAAGTGAAGATAGTTGAATCGCGTAGAGGGTCAGAACGGGATGAAAAGATAATCTGAATGACGAATGTCAAAAAACTAAAATCAAGGAGTAGAATATTCAAAGGAAGCAAGGATCAAAGAACAAGGTAAATCTAAGGGAATCTCAGAGAAAATACAAAGTACAAAACGGATGAAATCAAAATCTAAATAACGAGAATATTCGGGGCTCTATATAAATCATTCAAATTTGAAGAAAAGTAAAATGTTACCTACGCTGTTTAGAGTTTTGGTGATTAATAATTTAAAATGATAAATATATCTAGATCTGATATTCACTTTGATTTATTATTTTCTTACCTAGAGTCAAAAGACTGTATAGCTAGAATAATAGAAATTAAGAAATTATTCTCCACTATTCTGAAACAGTTCTGGACTTGTATTTGACTTCCTTGCAACGCCTTTTAGCACTAAAGGAAGAGAGATCTTTCTATCCGCTGCTCTTGTTAAAATACCGAATTGATTTTATAATTATTTATTTATTAAGTTGATGGTCTACAAGTATATTAAAAAATTATAATTAAACAAATACAACATATGTATATTTCAGTGACATTGGTGGAGGTAGAGAGGAGACTGGATGGAATATTGAAGATTCAAAAATTGAATAGATTTACAAATGAAGAAATTTTAGATAGAATTAGAGACAAGAAACACATTATGGAAAAATCTAAGGAAGATAAGAGCTCAGTTGATAGGACAGATGTTAAGACAGAATGATCGTTAAAGGATATTCTGGAGAGCGAAATAGGAAATTAAAAGGGAGGAGAGAAAGATCAAGATTATAATATACTAGTATTCCACAAATAAAATTAAGGGTATAAGAAGAGGAATTTTTAGAAGAGTTGGTTTGGATCAAACCAGTCCTAGGTCTGATTGCACTTTATTTAAAATCAAATCGTGGTTGACTATATGGGAAGTAGGCCTCTACTTACTTTGAAAATGCGCTCTCCGACAGGTGGTTGAGCATAGGGTACTCCCTGGTAGCTGTCGAAGCAGACCGACGAGCGAAGACCGCGACCGTGGTGTTGACGGATACCTTGCAATTGGCCCTGATTAACGGTAATTAGGGGCCGATGCGAGACATCACACTCTGCGGCTAAACACACACTCGAAATTAAAATTGTACCAACAAATGAGGTGATGAAATTGACCTGAAAACAAAATGACGGGTATTATCACGCAATGCCATAATTAAATAAGCAAATAAATGTATATATCAGTTGCGTGCGGTCCATGTGCGGACCATGTGAAATTTACCATACAGGGTATGCTCAAGTATTGTAATTGTGCATGAAAAAAGTGTTGTTTTTGTTGTTCGTTTTTTTCAAAACATCTCAAAAACGGCTGAAAGTATCTTGATTAAAAAATTTTGGTGAATCCAAAACCATACGTTTTGGTCTACAAAAAAAGCTCTAATAAGTGAACATCAAAAAAATTGTATTTTTCGAGATATTAACTGTTTTGTCAAAATTTTGTTAGTAGGTGCAAGCGTTACCAAATGTTTGTGGACGCACTAGCTCAAAAACTAGTGTGAATATAAAAACGAAATTTCACATGTAGTTTTGGTGTGTTGAGATTAAGAGCTGATTAGATTTTGGTTGAAATCGAACAAAAAATTAAAGGGAGGGAGTTAAAAATTAAAATTATAACACATTCAAACTAAAAAAACAGATACCATAATACCTATAATAAAAAGAGAGTTTTTTTTTTTAGGGGCCAAAATTGAGGGGGGGCGGGATTCAAAAATTAGAACTATCAATATAAGTTTAAGAGCCTTTAATAATAATATAAAAATTATAAGACTTTCAAACTAAAAAAAACAGTTACCATAATACCTATAATAAAAAAGAGAGTTATTATTTTTTTAGGGGCCAAAATTGGGGTGGGGGGTTCAGAAATTAGAACTATCAATATAAGTTTTAGAGCCTTTAATGGAAGACAAATTTTTCACATAAACCCTATACGACCTTGGGAAATGACTCACTATGTGAAATTTAGGGTGGGGAGTAGGGTTCTCCTTATTTTGGATATTTTCGAATATTCACGTGGACAGGGGCTCATAGGGTTTTAAATAAATTTAAAAAATATCCCCCAAGTTTCAAGTCTCTATCTCAATTTTAACCTCGTGTTACACAGCGATTAAGTTTCCCATCTAAATAACATGGGGTTTTTGACATTGAACGAACAATTTTTTATTCCGGCCAAATTAATGGTTCAAAAATTTAAAACTCTGTAGACTTTATCTTTATAATAGTAGCTATCCTTCTGAATTTTTATAAATTTTTAACTATTACAATTTTGGGATTACATCTAGATAAAATACTGCTATATCTTAGTATTAATAAGTTATAGACTCCAAAATTATATTAGCTAAAAATCTGTAAAAATTTTCTGAAGGATAGCTACTATTACAAGGATAAAGTCTACAGAGTTTCAAATTTTTTGAACAATTACTTTGCCTGGAATAAAAAATTGATCGTTCAATGCCAAAAAACCCAATGTTATTTTTGATAGGAAACTTAATCACTGTGTAGCACTATAGGTTAAAATTGAGATAGAGACTTGAAACTTGGGGGATATTTTTTTAAAATTTATTTAGAACCATATGAGCTCCTGTCCGCGTAAATATTCGAAAATATCCAAAATAAGTATCACCCTAGTGGGGAGTCAAAAATATTTTCAAACAAAAATCGAAGAAAGGTGCTATTTCTAATAAAATTATATCAATATTAAAAGGAGATATTATTAATTGCTAATGGGTCCAAAATTAAGAAGGGCTCTTTCTTAAATAATTATAAATTATTTTAATTCAATATTAAATATAAGAGAGCGGCCAGGTTTATGAAGTCATGTGGATGGCCACATCAGTTTATTTTAAGACCTCTTTAAAATTTGTTTGTTTGGTCGGTTTATCTGATTAATAATAAAGAGATAAACGTATTAATATTTCAAATGACTATGGATAAAGTCTAGCAACCACCTGTTGCAGTTTTTTTTTTATTATAAAATAATAAAAAAGTCCGTCTCTCTCAAAGAAAATATTTCTTATTTAAAGTAATGGAATCTTCCCACCTACCATTTTATTATCGGACTTCTTACATTCGCAACGTGACATGTGTTATCCTTGGACATAAGTTCCAAACTAAACTCTCTTCTACTAATGTTTATATTCCTGATGATTCCCCTCTAATTCACGTTTTTCTTATATAATATGTTCCCCGATAAAATGCACTTAGTTTGTAGCGGAAAACCAGTTTATGACGTTAAGGATGAACGATCAATTTTAATGGAATTCAATGAAGTGAGTCACTTTGAAAAGGAGTTAGGAGGAAAAAATGTCCCTACTATTATTAATATTCTAATCATCATTTTAGCAAATTTATTCCGAGGTCAGTTTCGTTTATTTATTTTTTAATGATATGGACAAAGAGGTGTTACACTAAAAAGGTGTAACCTCTAGTGACCCCTGCATCGTGAATGGAAGAAAAGAGGAGAGGTAGGGGAATTAACGGTTCCAGACAGAATTAAAAAATAAGTAAACCAGTTCGAAAAAAATACTAAAAAAGAATATAATTTAGTTTACTCATTAAAAAACAGGAAGGTGTCAAAATGAGCGGCTTTATAGTAATAATTTCACTCGTTATTTTATTTATTTATTACCTGGTAGACCGAGGTTCGCTTAGTAATTTTTTGTTTTTAATTATTTTTTAGTGCCTGGAATACCGAACGATTCTTGGTAGCCTTTTGCTAATAGTTTAAGTTTCATATTTCAATTTGCGACTTACCGAAGACGAGATATGAACGATTAAAATATTTATTTTAAGACACTCGGTCAACTTCCGCCGTTCCGATTTCAAGCAAAAGTTTCCTGTACTCCTTCTAGCCTATATCGAACTTAAGTTTCAAATTTCGTAGCTCTGAGATTTATGGTTGCGATACGCAGAGGAGGGAATACATTTTTACGTACGTAAACATCAACTTCCGGTACTTCTATTTTAGACAAAATCTTCTGGTACTTCTTGTAGCATCTAAATAGCTTAAGTTTCAAATTTCAAGGCTCTGTGACTTACCGAAGACGAGATTTGAACGATTAAAATATTTATTTTGCGACATGACTAATTTACACCCCCTTCCTTTATTTCAATCGGATTAAAATTTATACACGACTAATAACTCATGAGACTTGATAAGTACACCAATTTTTAAATCGTTACAGCAGTTTTCGAGAACCCGATTGTATATTATATATGTACAAGAATTGCTCGTTTAATATAATGAGATAAGATAAGATTTAATCAACCACTTGTTTTATTTTGATTCAACCAATGATTCATTTTTATTCAACCACCTGTTAATAATTAGTTTTCTCAAAATTGAGATATAAATTTATATTGAAATAAATTCTTGATTATTTTTTATAAAGAGAAATCCTATGCTTGATGGAAATAAACATCTGTATCTCTAACCGAATGTTTTCTACATTCGATTCAATCACGAATCAACTGTAGGGAATTTTTGTCAAATATTGAGTGAAAATAATATTTGAACTTATATATTTCTAACTTGAAATAATGATCTTAAATAATTTTTTTTATAATTTGGTCCAGACTTAAGACTCCACAGACTTTAATAGCATAATCCGCAGTGGTCTTGTGATAAAATATCTTTTTCAAATAAAGGGCGGTCAAAACACTTCTCATTGATAGGTCAATTATTCTTTGTTATATCAGTTAGAAAAATTATAAAAAAAATTTATCTGTATCTCTGGGCGTCTGTTTGTCTTGTTTGAATTCTGATACCCCCGATAACTGAAGAACGAAGGGCTGATTAGTTTTCAGGATTTATAACTCTTAAACTTCAACTTAAATAAGAAAAAAAAAGATTTTTAAAATAATTTGATTTTGATTTTGAAGCTTTGTAATGATAAAGGCATAAAAAAATTTATTTTTCAATTTCAATTTATAGAATTGATTTATTTATATTATATTTATATTTATTGTTAATTACAAATGGTTTTATTTTTAAACAAATTTCCTGCAGTTAATGAACCTGATTCAATGTCACTGCCTTTGTCAAGGTCAGAACTAACAACCTGGTTTCAAATATCAACTGAAATGATTCATTATTAGCTCATTTCTGATCAACCAGTAGGTAATTCGTTGCTATTATCCACCTTCAAATTTTCTAAGCCTTCTTAATGAAATTTATTTGATATATTATATCTATAGTTAGTTACTGTTTTGCTTTCCTGAAACAACTACTTCTCGAAATATTGCTTGCCAGCAAGCATTTAAAGCAAATTGTTTTCTGGTGCTAAAATTTTCATATTTTAGATTGTAAGCTCTCTAGTTTCAGAACTTGGCAGAAAATCAAAAAAATATAACAACAAAAACTTTAAAAGTTTAATAAGTTCTATAGCTAATGATATGAAATTCGGCACACGCTCGTGTTATTAAATTAGTAAGTATATCTCCAACTCTAGTAATCAAAGATAGCTAAAATCCGCCAATAGACGTTCAGAGAAAGCCAATATTGGCGGAAGGGTTCAAAAAATAAATAACTCAACAAAAACGGTATATTAGTATCCAGCTAGCCCTTCTATTGCGCATGGTATCCTACAACATGGTTTCAGATATTCTTGGAAACTATCGTACATTGAACTTCTACTATTTAACGTATATATGTTTGTAGTATTTAGAAATCTAAATAGATTCATAAAAATAATTTTTTTCTCTTTTTAATTAGGTTTCTTTCTTCATTTTGACACAGTCTTATACAGTAACTTTTTAGGATTTATTGAGTAAATAGTTTAGGGGTTAGAATCCTCTCCGAAATGGTAAGATAAAAATCGAAGCTTTACAGGATATATAAATAAACGTTCAATAAACATGTAATAAATAAATGCTCTGATAAAAAAAGCAATCTGGGCATCTGAGAGGTCTCCTACACCTAGGTGTATATTCATACTCTCCTAACCCATCGGTGGGTAACCAACCCCTCTTCCGCAAAAAATTTCTGGTTTAGGACTTTCATTCAAGTTATATGATTATTTAACAGCGAATTCGATTTTTGAGTGCTTGGCCAGACTAGCCTATACAATATGAGCACAAAATTTATCAAAATTGGAAGAATACTCTTCAATTAGCTTTGGCTTAGATAAAATTCTAGATTCATTTTCCTTAAATGCAGACCCATCCGATGTAAGAACCCGAAAATTCAATAGGAAATTGCCAGTCTCCACACCAGGAAATCTTCAATGACCTTGTAAAGATCAGCAAACATACCAAAATTACATATTTTTTAAAGAGGTCAAAGATACAAATGATGAGAACTATTCAGAAAATGATTTTATTCAAGAAAAAAAAAAGATTTTCATTTGTTAGTATCGAACAGTGATAAGGATGAAATTATTAAATTGAGGTTTGGGTTTTGTTGAATGATACATACATACTATATATGTTATATTTTTAATTTAATGAAGTTGCTTGTATTGATTTAAAAATAAATAATTACTTTAATAAGTTTTCGGAAATAATAAATAATTAATGTTTTTGGAACCAAATCCCCGTTTTTGTACTGGCTCTGAGTCTCACATAACTCGCATTTTATAGGAACCTGTTAATCATCTTATAAGAGGGTTAGATGTAGTAATGTTTATTACAAATTCGTTTTAATATTTGTAACTTAAAAATTAAATACTATAAATTTAAACGGATTGATTTTGGTTAACATTGTTCATTAACTATTTAAGAAAAAGGAAATAAAAAAATAAAAAATTTAAAACCAAAAAAGAAATACGTTTTAATCTCTAGATTTAGCGATAAAAGACACCCTATTTCATACGTGAATGGGTAGTAAAATATTTATTAGCTTATGCCATTTGTAAAATAAATAAGTTTAAAGGGAGGTGGCGACAAGTGGTTGTCGCTATAATAATATAATATGTACCTGTAGAAATATATTGCCTATAAACTATTTAATTCTATCTTAAAAAATGCCAAAAATAATAAATATCACCTACAAGGGAAAGATTTACAAATAAATAAATAAATACAAAAATAAAAATCAGAAGAAAAAGGAAAAACTTTTTCAAGACTCCGTAAATTTTGATGATTTAACAATATTTCACCTTCGAATTGTTTGAGCTAGAAGGCTATTTCTCGGCTCGAAGATTTAATTATTTTAATTTTTAGTCTTTCCTGTGAAATATTCATAGACTCATTACTTCTCTACTAAATTTCCCTTTTCTTATTTTTTGGGTTTGGTGATTTAAAAATTTCAATTTTTTGAGCCTCCTTTTCCATTTAGCCCCCCCTAGGAAATACTCACATTCTCATATAATAAAGGCCCCTCTATACTTAATTTCCATTTTCTTTATTTTTCTGGCCTTGGAGATTCAATAATTTATTTTTTAATTTTCAAAAACTCCTTCCAATTAATCATGTAACCAAAGTTCGAGAAAAAATTCTTTACTTTGGAGCCCTATCCTAACGAGGCGCCGTCTAAAGACAATTATAAATTAAATTAAATTAGAGAATAAACAAAAGATTTTATTATAGACAAAAAGAACAGCAGGGCTTTGAACTCGGGATCTTCGCATGTCAGGCACGATGTTTTAAAGAAAACTAGGATGTATGGTATCTTTCTTATATTATTAAACGAGCAATTCTTGTAGGTATATATATATATAGAATCGGTTTCTTATCTATCTTCTTATCTACTTATCTACTTATCAAATTTCATGAGTTATTAGTGTATAAATTTTAATCCGATTGAAATGAGGGAAGAGGGTGTAAATTAGTCATGTCGCAAAATAAATATTTTAATCGTTCATATCTGGTCTTGGGAAAGCCGCAGAACCTTGAAATTTAAAACTTAAGCTATTTAGAGGCAAAAAGTTACCGAACATTATTCTCTGCTCCAGGCACTATTCTCTTAATAGCCACTGATCCTCGAACTCAAGCTAATACCTATGACTATATGTATTTGTAATTTAATTTATTTATTATATTTAATCCTTTCTTTATTCATTTTCGCTAAGAAGATATAATAGCCTGACTCTTTTAAAAAACAAGGCCTTAGACTCACAAATATCCTGTGTCCGAATTCCGGCTGATTATTATTTTGTCTATAATAAAAAATATTTGCTTTCTAATTTAATTTAATCATTTTAACGAAATTTTCTCTGAAGAGAGACGGTCTGGTAGAAATTTTAATTGAAAGTAATGGAAGGTAGCCCAGAGGTAGTGAGGAAAGAAAAAATTAACACATATAAAATAAGGTGTAATTTATTGGAATCCTTCCTCCTTTCCTTTCAAACCGACGTTTCGGAGGATTTTTCCTCGATCTCTAATTAAGAAAAGAAGGAAAAAAAAATTGTTTTTCTATGCCTTTTGTTAAAAATGAAGAAAGTTTTTGAACACTACTGTGGAGAGAAAAAGGAAACATTTTATTTGTTTCATTCATTGACCCTTTGAAACCCTGAAGAAGGAGGGAAAAACCCTCCGAAAAGTCGGTTTGAAAGGAAAGGAGGAAGGATTCCAATAAATTACACCTTATTTTATATGTGTTAATTTTTTCTTTCCTCACTACCTCTGGGCTGCCTTCCATTACTTTCAATTAATCATTTTAATTTTGCGGAATCTTTCAGATTCAGGCTCTATAAGTCCGAAACAACCAAAATTAATTTGTATTTCAAATTTAATTTACATAGGATTTTTGTGATATGATATATGTTAGAACAGGTCAGGTCCTCCTCACTTTGCAAGATTTTTTTTCTTTTTGGCTTTTCGGTCTTTCTAGCCATAAGCCAATTTACGATACTACGTATTATTATTTTTTTTAATTTGTCTCTATCTCGGGGTCAGATTTTAGCCGGATGTCTCGAGTCGGATTAAAACACGGGTCAACTAGGTTTGCAGGTTGGCACGCTACCCCTAGCCTAACCCGACCTCCATTTGCAACATTAAACATACAATTTTTCTAATTTTTCATTATTGTGATTTAATAATAAACAAATTAAAAAATTATTTTGTATACGCAGATAGTTAGATAAGTTTTTCTTTTATATCATTTCCACAGGTGGTTTACCTTATAAAGTGTATCCCGGCCATGAGGGTGTTTTGACGGAGAAGCGTAAACAACGAAGGATTCGGACAACGTTTACATCTGCGCAATTAAAAGAGCTGGAACGAGCCTTCCAGGAAACCCATTATCCAGATATCTATACAAGGGAGGAAATCGCAATGAAGATCGACCTCACCGAGGCACGCGTTCAGGTTGGTCAACGAATCATTATCTAATTTATTCCACAATAATTGAAGGCAATTATCTGAATTATTTGATTGAATGAATAATAGTAATTTAATTCAAAATCCGCAACGAATGTTGAAAAAACTTTCCCCACTTGTCGGAAAATTTAGTGATTAATTCGAAACCAGTTTATCTTGCTGCTAAAATTTTTATTTTCCCCTTTATAATTAAATAATTTAATATTATTTTCAATCTAAAATTACGCGATTTATAAATAAACATTTTTCGAAAAATGCTGATTGCATTTAACCCCCTTACCATAAGGAAATCATTTTAGATGCAAAGAGAAAATTGCAAAAAAACAATATTTTTCGATTTTTTACAAAGCAGAAAAATGGTGATTTCTCTTAACAATCCTTGGATAAATGGCAACAAAAATTTACAAATAGGTAGGTATCATAGAATGACTAATATCATACCATAATACAAAGTGGAACCAATACTAGATTTAAAAGTAACCAATAGACAAAACACTGATAATAAACAAGCAATCGTATTCTTTTGTTTTTATTATTAATAATATACAGACAGAAAAAACAAGATATAATAATTAAATAAAAGAATAAATGTCTATGTATGAATGTACCTAGATATCTTTGAGAACAAATGAAAAAATGAGATGTTTATATTGACAATCTCCAGAAACTAATAAGACATTAACCACAGAGGATGGTCTACCAGAGGAGAGCGAAACTGTATAGTGAATTAAAAATAACAAATAATAGTAATTTACCAATTTATTATATTTTTGTGACTAGGAAGCCCCGGAAGTCAAGAATTAAATCTACAGTCACTTAAGGGGGTTCGGGACGGTTTATCATTTTTATAAGAAAATTCTCAAATTTTTATCATCGAATCATTGATGTATTAAATATTTATCCTCGAAATTTGAAATTGATCGTCTTTCCTATTACCGAGGAATAAATTATTGAAAATTGTCCTTTTAACATGGAAGTAAATGGACCGAGCTTTTAAAGGTATAACTTCTATACAAATTATACCATTTTCAACAAATTTAAACAGATCAATAATTCAACTTTTATGAATCGAATGATACATTTTTCAATAGATTTCACATTCTAGTTAATTAAGTATTTATAAATGTAGGAATAAAAAGTTATTTGCACCCAACAACAGCACTAGTGTAGAATTCCAACTCTATTTCTTGAAATCATTTTTGTGTTAAATAAATGTTTTATAATGAGAAAAAATTTATCTCATTATTCTTTTTATTAATATCAAAACAAAGATTTGTATTCAAAATTAATTTCAGTATTTACAATTTTTTTAATTAAAAAATTTAGTAGGCAGCGTTGTCACTCTGCAGAAATACAAAAGATTTTTCTAAGATCAACCAGATAGAGCTGCTGTCCCGAACCTCCTTAAGTCCAGGAAGATTAAATTAAACAAATAAAACTACTTACATCTATGTAACAATGGAGTAATAATAGGGATAATAGTAAAAATATTGATAATAATCCAGCACAAGCATGTGCATAGTATAATGGTCTTAATTCAATTACACTATATTCTTGTATTGAGGAAAATTAAATTTCGTATACTATGGAATTCAATTGGGGAATCATACAAATAAATTGCCTATTTTGTTAAGGGAGAATGGTGAGGGTCCTTGGTGAAACATTTAAATAAAGTAAAGAAAATTTTTGAAATTTTTTTTAGAAAATTTAAAAAAAATTTCTAAAAATTTTCTTTACTTTATTTTAAATTAACTATTTTTAAAGTCTCTTTATACATTAACGGCATTGTGGCAATTTTTTAGTAAAAATTGTAAATGTACCATTTCATTGTTTTTAAGAAGTTTACGATTTTTAGTTGGTTGGACACTCTGATATAGACTAATCATTTTCTTATCAAAATAGATGAAAAAATAAAAGAAATAAATACAAAACATCATTGGAATCAAATAATTGTAATTTGGATTTGAATTCAATTTTGTGTTCAATGTAAGTAGGATAATTTTTTAATGGAATTGATAAAAAAAAGAGAGAAGAGGTGGTTGCATTTGTTTCACTGTCTAACAGCCCCTATCGACTAGACAAGCGTGTGTATATATGTGTGTGTGTGTGTTGGTGTCTGTTTGTCGTATCGTAGATGCACTCAAGGTGATTAAAACTCCCTTTTGGTTGTTCTTCCACCCCCTGCACCCTCTTGCACCCCTCGACCCTCCACCTCAGTCAGTCTTGTTGTCTCTTGTTCACTTGGTTCGATAACTTACACACACACACATACACACATACTCATTTCATATATATCTATATATTTATATCTACTAGTTAAAAAGAAGGGGATGGGAGGGGTAACTACTGGTAAAGTCCCTCCAAATAGACTTTAGTTAAATTGAACAGACTAGTAATAAAATAGAAAGACAGCGACATGGAACAAACAAAAAGAAAGAAAATCTTCTTCTTCTTGATTCCAACTAAGTAAGGCCGGCTTTAATGAGATATCTTCCTTTTCCTTCTCTCCCATCAAAATAAATATTTATTCTTAAAATGCATAAATAAAACTTAAGAACGAATATGAATAGTTGATAAGATTAGGAAATAATTTATTATCATTGCAACTTGTCGTTTATTTACCGTGAATTTGAGAAGAGAGAACGATTTTATTGCTATATTTACATTCCATATTTTTACTTATTTTTATTTATGTAAATAGGAAAATATTCATAAAAATATTATTTTACATAAAACTACATCAAGGGGCAAAGCTTGTAAGTAAAGTATTGCATTCATTTTCGGGAGGTTTAATTTTTGAAATTGTTATAATATTTTTATGGAGTGTGAATAATAAAACAAGATGTATTTATAACATAATACGGACAACTCCAAGTGAAAGTATTCGATGGCCTTATGAATCTTATGATATTAAAACTGATGTTAAGGAAATAAACCAGGTTTTGTCTGCTTGAGAGCCAAAACTCAGCCGAAAATTCAAAAGTATGTGTGTGAGTGAAGTGCTATATCTCAGGAGCAGCAAGTCACAGATCAATGAAATTCTAAACTTAAGGACGATCCCTAATAAATCGATTTTCTTGAAATCCTTTTAAAACTTCGAATACACATATTTATAAGTGTCCTTTATACGTAGAAATTTTTTTCAATAGTCCTTGCTGCACTAAATTTGTAAATATTGACCAATCACGCGAACCCTATCCCGATTGATGTTAAAGGAACAGTTTCAATAAATAACAATCGCAATTTTCTTGAAATTATTTTGAAAAACTGAGAATCATTAACCGAAGATATAACAAATATTTTTCTGTTCAAATAATTGTATCAAGCGGTATTCGTTTTGTATGAAAAAGTTAAGTACTTTTGATGCTTTTCGTTTTTCTCTCATGGTATGGCAAGTGAGAGATGGCGTCTTGGCAACCTCGCACTAAAATCACTTAATTTTTCCATATCTAAAAAACTTCTGCAGCTGGTGCATTCGAGATTTTTAGCTAATTCTCTCAAGCTAACTATACTGTTCTCATCTGGAATTTCGCATTGAGCTGTTTCATGAAGTGCTTTTATTATTCTTTGTCTTTTAGCGTCGGTAAGAATGCAATGTTGCTAGGTCCGAGAAACGACGCAGTGAAAATATTTTGTCTTTCTGTGAGAATAGAGGAAAGAGCGAACTGCATCTGAGCTATATTAAGGAACGTCCTTAAGCTTAGGAATTAGTCACCAACAATATGATTAGCTTTTGGTTTAAATTGACTTTCCACTTGCCCATATAAATTAAAGTCATTGACAGCTTAGTTACATTTCGTAAACGTTTAAGTGAATCTTTAATTAAATGATATAAAATAGTGCGTTTTATCATCAAAAAACGCTGTATTGAATTAATTTGTTTGATTACGATGATTACAGAATCACATACACACATACAAATGTATATAATAAATCAATTTTTTTCTTTATTTTCCGCACAAACACACATGATTAAAATTTCATTTTCATTCTATAATTTTTCATTTTTAATTGGAATTATTGTCATATACAACCCTCCCCCCACCCTCTATATATATATATATATACAATTTATTTCTGTTAATATCTTGTCGTGAAAACTAAATTAAAATTGTTTAATAAATTATAATGAATAATTATTTGGAACATTAAATTTTAAATATTTCAATTTTCATTTTATACCTACCCTTTTATTTTTATTTTCATATAAATTTTCAATTATAACAAATAAATAAATTAAACATATTATGATTGACCAGTAAATGAATAAAATAATAAAATTTTCATTATTATTATCAGTTTAAATGAGCTGTAATAAATAATTAAATTGAAGTTGGAAAATAAATGATATACCTACGCATTCGCAAGGGGCGTAAGATACCTGCCAGTACGTTATAATTTTTTTGTTTTATAAACATGAATATAATTTTTTAAATCAGCCATTTTCAATGCTCAATTTCAGATTATTTCAGAATTCTTAAAAATTTTATAATTACTTTGAAGTGAAGTTGAGAAGAGACTTAAATTATCTCTCGAGAACATAAAAATAACTTTTCTTAACTAAAAATTCTTTAAGAGAATCCAGAGCTTTTAAAATATAAATATTTCTTTCTATTTTCAGTGCTAATGGCTCAAAAACTAGAATCTTTTACTTAGAAGACATAAAAATAATAATCGAATTCACGCCGTTTTGGTATACAATAAAATCTTAATAGCTAACATCTAAAAAATTATATTTTAAAAGATATTAGTTATTTTATTAAAATGTTTGTTAGTGTATCAATGTGTTTGTTACCAAATTTCAACTACTCTCTAGTTCAAAAACCATTGAATATATTAAAACTAAATTTTATATTTAGATACTTTATCTTATTATATTAAACGATCAATTCTTGTATATATATATATATATGTCAATAGAGGTTTTTTCGGTTTTCTCATAGTAAAGTAAAACTCTCAAACCCACGCGGAGAAACCCGAAAAACCTCTAATGACATAGAACTCTATCCGCGGAAGCCTCACTGAACACACGCAATATATATATATATAAAATCGGTTTCTCGAAAACGGCTCTAACGAGTTCGCTAAAAATTGGTGAACTTATCAAGTTTCATGAGTTATTAGTCGTGTATAAATTTTAATCCGATTAAAATGAGGAAGGGGGTGTAAATTAGTCATGTCGCAAAATAAATATTTTAATCGTTCATATCTCGTCTTAGGAAAGTCGTAGAGCCTTGAAATTTGAAACATAAGCCATTTAGAGGTGCTCGGTGCTCTAGGCACTGTTGATATTAAAAGCTCATTAGATTTTGGTTGTATCAGACAACAATTTAGGGAGAGGATTTAAAAATGTGAACCCTTTGTCCGATTTGAACAAAATTTAGCCTTTAAACTAAAACCACCGAGAGAGAGGGGGAGGAGGGACAAGTGTATGGTAAAGTCATGAGATGGGCACACCCCATATTTTTATTATTTTTTTTCACCATCTCATTCGATATGAATTGAATCGACTGGTTGCTTTTTTGAGGGATGATTTATCGTCTGGCTTCTCCCTGATTAAACATTTTGTTAGTTAGCTGGGTGGCAGCCTGCCTGTCTGCAAGTGGATGACGCCCTCACCCCTTGTGCCTTCACCCCCTGATTCACTTGCACTTTTCACCCCCCGGGGGCCACTTCAATATCAATTCGACACAGATGGAGCTGATTATTTCTATTTTTATGGTGTCGTATGGCAAAGCGAATCAATTTCCCGATCCATGAGATCGTCTTTGGGTTCCCACGTTGATCAAACCTTCCAGGGAAATTATGCAGAAATAAGATACTTTAATCAAGATTTAAACATGTTGTTGTTGATTTTGCTGTTGTCCGATTAATCCTGAAGCTTTGTTCTTGTTTTGCTGAGTTTTATTTTTGTAACTTAATATATTGTAGTTCGATTGATGTTAACATAATACAAGACAGGTTAAAAAAAAGATATAAGTACTCTTTGACTTACAGTACAATTCAATATCTGTATTATTTGTATGGCAAAAAATCCAGCTGTTAATATGTTGAAATAATTTATTAATTGTTTTTCGTATCAATAATTACATTTCTTTTGCAAAACAATCTCAAAACGTTTATTAGAATTCCAAACGTTTCGGAAGAAATTCTCCCTTATTCAATGGGAATTTATTTATTTATTTTATTCTAAATTTCTTTAGAAAAAATATTACTTTTAGAAATGATCAAAATTTTAAACAACAAAAATTCAAATAATAAAAGGTTGTTTTTCTTTTCTATTATTTACCACAGATTTTTAGAAAAAAATACATTTTTTAAAAGTTTTCTTCATTTTTTGAAATTTTATTTTAATCTTTTGTTTTTTTTGCAAATTTCATCAAATATCTTATATATTGAGAGTTCTTAGAAATGGATTAGTCCAAAAATTCTCGGATCATCTTTATTTATTCCTTTTTTGTATTATTATTATTTTAATAGTTTCTCAGCGAGAACAATTTTTAATCAAATCGAAGCGTATGGATTTCTAATAAACTTTTTGAGATTGTTTTACAAAAGAATTGTATTTATTTAGAGTGTTAAATTAAAGAATCGATCATCAAGACCACGTTTAAGAGCCTTTTTACAATCGTCAATAAATACATTTCTATTATATATTATATTCTTAAAAAGACTAGTTGAAATGTATGCAATTTTTTTTAGGTCGAATTTAAAGTAGAATATGAGAAATTCCATAAATACATGGTTGATTTAATTCTTTTGCAAATTACATAATGGATTTTTTCATTTTTTTTCCAAATTTAATAAGAGGTAAAAAATCTGAAATTTCGAGATTTTAACGTTGTAGAAAGTTAAAAAATGGTAACGCACTTAATTACTATTACCCCTTCAAATTTAATTTAAGTCCAAGGCTCCAAGTGGTAACTTCGATTTAAGTCAAAACCTAGCTGTTACAGTTTCTATCCAATTTCTAATTAAGTTTCAAATTTTATTTAAATCATAGGTACGTACACACGCGCTTACATTATTTTTGTGACGTTTTGAACCTATAGAGACGATTATACTATTTTTTTTGTCCTAAATTTGATTTATGTCTCTTGAAGCTATTGATTACTTAGGTACATCTAGAATTGTAAAAGCCATAGAAAATATTAAAAACACATTAAATTCTGAAGACCTAGAATAGAAATAGAATACTATTTTCAAAATTATTTATAGTAGATTCGAATTATTAAATTAAGGTGGGTGAGTGTTTCGAAATTTGAATTTCTTCAAAATTCGAAGGGCAATGGAATGACTTCCTAATTGAATATGAGGGAGTTCAAGTCTCCAATAGAAATAGATTTAAATAAATCACACGAGGGTTTCATTTATTAGGTCCGTGATGGAATAGATTATTATTATTTTTTTATCTTTTCGGCCTTTCTAGCAATAAGCCAATTTACGATACTAATGATTTTTTTTTAATTTGTCTCTCCTGGGGTCAGAATTTAGCCGGATGCCTCGAGTCGGATTCGAACCCGGGTCCACTTGGTTTGCAGGCTGACACGCTACCCCTAGCCTAACCCGACCCCTAGAATATTTTTAATTATGAATTAATTTAGCTGATGTTTAGTTTGTTCATGGATGGATGAGAAAAAATATAACAATACAGTACCGAGTACCCTCACGTTCGCTATAATCAAATCTGAACTCAATTATCTGGAATTGATATGTTTTATAGAGAAGCCGTGAAGAGATTTTTTTGAATGTAGTTGTTGTTGTTTCGGTTGTAATCTGAGTCCGTTGTTTTCTTTGTATTACTCTTGTTTGTAAGTAATATTATTTCCGAAACGGATGTAAATTTTTGATTGGCACACCTCCCAGCCTACCCCTAGGCATGAATGGCCACGTGACCACACAAAGGACACGTGACACCCACCAATCCTATCGCTTGTCCCTGGATTACATGCAAGATTACTTTTCAAGTGGTTCCAACAAGCAAGCCGAATTGTCAGCCCTCGTGATCGTTTATTTCCAAAGCGTTTCGTCTTTTTTACTCTCCTTCCACCCCATCGCTTTCAATCACAAACGAATTGTAAGTTTTGAAGATTTGAAAAATTTACCATACAACAAAATTAAGTAAACAAATTATATTCAAGTCTATAATAGAAATGTACTTATAATTCGACGTTGTAAGAAATCAATATAAATAAGAAGAAAAAAAGAAAGATATAAAAATCAAAGTTCAGATTTTAAAAAATAAGGTAATTTTATTAATGAATAAACCAATATAAATGAAAAAATATAAATAAAACAATAGATAAGCAGAGTGGCGCAGCTGGAAGCGTAATGGGCTGCTAACCCAAAGGTCCGTGGATCGAAACCACGCTCTGCTAAATTTTTATTCAGTACAAAATAAAAAAATAAAAAATTGCAAAGTTTCATTTCCTATACTAGGGCTGTCCAACCTATTGACTTCTGGGAGACATATTTGAGATCAGTTCTAAATAGTGTAATATTCATATTAGTCACTTTGTGGGGAATCAAGAAAATTGATCGTGACATTATAATATATTTAAAATTATATAAATTAAAATAATATATAATAACACTGATAAACAATGAAATTTTCCTTTAAATAAAACTAAGTGGTCTTTATGTATTCAGATGCGCTGATAACGAATATAGCATCCGTTTTCCTCAATCACCTAAATTTTTTGCGGAACACCCTAATTTTATATAGTTTTATAGTTGTATGGTGTCAGGTCTGCGCACCCGGCTTAACTTAGACTTTCTTTTTTTATTTGAAACTCTATCGAGCCCTCATTCAAATTCCTATAATTCATAAAGTATTAATTATATGAAATAGCAACTTTTATATTAATAATTTCTATAATATATATGTAGAATACACAACCATATCCAAATTTATCTAATTTAACTTTGACTCGCTATCAACTTTACATGTCTCATTTGTTTAATAGCTACATGTGTTTTTAACTGCAATTAAAACTAATATTAATATAGCTATTAAATAAATAAAAATAAAGTGGCAACGAGAGCTATCTATTACTATACCATTCACTAAATTTGGAAGGATTCACACCACAAACAAGTGGAGACTATTTTTAGTTTCATCTAAGAATATTTTAAAAATAGTATTGTTGCATAATGGGAATATATCCCTTGCCTAAAAACTTAATTCCTGGGCAGAAGAGTGTTAGGAATCACCCTCTACTTGAGAAAGACAGAATTTTGTTACTACCGTTGCATAGAAAGTTAAAAATGAAAATTTTTGTTGAGGCTTTGGATAAAGACGGTGAGGGTTTTGGGTACTTGAGAAAAACATTTCCTAAACTAAATATTAATTTAAAAGAAGACATATGTATTGGGCTGCAAATCCGTGAGAGAAAAATGGCCATGGTTAGCTTTCAGATAAGTATTCTGTAATTTTTTTGGAAATGTGATAGCTGACAAGGAACTTGTTGAAGTGTTATCAGTGCATGGGGTGCAATATGACCTTGAAAATTCACTTTTTTTACATTCGCATTTGGACTTTTTTTCCTTAACTTGGGCGCGATTAGTGAAGAATGCGGCGATAGATTTCACCAGGATATTTCTGTCCTGGAGAAACGATATCCTTGAAAATCGGTACAAAACATGTTGGCAGACTATTGTTGGAATCTCAAGGAGAGGTTTCTGCAGGCAATTATAATTCGCAGAGTTCAAGAAAGAAATTTTGAAAATGCTAATAAAAATGTGTTTTTTCGCCTTTTTTGGATGAAATTTCTTCATTGAACAGTCAAAATCGGCCCTAAACATATTTTTTAATTTTTTTTTTATATTTCTTAGTTATTCATTTAAATATTTAAATCCTATTTCATGAGCATACAAACAAAAATAATTTAAAATTTCAAAGCATTATTACAAAGGAATTAAATTTTTATTAAAAACTAAAAATGAAAAACCGGGAGAAACAATAGGTGATACAGCATTTCTACTTTCAGATTTCGATTCAGCGGGGTCGAATTATAAATAAGCACCTATTTTCGTTCAAAGGAGCAAACAAAAATTTGAATTTGTTCATCAGTGATAATTAATAATAAAGGGGTTAAAATTATTTTCAAACAAAAATCGAAGAATGTTGATATTTCTAAAGAATAGTCTCATAATCATAAGGAAATTTTATTTAATGCTAATGGACCCGAAATTAAGAGGGAAGGGGGTTTCTTTCAGAAATAATTATAAATGATTTTATTATATATTAAATATAAGAGAGGGGTCAGGTTTATATTAAAATCATGCGGATGGTCACATCAGTTTATTTTTGGAAATTTGTAGTGTAAATTCACATAAGATAAATTTATAACATTTTGAGTGTCCCGCGTAAAATGATTTAGTATCTTTTGAAAACAAGTTTGAACAAGTTTCTGAAATTGGCAGATAATAATCCCACCTATTTAAAATATTTCTGATTTTATTATAAGAAAAAAAAAAACTTTAATGATAAAATTGATCTTGGTTAGTTAGTACTTTATGATTCAAACAAGTTGGAAATTAAACTAGCTTAAGTACTTTTTGGTCACAACATTTGACTTGATATAAAACGATATCGATTAGTATTTTTTGAAAATAATACGCAAATTTAGAGACTGATTTCATTGGGAAAGTGTACCTTTGAGGACAATTTTCCTTAGTATTTTTGGAAATTTTTAGTCTAAGTTTATCCTCAATCAATAAAATTTTTTCAATATATTAAAAAAATACAATTCTTAATAAAAAAATAATCTCAATACGTTTATTAGAAATCCAACGTCTCGGGACTTCTCTCTTTATCAATGGAAATTTGGGAAAATATAGTTGCTTTAAAAATCAAATTTCAAATTTCCATTGATGAAGAGAGAATTTCATTCGAAACGTTTGGAGATTGTTTTTATTTATTTAGCTGGTTTAGCTAGTTTTACGGACAAGATGTCCAATACAGAAAAATAAACATACACAGGATACAATATTAAAACAATATGGATATAATAAAATAACAGGTAGGTATCAGAGAAAAAAACAACTTATTACACTGAAGTGGTTTTTACAATGTGGCTAATGATTTTAAGATGATTTTTTTAAGTTAGTGAGGAGTTGTGCTGGAAAGGTCAAGATTGGTCGAGTGTTTATTTGCTAGTGTATGAATTCTGTCAATGGCGTTGGTTTTACCGAAGTTGGTCGAGTGATGTGGAACTACAAACATATCTTGGGATCTCGTGCTATGTGATGGAATTCTAAAATTTAGCCTAGATAGAATTTTTGGACATACGATTTTCCCAGAAATTATAAAAGAATTGTATTTATTTAATAAGAAAAACAATCAATAAATTATTTCTATATGTATATGTTTGTTTATTTGATTTAGCCGAAGACCCCTCATTGATTTCCTGTTAATAATTTATTATTATTTTATTTATTTGTAATGGAAAATAAAGGAGATTGCGTTGTGATTAGAGGCTATCTGATAAATTGACCTTCATCAGAATAGGATAATTTAAGAGAGAGGGCGATTATCGAGAGAGTGAGAGAGAGCTACTATTGAAATTACAGATATGATCAAACTAAGTGATTAAAAAGGGAGGGAAGAGACGGATGGTACAGGGGGGCGAACGGGCGGAAGACATCATTTGACCTCCATGGGACCCAACGAGAGGCTCTCCAAAGGGTGACCCCCTGCCTCCTTCTCTCTGTCTAATTGAATTTAGATTTAATCGCATTTTTGACAGAGCCTACGATGCTCTTGTTTCCATGGACAATGCAAGCAATCAGAGCAAGTCAAGGGGGGAAATATCAAACATCCATGAATGCCTATTTATGGCTTATCATTCCACGTGATTATTATTCGCACTCACACACAAATTGAGTAACTATAGCGAAAGGGAATAAATAATATTAAAAAAAAAAAAAAATACTTTTTCAGTAAGCATTTTTATTTTAAAATGCAATAAAATTCAGAAAAGTTTTGTAGGGAGTATGTATCTTAATTTCCACTTAAATTTCACCATTACTGGCTAACCATTTGAGGCACACAAACTTATAAAATGCCTTTATTAAAGAAGAAATTAATTCCAACAGAACAGTTAACATGGCTGAAATGTCTAAAATTAATAGTTTACGCGTTAAAATATATTCCAATATTGTATGTTATATAGAGCGAATGGACTTGAATCAATAATAAATGTCTCTCTGATGGGACGAGACATCTCTCGATATAACAAACCAAAAGAATGAAATCGATCTTATTTTATCGATTTAATCTATCTAAAGGTTCACGATATGTTTATTATATAAGAAAATATAATTTTGATTAAGAATTTTGTAGTTTAAAAGAAATTGTATGAAAAGATTCAATTTCTTCTCTCCAGGAGCGAATCAAGTAGAAATGGCAAAAAATTTTATTTTTTTCTCATTAGATATTTTTTTTTCAAATTTATTGATATTTCATATTTGTCTGTTATTGTCATTTATCTTTTATATCAAATATTTATTGTGAGGGAATTTTCATTTTAAATTTGAAGTTCAATTTGAAAAAACGCTAATAACTCCGTTGAAATTTTTTTAAAAAATATGATATTAATAGATATTATATAACAATTAATTATTAATAATTTAATTCAATTTTGAACGAAATCGATTAAGTACTTTTTGAGAAAATCATCAAAAACACCGAAAACCGCCATGAAAGCCCGTTTTAGAAACATTTTAAAGAGCCACCACCATGACACAAGTCAATGTTTCGTTTCATATGACTTTTTTAACTTTTTAGCAAAGGCATCTCTTGCCTTCAAAAAACGGCCTTTCATAGACGGTTTTCACAGTTTTTTACCATTTTCTCAAAAAGTACTGAATCGATTTCGTTCAAAATTAAATTAAATTATTAACAATTAATTGTTTTATATTATCTATTAATTTTATATATTTTTAAAAAATTTCAAATAAGTTATTAGCGTTTTTTTAAATTAGACTTTTAATAAACTACCCTTTAAAATTCAAATTTTCTAATAATAAATTTTTATATAATGGATAAATGATAATAACAGACAAATATGGAACAAAGAAAAGAAAGGCACCAGGAAGTGATGCGCACATACTGGACTAAAGTAAAATCGCAACAGTTGAACAAACGTGGTCCTCAGTAGGCCCATCCAAAAGAAAAAGAAGAAGAAGATAAATGACAATAACAAACAGATATAAAATTTCAAGAGAAGAAATTGTATTTTTTAATAAAATTTCTTTTAAACTACAAAATTTTAATCAAAATGCTATTTTCTTATATTAAAAAGTTACTATGAGCCTCAAGATAGATAAATTAGGAGTGGGTTTTAAAAATTTGAGCCCTTTGTTCGATTCTGACCAAATCGTGAGTATCAGGATTCAGACTCATAGGGACAGAAAGTTATAGAAAGTTCATTCTAATATTCAAAATATTTGTAATATTCAACGTGGAGAACTTTGATTTTGGGCTTTCTACAGCGTTTTCTTTACAATAAAACCTTGTATAGTGAAGATCGAAACGTTTATATTTTAAGAGATATTACCTAATTATTTTGTCAAAATACCTATAAGTTATAGTATGTTTTACCAAATTTACCGTGCAAAGTTCTAGGTGAAACATTTTATTATTAAATTTTAATACGTTCTAGCTCTAAAACCAATGTATGCACTAGTATATCAGAAGGAAATTTCATATTTCGAAATTGTATATTGAGATTAAGAGCTGATTAGATTTAGGATTTGAAATTAGACCAAAAATTAGCGATGGGGCTTAAAATTTGAACCTTTGTCCGACCAAAAGTGGGGAGGTCAAAAATTATTAAAATAATAAAATTGTCATTCAAAGGGAGTACTTTCGTAAATTATTAAAAAATTTTATTAAATATTATAAATATAAGAGAGACGCCAGTTTTATGGTAAATTCATGTGCATGGTCACATTAACTTATTTTAAGACGAATTTATTTATCCAATAAATGTTTGGAAGTAAAAATAATCTTAAATGAGACATTTTTAATAAGAAATTTTCATCAAGAATATTTTTAAAAAATGACTCCGAAATAGGCGTATCACGCAAAGTTTTGATGCGAATATATAATTAATGGCTTTGAAGGAAATTGATTCCAAATAAGAAAAATGAATCAGAAAAAATTGAAGATTTTGAGAGACTGTAGCAGTGGGCAGGCGGTGACTTTCCAACCAGGGGTTGCTGTCAAAAAACGCGCCATTTTTTTCAAATTTTTTCTTTGCTCCTTTTTGAAAATTTCATCGTTTCATTAAATACGTCATCAAAGAATATCACATTATTTTCAAATTAATCAGTATAGATTTTTTTATAACACGGTATGAAAATACTCTCAATGATTTCAAATTTTTAGGGATGCGCCGCATCCAGAGCATCCATGGACCGCAAGCCACTGGACTGTAGCTATATAATGATCGGAAATCGCACACAAGTTTGTATTAATATGCTACATTTTTGTACTTGAAAGTTTCAGTTTTCAGCTGGTAAAAGATCTTATTGGAGGTGTGGCTTCTTGGTTTTGAAAGGCGGGGTTGCCTGTACATAGGTGCTGTCCTCTTTCCGGGAAGTTTTTGCTCAGTGTGAGGGTAGAGTCCAGCTTGGGAATTGTAGTTATCGAGTTGAGAGTTCAAATGGGGGTTAAATTACCTTTGATAAAAATATCAAATTTAAATATTTACAAAAAATAATTATTTTTCAAAAAATTTCTTGTAAATAATAAAAGAATTAAAAATTAGAAAAAATTTATAAATATTATTATTAATACATATTATTATTCTATTAGAGAAAAAGAGATTTTTCGCAACGAGGGGAGGAACTAACCGCAATTGAAATTTGGTGTACACGTTTTTGGAATTATTTTGGAATTCATTAGATAATGCCACTTCATCTATTGTCTTCTACTTAGAAATGAAAGTGGAAGTGGAAGTAGGTGTACGATATTAGGTCGCGGTTCACCCTCGTTTCTGTGTGATAACGAGGCTTAGCGATCGAAGGGCGATTTTTAAATGTGTTCTTGATTAGAAAAAAAAAATGGGTTCTTACACTCGATTCGAAATGAAGCTATTCAAAATGGAGTAAAGAAAATTTTTGAATTTTTTTTTAGAAACTTTTAAAATTTTAAATATAAATACTAGGTAGGTTTCACATAAATAAAAGATCAGATGCTTGTTGCGGCTCTATTCAAATGGAAACGACACCATAATTTTAAACAGTTTCGTTTTAACAAAATTCAATTTAATTTTTAAGAGCGGCCGTGAGGTCTCTAGGGTCCAAATACACTTCTAGTGAAACTCTAAGCCACCCCTCTCTTCCCCCACACCCCTAAGCCTTCCCAGTTTTCTAGCACAAACCATTTTCTACCAAAATTACCAATTAACTAAAATTCGCGGAGATCATGCCGAGTTTAAAAGTATTCATTGTTGTTTTTTCTTTCATTTTTATTTTCGGAAGAGTGCAATTAGTTTTTTTTTCTACTATTTTGGCTTTTAAATTAAAAAATAAAGCTTATGACATATGTTGGATGGGACAGGATAAGGAAGGGGGCTAGGCGAAAGAAGGGGTGGATTTTTTTTAGAAACTTTTTAAAATTTTAAATATAAAATACTAGGTAGGTTTCACATAAATAAAAGATCAGATGCTTGTTTAGCACGACTCTATTCAAATGGAAACGACACCACATGATTTTTAAACGGATTTCGTTTTAACAAAATTCAATTTAATTTTAAGAGCGGCCGTGAGGTCTCTAGGGTCCAAATACACTTCTAGTGAAACTCTAAGCCACCCCCTCTCTTCCCCCACACCCCTAAGCCTTCCCAGTTTTCTAGCACAAACCATTTTCTACCAAAAATTACCAATTAACTAAAATTCGCGGAGATCATGCCGAGTTTTAAAAGTATTCATTGTTGTTTTTTCTTTCATTTTTATTTTCCGGAAGAGTGCAATTAGTTTTTTTTCTACTATTTTGGCTTTTTTAAGAAATTAAAATAAAAACATGACATATGTTGGATGGGATAAGGAAGGGGGCTAGGCGAAAGAAGGGGTGGAGTACCCGAGTGAGGTTTTACCTAATGAAGTTCATCTGAAATTTAACAGAGACTAAACGACATGGGACAGAGAGAGCGAATTCATTGCATTTTAATGCTAAAAATCTTTTAAATTATTGAATAGAAGCTACTCCCGCCGAACCCACCGCTCGTCCCCCATCAACTCCTGCCCCCATCCCCCTTTCGTCCCCCACCGCCACAACACCACCACCCCTCTCTCTACTCTGCTAACCCAGCATCATTTATGTGGTCGCATAACACAAAATGGCGACGAAATATGCGCGTTGCCATCGTCATTATCATCAGTGCATCATCATTAAGCTACCGACTGCCCATAAATATTAGCTAATATTATTCTCCTCATCTAATTTTGCCATATTCTCAAAAGTTCAAATTTGAGTATTTACACCTGAAATATGCCTAAAGGTAGTTTTTTCACAAATCCAAAAATTCAAGAAGTCTTCGAAACTTGGAATATAAGTCAGTAAAAGCATAATAAACACACTGTTAAAATTTGAATACGATTTACCACACGAAACATGAAATAATTCTTAACCTAACCACATGAAAGATTTTAAAATTTCATTCATAAATTAATTCCTGTGAATACATTGTAATAGACTGATGAAGAGGGCAAAGCCCTCGAAACTATAGTCTCGTTATAAATAAATAAAATTTATAATTCCAGCAGAAGACACACTCTTTTATTGTCTCCTTCAATGAAATAATTCCAATTAAAAATGAAATTTTTTACATATGGTGGATTAGGAAAGGGTTGGAAAATAATCATTATTTTATTTTTTTTCATTTAAGGACTTTCACTATCTTGATGAAAAACTAATATTTATTAGAATAATATATCCGAAGTAACTTAAAAAAAAATGAAACTATTTACCTAGTAGTTTTAATAAAAAAACAAACATATTTGGGCGATTATTTTTAGTAGAGGGGATATAAGATCAATGGCTTGGAAACGATCCTTTCATAAAAAGAATATAGTAGTGATAAAAGTACAGTCACATTAAAGAAACATAAGCTAAGATTTTAGCACCATTCATTCATTTATAGAGTGGTTACAAGTCTAAAACTTTTTGTGTGGATTGTCGCGAAAGAACCTCCGTAAGAATTAAAAAAAAAAAATGGAGGAAAAAGTTATAACTTTTTCATTACTCGACACGATAGCCAATTGAGTCACCATAATAATAAACCTAAATAAATTATAATAAACTAATAGAAATTTATTTTTTATATGAATAATCTTGAGAAAAAATTATATATTTTGCATTTTTGAACCAGAACTGTTAAAGCTATCAAAATAAGTTTGTCCGTTTTTGAAATATTTCGAAAACAGGAAGAAAAAAATGCCTGATTACAATACTTAACCATAGTTGTACGGTAAAGTAAAAGAAAAAAAAAGTGACTATGAAGTTTATATTTATTATCATTTTATTCTATCAAGTTTTTTTGTATACCTACTAACAATCACAACAAATTTTTATTTTCATTCATGAAAAAAAACATACAAAAAAATGTGTATAGAAAAGAGTTATTTTTCTAAAACACTTTGGTTCAATTTCAAACCCATAAATGAATTTATCTTAATATCTGTTGTTCATAGCAATTTATGAATTGTGCTTTCTGATAAATCTTGTTGCCGACCACTAACCCTCCCCCACCTAGAACAATGATTGAATAATAATTACTCACCTAGTGCTAGTTGGAAATTAGCGAGATTAAGATTTGCTATCTGTTCACTGGGGATATAATTGAGGGTATAATTGTGGGGAGGGTTCTCTAACCACCGCCAGCCACTACCACTGCAGAGTACAATCTTGTTGCACACAACCGTCCCGTCCAGCCACCCACCAGGGGTTAATTGAAATTAATTGGATCTTTCTGGCCCATCCCTTGCCGGCTAGCTTCAAGGGAGATTTGGCCAAGTGACGATAATAATTATTCAAATGCCGGAACGGCCAGCAGGCAGCTCTGACCTTTCGATCGGAATCCACATCAGACGGTGATTTAATTTCTGATTATCATTTGACAGTGGATGTGTGTGCGGTACGCACCTTCAAATTGGATAATACAAACCAACAGAGGTAGAAACAAACGGATATTATTTGTTCTACCAGAAAATTTATTAATCACGAGATACAAACAGAAGGAAGGGGGTTGATAACAACCAACTATGTGATTTGTAATGATTGGTCTGGAGAAAAAGTAGTCTTGGAAAAATCTGAAACGGCTGATTAAGCATGTGTAATAGGGTGGAACCAAAATATTTTTTTTATTTTGTATTTCTAATAGTGGCCAAAATTTGGATTTCAGGTTCATAAAGAATGAAGAAAATTTGGTTCTCATATTTCAATATCTTAACGTAGTTGTATCGCGACAATACTAGCAAAAAGTTAATGCTAGAATATATAAAACAGACAATAAGGATTCATAATTTATAAGCCCATAACTTTTTGCTGTTGGCGGTATCAATAATTACTAAAGCAATCCCGTGCTCGTTTGACAAATCTGGCACCATTGTAAGAGATTGAATATTTTTATATTAAATGACAGATAAAATACATTTTAAAAGTTAAAAAATTTCTATAAAAATCGTTTTGTTATTTTTTAACAAATATTATCAACGCCTACATTATACCTTATGAAAATTATAATTTTTAAAAATCTAGCGCATGCGCGTTTTATACATCTTTCGCTATTAAATGTTTGCTGTTGTGAAATTGTTTTTTATAGATTTTTCATTATTTATTCATTATTATCTCAGAAACTGTAGTAACTATGAATCAAAATTGTCTTAAAATATGTATTGGTTATTGTTTAATGTTGGTTTAGTTTTTATAAAAATTATAAGAAGAGTTTCTTAATATAATTAAATATGAATGTAAATTTTCCGATATCCCGTATAGTTCAATGTACAAGAGTCTGAAAAATTCTATTTATGAAATTTAATTTCTCCGGAACTATATTGTTCATAAATTTCGTTTTGCCACCAATCGGTGCATTAGGATTTAAATAATAATCTGTCTAAATTTCAAAAAATCCTAAGAAAATCCATTTGGCGGAACAACTACCTTAAGGTACCGCAAAGCTTTAATATTGTTAAAATTTTGAAAATATTGAATTTTTTTTTTTGAAAAATATTTTTAATGTTTTCTTCTGCATGTAGCCAAAATGTAGTTTGTAAGACAAGAAAACGATATAAAAATTATTAATATTACAAACTAGCAATTTGTTGGAAAATCATTCGAAATAATAGTAAAAAATTGCACTTTAACAAATTGTGTCATTCTTGCGATAAGCTATCACATCCAATCACTGTCTCAAAATTTTTTATGATCTTTTTTTACATCAATTAACATTTATTTTGTGGTATTACAATAACAATTTATTGTTTTTACAAACAAACACACAAAAATATGAACCTAGCCAATTCTAATAATTTATGAAACTTTATCGTACCTCAATACATGCTCTAATGACTTTTTAACCGACTTCAAAAAAAGTAGGGGGTTCTCATCTGACTGATTTTTTTTTTGTGCCTTTGTTACCTCATATCTCCGCCAATTAGAACTGATTTTGAAAATTTTTTGCATTTTTTTCCAGTCTACGTTCCAATTGGTCCCATTTTTTTCGTAGGTATTATTAGATCTTTTTTGTTAGGTTTGTTCAGGACTAACTTCTTTGTTTATGAACCGATTTCGATGATTCTTTTTTTATTGGAAAGGGGGTATCTTAGGGATGATGCAATATTAATTTGGTCAAGTTCTTATGATAGGATCACTATTAATAACATCACTAAAAAGAGAAAAAATACAAATTTTAAGAAAAAATAAAAAACCGACTTCAAAAAAATTAAATGAAACAAATAAAATACACTAAAAGTTATAAAATAATTATTATCTTATTTAGTTACAACTAAACGACGAAATATTAACATGAAATTACTTTTTTAAGTCGGTGCCAAACATATACCTTTTATGAATCGCACTCGACGGATCTTACTTAGTACGTTAATATTTCGTCGTTTAGTTGTAACTAAATAAGATAATAATTATTTTATACCTTTTAGTGTATTTTATTTGATGCATTTAATTTTTTGGAAGTCGGTTTTATTTTTTTGTTAAAAATTTTTTATATATTGTTTTTGACTTTTCTACTACTAAAGGCAACTTTTCCACGCTATTACAAACAACAAATATCTGGCGTGTTCACTACGACTTTTCACATTTTTATTTATTTGAAATCATCGCGACACTACTAATTTACACCCTCCTTTATTTCGTTTTCTTGTTTTTTTCAAAAACGACTTAACAATTTTTTTTAAAAACTAGTGCATTTATAAAGTGTCATGATTTAATAATTGTGTCAAATTTTCAATCCGATTAAAAATTTGACACAACTATTAACTCATAACACTTTATAAATACACTAATTTTTAAAAAAATCGTTAGAGTCGTTTTTGAGAAAATCAAAAAGAAAACGAAATAAAGGAAGGTGGTGTACTCTAAATTAGTAGTAACGCGACGACTTCAAATAAATGAAAATGTGAAAGTTGTGTGGTGAACACACCAGTTGATTTTCCTTTCTTGATCTGCATTCTCAGTATTAAATAGCATAGTTGAACATCTTTAATTTTATTTGAGAACAATGGCCTTTTAAGGTTAAAGAATACCTATGAAATCTTTAATCTAGTTATTTATCACAAAGTCAAAGGCATTGAAAATTTGATTAGCTGTTGGACTCCGAAAAATGGGGTGCATGGCCTATGAAAGCTGTTTTTATAATTATACTAGCTGACGACCGGGCCTTCGGCCCGGCGTCACCTAGCCCCTGGCGGGGAGCGTCTCGTTCATACCAATTTAATAATTGAAATTTAAAATCTTACTGTAAGTATCGAAAGAATGTGCTGAATGAAATTGATTCAAAAATAAGGAAGAATAAGGAAAGATTTATTTAACACATTGCCTAAGCACGATCACTATCTGACCAATCAGAATCGTTCTAATAATTTAACGCTTTGGCATTGGCTATGCACTGGCCAATCAGATCGTTTCCACATACATATCCACATACTTTTCTATTTTATATATATAGATATTTTCAGACGTTGTTATGATAAATTTAACAATCACGAACAGATGTTTTTCATTTAAAAAAATAAAATGACAAGCTTATATTAAAAATAAGATATGTGTATGCCAATTTAATTACCATAAATAAAAAAATTAAATTTTTCCCAATTTGAGGGCTTCTATTTCCAAGGATATAAAAGTTACTTTATGTTACTTCTTGGTGAAAGTAAATGATACCCTTAACCTTTTTATATGAAATTGAAATTGATTCACGGATAATCTCCGCCCACTCCAGACCCCTTGACCTTGAAAGCTGAAATTCTTATTACTCTAACGTACAAAGAAATAATTTTTAAAAATTCACCCTTTTAGAAGTGAAAACCAACCAAAACTACGTGTGAAATTTGGTTTCGATATTCACCCTAGTTTTTGAGCTAGCTCGTCCACAAAATTTGGTAACGCACAGACTAACTAACAGACAGACTAACAGACTGACTAGCTAACAGACATTTTGACAAAACAATTATTATCTCGAAAAATATAATTTTTTCGATGTTCACCTACTAGAGCTTTTTTGTAGAGCGAAATGCCATGGTTTCGCTCAATTTTTTTAAATCAAAATAGTTTCAGCCGTTTTCGAGATATTTCGAAAAAAAAGAAGGGAAAAAACACTATTTTCATGCACGATTACAATACTTGACCATATGCTATAAGGTAAAGTAAAAAAATTGTTATTCCCAAAAAAATTCTGAGTACCTAGGGGGCTGTTTACGATACGATTTAAAATTTGTTTTATTTTTATATTTTAATAAATCTCCCCCCTCAAGGGTTGATTAGCCTACAATATTAATATAATTCATTTACCGAGATGCAATTAGGAAAGGTAACGTTTTTTCTATAATTTAATGATAATATTAAATAAAATTTGGCAAACAAATGAAAAAACATTTCTCGGAAAATGATAAGCTGCCGGCCGGGCAGCCAGGCTGCGCTCGGGCTCAGTCTTTACTGTTAAGTGACTGTGAGCGCATGGGGTCACCCGCCATTCCTTGCCGTCTCGTTTTCAAGGTAATCATTCACTTTCATCTAGTTTCTCCACTAAAATCATAACATCACATATTCTACATCATTCCTTTTGTTGTCAATTATTTATTAAAACAAAAAGTGGAGAAATACGATAAAATAATGTACATTAATTACATTATTTATTACTCAATGACCAAAAAAATGTTGCCGTTTAATGATGTTAATCTTTATTATTTGGGAAATTTATTATAGATATAAAAAGCTATGACTGAAACAAGTGCTTTGACATTTTTAAATTTAAGATATTTCAAAATGTGAACGTCTCATATTATACATCATTTCTTTGATTTAGGTATATATTTAAAATTATTTATTCCTTCGGATTGGATTTTAAAGAAATAAATGAATAAATAACTAAACTGATCTGTAGATTCTAGAGAACACGACATTCACTTTTCTTTTCCTCTTTAATTAGAAATCAACAATTTTTGAATTTTTCAAATAATAGAAAACGGAACATCAATATTTTAATCAAATTTAGCGAACGCGGTGTTGGTTTATAGTGAAACATTGTTAAAATTAAATTAGGTTGGAGTGGTGGTATTTCACAAGGAGGAAAAAATTAAAATACAAAGATTTTTTTTAAGTTTACTCTATATATTTCAAGCTCTTAACTCATCGTCAGGAGAACATTGATTGAACTTAATTTGATTTCAATATTTTATATATAAGGTCGCCTACTGTATTAGATACCCCTCAAAATAAGTATAAATTGTTCCAATTGAAGGAGACAAAAAAGAGTGGGCCTTCTGCTGGAAAAATAAATTTTTTATTTATTTTTACAGCATAAGACACATTCTTTTATTGTCTCCTTCAATTTATAAAAATTCTGCTACTCTCGGCAAAAAGAAATTTTCAATTTAATTGTTCTAAATGTTAAAGTGACATTAATAGACACATGAGCGGTATATATTTAGTTTAAATCGACATTATTCATATCAAAAAATAAAAATTAATAATAATAAATAAATCCAAAGCAATGTGGGATTTTATCTCTGTTGGTAATTGATTAATTCATGGGTTGATTTCCACTCTTTTCCGCTTAAATTCATTTCATTCTGATCAAATATTAATTAGAACATTCAATATTTTCGATTCTCAAACATAATACATAGCATTATATATATGTATATTTTTTTTTAATTGTAATTTTTCTGGCTGTTGATGTTTGTTGTTTTTTGTTTTAAAAATTCACTGATGAATGCTTAATTTTCTTCTCTCTTTGTTATATTTCGTTCTACTAATTAATATTAACCAATCCCCATTTGAAATTAACAAAAAATACAAAAATAAAATAAAAACACGGATCCATTTAATGATTCAAGATGTTAACAACCGTGTATCATAATGATGATGATGATGGTGTTGTTTGACGATGATGACGTTGATATGAATAGGGTGAGGGGGTGTCAAAAACAAAAACACCCCACCCCTATTCAAACTCTCTCTTTGGGCTTTATTCCAATTTTTTCAAAACTATTTTTTTTTTATTTATCTCCCTCTAAAGTGTGCGTGTGTGTGTGTCCATGTGTATATATTTATTCGTCTGTTTGCTGTTTGTTGATGATCAAACATCATATGTTGTCGTCGTTTACTCCCATGTGAGTTGACCTGAATAATATTATTATATAAACAGCGAACAGAAAAAGAGTCAATCCATTCATTCAATGTTTGTTATATTTACAAAAGATATTTAATAGAAAGAAAAAAATTAGACGCTTTTAATTTCAAATAAATCTTCAATATATTAAAAGATATTTTAAAAGATTACATTCAATCTTTTTCTTCTTCTCAGACATTTACCATACTAATAGTCAGTTGGATTGGATGACCTTACTTAAAAACGAATATTCATTCAATTGAATCTATATGTTATGCTCATGAGGAAAAATATATATATATAAAAGTGAACATGAATGCCAAGGCTACTAAACTATAGTCTGTAACAACAAAATTATATATAGCATGGTATAGCATAGGTATTATAAATACCAGGTGTCTGTTAATTTTTTTACTTTACCATACAGGGTAGGGTTAAATATTGCAATCAATATTGCAACTGTGCATAAAAAAGTGTTATTTTTTATTCGTTTTTTGGAAATATCTCAAAAACGGATGAATCTATTTTGATAAAAAAAATTATATAACAAAAAACAAAAACAAAATAAAATTACCATACACTATACCTATATACCGTATATGTGCATTAGGGTGCTCCTTATTTTGAATATTTTCGAATATTTACGCGAACATGGGCTTATATGGTTAGAAATAAACAAAACAAATATCCCTCAAGTTTCAAGTTTCTATCTCAATTTTGACCTAGTGCTACACAGCGATTAAGTTTTCCATCTAAATAACATTGGCATTGAATGATCAATTTTTTATCCCGGCCAAAGTAATATTCAAAAAATTTGAAACTCTGTAGACTTTATTCTTATTATAGTAGCTATCCCTCAGAAATTTTACAGATTTTTAGTTATCATAATGTTGGAGTCTATAACTTACTAATACTAAGATTATATAGTAGTATTTTATCTAGATGTAACTACAAAATTGTAATAGCTAAAAATCTGTAAAAATTCTGAAGGATAGCTACTATTATAAGGATAAAGTCAAAAATTTGAAACTCTGTAGACTTTTGGAGTTACATCTAGATAAAATACTGCTATATAATCTTAGTATTAGTAAGTTGTAGACTCCAAATTATAATAGCTAAAAATCTGTAAAAATTCTGAGGGATAGCTATTATTATAAGGATAAAGTCTACAGAGTTTCAAATTTTTTGAACTATTACTGCTATAAAAAATTGATCTTTCAATGCCAAAAATCCCATATTATTTAGATGGGAAACTTAATCGCTGTGTAGCACTAGGTTAAAATTGAGATAGAGACTTGAAACTCGGGTGATATTTTTTTTTTATTTATATCAAACCATATGAGCTCCTGTCAGCGTAAATATTCGAAAATATCCAAAATAAGGACCACCCTAATGTGCATGTCTATTTGCAACAAGCTGAGGACACCCTCTTTTATTGTTACAAGTCAAAGTAAAAAAAAGGGTATTTTTAAAAAATTAAATTCTCTTGAAAATGACGTTGTGTGAAGGCCCCAAATTTCTCTTTTTAGCTGGTTTTTTGTAGCAGCTCAATTTCAACCAAGCACTTAAAATCTGAAAAAATCCAATTATTTCCTTCATTTAGTGTTGTCTCGTTCATTCAACTGACTTTGTGACTTTAATGCCTTTGATTTTTTTTATACTTTGAATAAAAGTATTTTTTGTATAATGTTAGTACTTAATTGAATCCCGACCTTCTGATATACTTTGAAAGAAAAATTGGCACTTCATAAGATAGAGGTTCTTAAATTTAAACAGTGAAATTGATAATTATCTAACATTTTAATATAAAAAAGTGAACTTCTTATATCCATCTGTGAGAATGAAGTAACCTGATCAAATGATTCTAATAATGAAAAAAATTTCATCCCTTCATAGACAGAGCCACTTGCATCCCTTGTTGCTGCTTATTCTCTTCCTGATCCAGCACCAACTCTCCTCATAATTCTTGATGACATGCAAAGTTCATTGTTGTTTGTTTGTTGCATCTGTTAGGCTTCGTTTAAATGAACGCTTTGGCCGGTGTCTGTCAGCTCATCTGCCATTCTAAATAAGATTACTTCCTGTTGAGCGGACCTGTTTTTATTCAGTGCATAGGGAGTGGATTAGCCCTTTTTAGGTGGGGTTGGGCTGTTCGGCCCTTTTGTTCATCTATCTATAGACTTACGGGTGGAACTAAATAGCCCTTCCCTCCGTTCTGCTTCTCGGTAACATGGGCGAGGGAGGTGTTCGATTGGCGTTGTTGTTGTTGGTTTGACACCCCCCGTTGTTCATTCATGACCTCTCCTGTCATTAGAAGCTGCTTAAACATTTAAGTTTACACCCTTGCTCCCCCCTCCGCCGTTATTATCTCCGACCTGACTCCCATATGGCACATTTAACTATACATTTGTAATCTCTGAATAGAAGCGAACAACCTGCTTTATTGAACTCACACATCTTAATTCAAATAAATCGTCCTTCGCTTAACTACTAGGGAAGAGTTTTAAATTGCCATTCAATACTTGTTTGACTTGTCATAATTCTTTCTAAAGCGATCTTTACATCATCCAATTTACATTACACTAAATTAATGCTGCAGTACTAGCGAAAAAAGAGCACACTCTTTACTCAGTTTCTAGCGCTATGTAAATATACTATTTCAATTATGACAAATATCAAAAAGTTGAATTCACTTTAGCCTTGGTATCAAGATAAATTTTAATCAATAAAAAAAAGCACAGAAAATGATGAGTAAAGGAATATTTACCGTTAAGAAAAAATAGACTAATATGAACATGAACGTATTGAAGCTGTCAGATTCGGAAAACTTTTTAAGATTGGAATTACTCACTTGTTTCACAGGACACTTTATTATAACAGCTTACATGGATTCTTAAATATTAATCATTAAGCACAAAGTCGATGCTTATTATATACTAGTATGTCATGTGGCCATACCATACACCCCTTGTCCCCCGCATTTTCGGGAAGCTAATTTTTGCATTGGTAGGTCTCTAAATACTAACAGAGCGTATTTTAAATTTCAATGATTTTGAGCAATTTTCAAGTTTTAAAATCAGATGCTAATGAAAATCGTTTCATAATGATTTCTCTATTGATTTTTGGAATAATATATACTGATTATTTTGTGTATCTTTCATTGTATTTCCTTTTTACTTTACCATACAGGCTATTGTCGAGTATTGTAATAATGCATGAAAAAAGTGTTTTTTTTGCTTCTTTTTTTCGAAATATCTCAAAAATGGCTGAAACTATTTTAATTAAAAAAATTGAGCGGTCCATGGCATTTCGCAGAAAAATTATATTTTTTTTCTAGTTAATAATTGTTTTGTCAAAATGTCTGTTAGTCTGTTAGTCCGATTGTTAGTCTGTGCGTTATTTTTGTGGACGAGCTAGCTCAAAAACTAGTGTGAATATCAAAACCAAATTTCACACGTAGTTTTGGTGCATTGAGATTAAGAGCTGATTAGATTTTGGTGCACATCGACCCAAAATTAAGGGAGGTGGAGAGGGGTGAAAAATTAAAAATCTAGGCCATTTGAGAAAACTCAACCAAATTTTGTATACATAATCACTGGACCCCCAGAAGTCTAAAAATGAAAAAACTAACAGCCCAAAATGGGGGGTTTAGGCTTAGAAAATGCAAATCTAGGCCCTTGTATCAAACTCAACCAAATTTTGTATACATCATCAGTGGGTCTTCAGAAGTTAGGGGTCAGGTTGTATGGTAAAGTCAAGTGGATGGCCACATCAGAACGTGTCAGTTTACTATATTTATATCTATTTCATGAAATTTTCATGTTATTTATATTTTGTTGCTTCTCTTAATTTGACTAATAATATCGAATACAAGAAGTAAGAAAATTCAATATTGATCCTCCCCCCTCATGTGGACACCCAGGTATATAAGTTGTTTCGCTTTCAAATAAATAAAAGCGCGATCCTCAAGCTGTTAGCAATGATCTATGTTATTTGCTCAAAATTGTATTAAAACTTGTTATTCGATTTTCATAATTAAAAATAATCATAAACCTTATCATTATCATAAAAAGAGTTGAAATAAAAGTTAAAGTGAAATGGAATGGGTTAAAAAAAGGGGTGTAGGAGTAGAGGGGGTGGGGGTGGGGGGTTGAACAAGCAGAGAAGAAGACGAGGGTAGCGGAAAAGGCAAAGAAGAGAGAGAGAGAGAGAGAGAGTTCAGAAACGATTTTGATTAAATTTCCAGAATGGCGGCCCTTAACACTTAATATTACACCGAGAGGTCATTTATTCTAGGAAAGTTCTCCGACTCTCAATATTAATGATATCGAGAAAGTTACTTCAAAGAGAGCTCCAAAAGGGGGAGGAAGATTTCTTGCTGCAATTAACTAAAGAAAATCGACCTCTCAACGAATTCCATTCCTCCCAAGACATGCAATCACATATCTTTGAGCCATTAACATTTCTATTATAATTACTATACCTACCTATATACGATATTCAAGACTAATGGGCTCTGATTTAATGGTCATATGGCATATAAATTGGTTACTCTTTTTGAAATATTAATTTTTTTCGCACTTTTTCTTTAAGAGCCAAATCAGGTCTCACTGACGTTTCGGTCCCTCACCACATATACCTGTGCTGAGTGTGTTTAGATGTTTTTATACAGGTATACGACAACTATTTTTTAACGCCGGTTCCGAATGGCTAGCTTGGAGAGGTTGACTAGGCAAGTATAGTCTTGGTAGTTTGCCATTGCTTTCCAAGAGGAGGCGGTTGCAAATATCTGCGGAGACTCATTCTAGAACCAGCATACTTCAGGATAGGAGAACGATACTCTGACCACTGACCCACAGTAGCCTCTCTTTTTCTATTATATAGGTTAAATGATTTTTCCATTTAAACTTCCAACCCATGAATATATTCAAGAAAGCTCATTAAGCTTACGATTTCAATATTTTTATTATTTAAACAAAAATATAGGTACTGGTTTTTATTTCTTTGTAAAGATCATGCTTTTTATTTTATCAATATATCAAGTGAAAGATTTCAATTTGCCGATGTTAATAGATTCAAATTTTATTAGAAAATCATAAGATGGTGGCATCTATTAAATCCGATGAAATGGAATATTTTTAATTATATGTCAGAGGGGTTGTTTTTCACCCCCTCGGGAATTGAACCCGAATGCCAGTAACAGCAATCCGGGCCATCTGGCTCACCTGCGGAATGCGAACCACAGGTGAGCCAGATCTCCCAGACTTTGTGTTTTTGAGTTATCGTGGATTATGGTAATCTAGACAGATCAATATTAGATATTATTATGGGACCTGAATGAATTTTCTACGACCTTTCGATTTTCCGCTATCGTGAGTACCTATATATAGAAATCCAAATAAACATACATGAACGAAAGAACATTTCTCACTTTCAGACATTTCTCAAACCAAAACACAAACATTAAAGATAACAAAATTAAAAACAAAAAAAAAAAAAAAAAATAATAATAATAAAATTAATATCTCCTACAGATATTTATTTTTATTTCAAATTATTTATTTCCAGTAATCAAGCTGTTGAAGCTTTAATTTTTGTGAATAATTTTATTAAGAATTGAATTATTAGTTAAATTAATTATGTGTGATTTAATTAAAAATTCAAATCTTATTTAGTTATTGGCTAACTAGACAAAAAACAAAGTGAGAATCTAAAAATTTATTTATTATTTATTTTTATCTCTTTTATTTCTTTTTACTCCCGCGACTCGGAAAAGTTTGGGAACCCCTGCCCTAAAGTAATTTTCTATTCTTTGATACACTATTATCCCATAAAGTCAAATAAAATTTCAAGCTACTATAGGTATAGAAAATAGAAATAATAAAAAGCCCTTTCAAAATAAACTAAAAAAACAAAAAAAGAAAAGAAATTTCTTTTCAATACCCTGAAAATTTCCATTACACGCATGATTAAAAATAAAAACTTGGGTGTTTTTAATTTCAAATTTAAAATAATCGTCGATGCTTATATTCCTAATCTTGTGGGGCTGAAAATGTTTTGGATAAAAGCAAAGAAAAAATTATTTTCTGCTTTTTAGTACTTTTTTTTTTTTTTTTTTTTTATTTATTTATTGTCACCGGGAACAAAGTCCATTTAGACAGCACATCAGTAAAGTGTTAGTAGGGTTAGTGAGGGAGCCTAGTTTTAGTCATTAGAAATTTTATATGCGAGCCAGGATCGAACCCGGTCCTCCCGCTTGAACAACGTCATCAACGATGCTGAAGCGGGGTCATGGCGTTAGCCAGCTCGGCCAACCCGACTCCCCAGTAAATTTTATAATAATAGAAAAAAATTTTAAATATAATATATTTTTAACATAATATCACTTTTATAATTAACGGTACAAATGAAGGAAAAATAATTTGAAAGTAATTTATTAAAAAAGCATCGGTTGTTCTACTGAGATTTTCCCTTCGATCATCTAATATTTATCCCGGATCGGGAATTGTTCCAGTTTGCCTGTTTCTATATCAATCAAGAGGCGAGCGAGCTAGCGCCAAGCCAGAGCCAAATTGAATAATTAATTGGAAAGAGTTGAACGGCAAGTTTAATAAACAACGCCAGAACTGATGATAATGAAAGGCCTCGACCTAATTATAATACAAATTCATGATACGAAATTCGCAAATAGAGGAAAATAACATTTATACTCCTCTAGCCATTCAACTCTAATACACACACACACACACACACATTGTTATCTTTCACTAAATACCAGAAAGCGTCACTCCTTTACGTCTAGACCCGAGGGCTAAATTCGGCCCGCCGCTTGATTTTCATTCCCTCCGCGAAATAATATAGTTATTTTTACTTGAAAACCTTTTTCCATGGTGTATTATCGAAATCCACATACGTAAAAAAATTCGCGACGGAACTTAAATTACTGTTACATCAGTGTTTTTCGGATCTTGGTGAAAGTGCAAAATTCCATATTTCTCTGTATAATTAAGCTGCTTTCGTCAGTACTTCAATTACAAGTGATTGGTCTACAAAATAATGATAGGTTTGCTTAAAAATGATGTTTAAAGAACTTGATCTAACCCAATTTTATAAATATTTTTACTTTACGATATTTGGAAGATAAATACAGTCAATTAACATTTTATGGTCGAGCATTTATATCTGTATTTGGGAGTATACTTACCAATATGAAAAGACATTTTTGAAAATGAAATATGTAAAATCGCAATTCAGATTATTATTAACGAGTGACCATTTGAAAACTATTTTGCTGAAAGAAAGTACTAACTTCGAGCCCCAGTATGATAAAATATTATCCCAGAAAAAACAATTAGATTAGTATTCAAATTAGTACACAATTTAACCAGTTCTATAGTACGTTTATTAATAAATGGAAATAAGCAAAATATGTATAAATATTATGTAAAAATATGTCTTCCTAATAAAAAATTTTGAAACTTTTTTCTCTATGAGTAGAATTTTACCCAGATAAGAGTAAATAAATATTATATGTAATATTCATTTACTATGAGTTAAAGATTCTTGGTCACTTAATTAGTTTTATCTTTATTAAAGATGTTTCACCTTGCACCAACAACACAATCTCTACTAATTATGAATTTTACCCAGGTAATATCTTCGAGTGGTACTTGGCCCGACTGACCAGCCAAAAAATTTTTGACTGCACCTGGTCTAGACGATAGTACCGATAATTATAAATAAAATAAGTAAAAAACTGATTACATACTTTGATTTTTGAATTCATTACTTTTGGAGTAGGTACTTTATTCTATCATTCTTTAGGGTTACGTTGGATTCTTTTGAAATACTTTCATTTTCAAGTCCACTTGCTTTTTAACCGACTTCAAAAAAGGAGGAGGTTATCAATTCGACTGATTTTTTTTGTGTGTCTATGTTACCTGATTTCTTCGCCAATTATGAACCGATTTTGATGATTTTTTGCATTGGGTTCAGTATAGTTTCCGATTGTTACGATATAAATTTCATTGGTATTGGACCATTTTTGTTATGTATGTTCGCGCATAACTTCTATGTTTATCAACCGATTTTAATGATTATTTCTGCTGGAACAGTATAGCTCCAAGGTAGACAGGATACTTAACTATTTATTTATTTTATGTATGTTCAGCGAGAACTTTTTGCCACGTGGAACGATTTCGATGATTCATGAAGAAATCTCCAATTCTTATGAGCAAATAATCGAAATTATAATAAATAAAATCTTTTATAAAAAAACAATCTTAAATCGTTCATTTAAAATCCGCAAATCTTTCGAGATAATTTCTATATTTATGAATTGAATTTTTTTATCATTTTCTGATTCATTAGCCCGACGCTTCTTTTACGAGATGCATACAAAATATTATCTTAAGTCACTATTAATAACATCACTAAAAAGAGAAAAATAAAAATAATTTTTATAAAAAAAAACCGACTTCAAAAAATTTAAATGCAACAAATAAAAGAATAAGAACTCAAAAATCAAATAAAATCCACTAAAAGGTATAAAATAATTATCTAATTTAGTTACAACTAAACGACGAAATTTTACATGAAATCACTTTTTGAAGTCGCTGCTAAACAAACTATATAAGCGAGCTTAACCGCCAAACGTACTAAGTAAGATCCGCCGAGTGAGATTCATAAAATGTATGTTTGGCACCGACTTCAAAAAGTGATTTCATGTAAAAATTTCGTCGTTTAGGTGTAATTATATTAGGTAATTATTTTATACCTTTTAGTGCATTTTAATTGATTTTTGAGTTCTTATTATTTTATTTGTTGCATTTAATTTTTGAAGCGGGTTTTATTAAACTCTAATGGAGTTGACGCGCAGAGCACAAACACAGGATTAGCCTAAATAAAGTGATCAGCACAAGGACAAAGAAGAAAAAAAAGGAGAATGAATAGACAGAGGGAATTTTAGGTGGGTAGAAGCCACCCCACTCTCCAACACCCGAGTGGGTGAAATTAATTATGCAAATAATAAATGGGTGCAAAGAAGTCGAGTGGATCTTACGGAGGGTCGCAGAGAGGCGGAGGAAATGGGCCTCTGTGCGTGAGACAGCCAACAAATATCTTAAGCTTTAAGGAACCCCGCCTGCCCAGGGGGTGGCTTGGTTTCCAGGACGAGGAGGAAATGCAATTGCCTCCATCTTGTTCCCTGAAAAGAGATTCTCGCTGCTCCGAAGGCCATCTTCATTTCTCTTCTCAACCCTCCGGCTAAAGTACACCTCTCAACGCTTAACCAACCCCCGGAGCACTCTCTCTCCCTCTCTCGAGGAGTCATAGACAAATAGATGGAATCTGTAGTGGCAGACAATTTTATTCTCTTTTAACACTCTACTTTACAAAGTGCATACCTAGATATCAGTATAGTATAATACCTACTGGAATTTTAAGTAACTAAATAAATAATGAAAGTTTTTTTATATATCTTTTACATTGAAAATTAATATCTATAAAAATAAATAAAGTCTGTGTTTATAAAAGCTTTAATTGTTAATGGTAAGCGGTAAGCAGACTTTTTACAATTTTTTTAGAAATCACGTGATATTAATTATCTTCTATTAAATCCTATCTGTAATAGATAATTTTTATTACATGTCAGAAATGTTGTATTTATCTTCTCAGGAATTGAACCCAAGTGTCAAAAATAGAACCAAACTCACACATACTTATATTGATCGTATGTTTCCTATATTTGATTCAATCGCGAATCAAATGCAGGTGATTTTTGTCAAATATTAAGTGAAAATAATATCTGAACTTATATACAGTGAACGCTCTATAGGTATAAGCAACTCATTTGAACCAATTTCAATAAAAAAGTTTCTTATTGGGAAAAGTTGCTTATAAGGAAAAAAGGAGTATAAAAATACTTACCGTCTGGAAAATATTTTCACTTGTTTCCTTTGCTAAATAAGCTGTGTATCATCATCAAATCTAATTTATGCGTACCTGTAGCGTTTACGCATGGCATAATTGTTACTCGTTCCTTCATTGCTTTTCTTCCAGCAGCAGATTTTTCAAAGTTTGTAACGTTAGTTTTATTGGGCAAGTTTTTATAGACGAGACCAGTTTCGTTGCAATTATATATTTGTTCAGGCAAAAAGTCATTATCAGCAATATAATTTTTAAATTTATTTTTAAATGAATTAGCTAGCTCCACATTGCAAGACATACTCTCTCTACAAACAGACAAAATCCGTATACCATTGCGTTTTTTTAAATTTCGTTAACCATCCATCACTTGCTACAAATGTTTCAGGTCCATTATTTAATCTATTTACTTCGAGTGCTTTTAATTTTATCATTTCATTTGGAACTAAATCGTTTAATTGTCGTCGCTCCAAGAACCAAGAAAACACTATATCGTCGATTTCACTATATTTTATTGACTTCATTCGCCTAATCTTACTCTGATTCACATACGTTTTGGATGCATATTCTTCTAAATTTTCTTTATTTTCTTTTACTCTACTTATTGTAGATTTAGCAACTTTATATTCGTTACAAATGTCCTTTGTTTTCTTACCATTTTCAATGTCTTTTAAAATGGATAGTTTATCTTTTAACGAAATTGAACGTCTTTTTTTCTTCTGATTCATATTTTATGGTTGAATTTAAAGCACAAAAATATTAATTAACAGAAACTAATAGAATTCAAGTAACTATTCTATTTAACAGAAATTCACTTCAATACTGGCATCACAAAACACAAACATATACCAATAACAGAATTTTTTACAATTTGAGGTTATGTTGTTGTTTACAGTTGATTTCACTTCTGAATTGGCCTAAACTTAACTCAAATATTTAGCTTTAAGAAAATAAGTTGCTTATACAGAACAGTTGAACTAAAAAAAGTTGCTTGTATAGAGGTTGCTTATAAAGAATGTTGCTTATAGAGAGGTTGCTTATTATTCCCTGATATTCACTTCGATTCGAATACCCTGAAAATGTGTGACAGCCTATCCATGTTGGGCGTCTCTGTCGCATCTGACCTGTCTTGGAATGAACACATCTCCTCTGTGGCGAAATCTGCAGCAAGGAAGATTGGCTTCTTATTCAGGTCCAAGCGATTTTACAAACCCCCACAACTTCTCACCATCTACAAGGCCCAAATCCGCCCCTGTCTCGAATACGGCTCTCATCTGTGGAGAGGAGCCTCAAAATATTCTCTTGCTACCCTTGATGCAATTCAGAAACGAGCCGTCAGGCTAATTGACGATTCTACCCTCACCGACTCCCTCGACTCGCTGGCTCATCGAAGAGATGTCTCCGCCCTTTCCCTTTTCTATAGATACTATCACGGCAGGTGCTCTAATGAGATAAAATCAATAATTCCCCCCAAAGCATGCTTTGCACGCAGCACACGTTTTGCCGACTCCCAACACTCTTTCGCGGTCAAATTAGAAAAGTGCCGGACCACTTCATTCGCGAATTCATATATCCCCATGACTTCAAGGAACTGGAACTCTCTCCCAGCCTCTATCTTTCCCAGCACCTATGATCTTCAAACCTTCAAAACCAGGGTGCATAGACACCTACGTCTACACCCTCTCACTTAAACAACTTTCCCTTCTCTTCGGTAATGCAAGGGTCTTTCGAGATCCATAGGGGCTACATCTTTACTGGTGCACCCCTTCTTGCATTCGATTGCATTAAAAAAAAAAATAGAGTGTTCACTGTATTTCTAACTTGAAATAATGAAGTTAAATAAGTTTATAATTTTCTCATTAATATATTAAAGAATAATGGATCAATCCAAGTGTAAACGCAAAATGACGTTGGATTATAGCTAAATGGATCATATCTTTTTCATTCTCTCTTGGTCCAGACTTAAGACTCAGCAGACTCCAATAGCTTCAACAAGCAGTAGTCTCGAGATATATATCTTGTTTAAAAATCGCAATCAAAACAATTCTCGTTAATATGTTAATTATTCTTTAATATATTAATGAGAAAATTATAAATTTATATACTTATATCACGCTAATAAAAATTTAATCTATCATTTTAAAATTAAGATTAATTTTATGTCTATCGAAACAAATCAATCTAACATATATAGGGTGTTTCAGGAGGAATAGTAAATATTTTAGGAGGTGGTATTATTGACGAATTGCAATAAAAAATGTAACATATAACATGCATCCAATTTTTATTGAGTACAGAGATACAGTTGAGTTCAATGCATTTTCGTTTCGTATCTTGGTACACCGGTTGCTATGGGAGTATTTATCGAATGTCAACAGCAGTAGAGTGTTGATGTTCACGTTATGAAGTTGTGCTTTAGTTTACATTGAAGTTTTCATTGTGATTTGTTGGTCAAGTCTACTGTATTGTAGCGTGTAAACATGCCGCACGTATTTACACATGCTGAGTATGCCGATATTGGGTTACATACTAACAGCTGTATCTCTGTACTCAATAAAAATTGGAGACATGTTATATATGGTAGCATTTTTTATTGCAATTTGTCTATACTACCACCTCCTAAAATATTTACTATTCCTCCTGAAACACCCTGTATAGTATCACGATAGATATTTCACTCATAATTTTTACAAATGAAGATGAATTCTTATTATTAAATATTTAACTTGATATTCAGATTGGTTTGTCTCGAAGGGCAGATAGAATTAATTTTAATTTAAAAAATGATGGATAAAGTGTTTAGCGTGATATATTATATCCCGAGGATTCCTGAGGAAGTGAATTGATACAACACTTATATGTAATAAAAATTATCCATTATAGCACGGATTTAGTAGAAGACAATCAATCTCGTGATTTCTTAAGAAATTTCTTAAGATGTAGGGAAAAAAATTTAAATAAATTTTAACTAAAAATTCTGTTAAAAATCCATGTAAAATATCGTATTTATATTAAACTGAAGGTGAAGATATATTTTTAAAACTATTTGATCAAATAAATGAAAATAATTTTTTCCAGTATAGGATATAATTTTTAATTTGTTTCCTATTGGAATTAGAATGCTAGTTCCTTTTGTAGTTTGTAGATTCAGGTGTGCCATTGAAAGCAAAACTGAAGAAAAGTGTGCGTGCGTGTGTTTGGTTCATGGCTAATCAGATGACAGAGGGGGTAGCGTCTTTGCTTTTGGAGTAGTTACGTGCATATACCATAGTTTCTGAATCTCATTTTGCAAGTGGCCAGTTAATAAGTTAGCAAAAATTCCTTCTCTTTTCCGAGTTAGTAATATCCTGTTAGGAGTAAGACTTGATTTTCTTTCTTCAATAACTCTAAAATGGTATTAGAACCCGTGTTGCAAAATAGTACCTTTGCAGGATTGCGGGCCCGACTCCCATTTTTAGGGTTATTTATTTATTTGTTTATAGTTAACCATTTGAATTATGAAAATTTTACTTCATTTTTAATCTTTTACTTTACACTTTTCATTAATTCCTGTGAATCAATTTTATTAGACTGATGAAGAGGGCAAAGCCCTCGAAACTCTAATCTCGTTATAAATAAAATTTATAATTCCAGTAAAAGACACACTATTTTATTGTCTCCTTCAATCTTTTACTATTTGTTTTTAACCGACTTCAAAAAAGGAGGACCTGATTTCTTCGCCAATTATGAACCGATTTTGATGATTTTTTTGAATTGTGTTCAGTGTCGTTTCCGATTGGTACCATATAAATTTAATTGGTATTGGACCTTTTTTGTTATGTATGTTCATTGTTCACCCATAACTTCTTTGTTTATAAACCGATTTTAATAATTCTTTCTGCGTTTTGATCAGTATAGCTCCAAGATAGTCAAGATACCTAACTATTTATTTATTTATTCATTTTTATTTATATTAAGAGAAAAAACCTACTTCAAAAGAATTAAATGCAACAAATAAAATAATAATAATTCAAAATTCAAATAAAATCCCCTAAAAGATATGAAATAATTATCTAATTTAGTTACAAGTTAACGATGAAATTTTTACATGAAATCACTTGTTGAAGTCGGCGCTAAACAAACGAGCTTACCAGATGCTGTCTTCATTACCCGCCAAACGTACTAAGTACGATCCGTCGAGTGCGATTCATAAAATGTATAGTTTGTCACCGACTTCAAAAAGTGATTTCATCGTTTGTAAATAAATTAGATAATTATTTCATACCTTTTAGTGCATTTTATTTGAATTTTGAGTTACTATTATTTTATTTATTTGTTGCATCTAATTTTTTTGAAGTCGGTTTTTTTTGTTAAAAATAAATTTTATTCGGTTTGTGTCAGGTTTTCTACAAGTAAACGATTTTGTTAATCAATTTATAAAGGAGAGGCTAATTCAATAAACGATGCAGCATGTCATTTTTTTCTCGTCTATCTTTTCCGAATCACTTGCTCTTCTGGTTCTATATTGATATAGATAGAATCCTTCCCTCTGTTTCTGCTCAGTTGTTTTCCCGTCCATCTGTGCCATCCACTTCTGTCTCACTGATCACACACAACTTCTACTCTGACTAGCTGTCTCTTTATGTAGGTGTTACTACACATACACACACACATGTTTAGATAGATAGTTGGATGGACGGTGGGAGGGGGGGGGGTGAATCTCCCTTTTGCCTTAGGGTTCGATCTAGGCCAAAAGGGACCTCGCGGCCCGCCCTTGCTCATGTTTGCCCTTTCATTTATTCATTAGGACAAGTGGTGGCGCGCAGAGGGCGAGGGCCCATGGTCCATGGTCCATGTGCTTGCTCTCTGCTCGGCTGCTGGCTACATGCGGTCACCCTCCACCCACACAAACTCTCCATGTCCCTTTGGCTAAGCTAAATTCACCCTATGGACTACATAACCGAGCAGATACAGTATGAAACCCTTATAAAGGGTGACAGCTCAATCGGTTGCACGCCAAAACTTTCCTGAAAAACGTTCAACCACTCACAAAAGGGCATCAAGACAAAATAGAGGGAGGAACCAGCAGGAGGGGAGATTAAAAAAATAGGAATAAAAATGATTGTACACATGTTCCTTTCTTAAAATCTTAAACATGACTCTTATTTTATTTCATTTCTATTCATTATTTTTTTATCTTTTACTTTACCATTACGGGGTAAATAAGTATTGTATTTATTTGCTTCGTATTTTCGAAGTATCTCAAAAAACGGCTAAAACTATTTGGATAAAAAAATTATAGGAATTCGCTCACAATAAAATCTTATATAAAAATAAATAAAAATCTTATATAAATAAATTGACACGTTATGATGTGGCCATCCACTTGACTTTACCATACACTTCTGATTGAGTTTGGTACAAGGGCCTAGATTTTAATTTTTCAACCCTACAAGCCCCCCCCCCCCCCCCCTCTTTTGGGCGGTTAGTTTTTGCATTTTTAGTCTTCTGGTAGCCCACTGATTATAAAAACAAAATTTGATTGAGTTTGGTTCAAGGGCCTAGATTTTCATTTTTTGCCCCCTCCCCTCCATTCGGAGGATCGTTCTTGTTTCTTCCGATCTTAGAAGGTTCAACGAATGAAACTTCGTTTATATTAATATTATTTTTATTGTAATTAAGTTAAAAACTTGTCTTGATGATAGCCAGAGCGGGTCAAAACGTTGGGAAAAAAAATATTTCCATTTTATTTAATTCTGGCTGCAAATAAAAATCGATCATTTTACCTGAATTTAAAATTAAAATAATATTAATATCAATATATCACTTTTAACTAAAGCAAAAAACTACCTAGCAACGCTAGATCCGCCAGGTACTAATGATTAAACAAGGTGTATTGTGGAATTAAGCCCGGAATCTCACAATTCCAATTTATATTTCCAAAGTCAAATAATAATAATAAATGTGTAAACCGAGGGGTAAGCCGCGACCTAATATCGTATATACCTACTTCCACTTTCATTTCCAAGTAGAAGACAATAGATGAAGGGGCATTATCTAATTAATTCCAAAATAATTCCACATAATTCCAAAGACATGTACACCTAATTTAAATCGCGGTTCACCCCTCGTTGTAAACTAATGGGGTTGACCTATTGCTGAGCTAGCGGTAATCCACACAAGAGGTGACGTATCGGTGGCCTCGAAATATTTGGCTCTATTAATTAATACGATTGAAGTTTTTGGAAACGAAGTGGTAAGTGAATTTGATGAGGCAGTCCAAGGTCCAAAAAAGATAAAAATTATATCTTTTTATTCAAAACCGACGTTTCGGTGGCTTCTTCCTTCCTTCTTCACGGTTTTCACTTCATTGACCTTTCAAAAACCTGAAGAAGGACGGAAGAAGCCTCCGAAACGCCTGTTTTGAATTAAAAAGATAGATATAATTTTCTCTCTTTTTTGAACCTTGAACAGCCTCATCAAAATCCATACTATTACTTAATTAAATAAAAAATTACTGAACGCAAGTAAATGATTTCTATTCATTCTTCAATATAAATATACATATCTATTGGCTGGGTATAGTAGGTTGGAAGGGATAAGAGAAACGACCGCAGAGTTGTAGGAGGTTGAATTTGGCAAATTTGCCTCTGCAATTTCCTCTAATAGCATTGAATACAGACGAAAAATGGGTTTTTCGAATTGTTGTGTAGCGAATTGTAAAATTACAAAGAAAAATAGTGATTCTAAATATTATAGTTTTCCAACTGCTAGACATAAATAAATTCAAAGGCAAAAAATAATCTAATTTTAATGATAAAAATACTCAGAATTTGCTACTTATATTTATTTATTCCTGTATACCAACGTTTTGAACAATTTGGTTTTTGATTCGATATATTATAATTTAGTTCATTTTCTTTTGTAATAACTCCACATAACTCTTTTAAATAATAATTAAAATATCTATATTACATCTTTTACATTTAATTCATGTCGGACTTTAACTAATGTTTTTCCTTTTGGTACAGTTTCAGGTTGAAATTTTCAACTCAGAGTGGTTTATCCTCCGAAAACCAGTTTTAATTTCCATTCTCTTCAATATTAAAGTTTCAATGTCTTATCTCCAAAAGCATTTGTGAACATTTGTGAATTGCACTGATGAAACAGCTTATCTGAGAAAGAAAATCAATTCCATAAGTTAAAAATGAATCACACAATGATGACTGTTACTTGTCACAATTTTCATCATAAATTCAGAAATTCAAGTTTTTATTTACTTTGTGTATTCCACCATACATAACCTCGAATATACCTCGAACGATGAAAATATAATATTGATAGCTACTTACGTATAGATTATATATTTTTTTTATTCAATCATGGTAATCAATAATTCTTATCACATGTCAAATAAAGTTCACAAAATAGCTTAAATGATTTCTTCACCAGTTTATAACATTTATCATATACAAATAGTCCGATCTAAATGAGGCAAAAGTACCTATTTAGAACCACCAGACCGCGATACCAGTCATACACCAAGCCATTAAAAGTTATTATTATTAATAATAATTATTATTATTTTATTTGTTGCGTTTAGACCCTTGGGATCGCGCAAAGGTTGAGGTTTCTTTCTGGTTGGACCTTCCACGCCTCTATCTTTTTCCGGAACGTGTTATCGAGTTCCATGGTCAGGCTATGTAATTTTTCCTGGCCGGATGAGTGTTTTGATGTTAAAGGTGCCCAGGTATTTTATGGATTTTTGGCGTTATTCTTCCATTGTTTCTTCCTTGACTTCGTGATGGTCCGGGTCCCGCAGAATCTGAATGCCCGGTTGGCACTCGAGGGTGGGTGGATTGGTTACTACCTGAGGTAATCTTGTTTTGCCTCTCACGATTCATGGTTGCTTGTTACGAAATTTTGTCCTGCGCATGCGCGAGGTTTTGTAGCACCAGAGATTGTCAGTTTCTGGAGCCGAGGGGCCGGTTTTTTATTATTTCCAAATAAATTCACTTGGCTTCTTGCTGAGATCGAACTGATGAAGTCTAGGTTGATGTTCTCCTAATCGGATTAGAAAAGTTGGTGATTTAACCGATTGCGCTACCGACCCCTCATTAATAATAATAAGTATTTACTTAAAAATCTCAATGTTTTAAGAAAACTTACGATTTTATATAGGGCAATCATTATAGCGGTGGGCCGCGAGTTGAACCAGCGCTGCTTTAAACCATGTAATTTTCCTTAGCCCTAACACTTTCTCTTACCTATAAATAACGGAATCACTTTCAATTGGAAAAAATTTATCCCTATTAACTTTTATTTTTTATTCATTTTTTTTATTTTTTTATTTTATTAGAATGAGCCGGTTGGTTGGTTTCTTGACAAAGTTTTTTTTTACCCTTAAGTCAAAAGATAAGGGTGTGTGTATAAAAGGGAAGGGTGAAACGAAAGACAAGTCACTATTCACTCCCGAGGATGACTACCGTGAGGGGTGGGTTGGATTTGGGGGTGCTACTCCTGCTACTCCTGCTCCTTGATCAATCAGTTGAGTAAATAGAGAAGCGAGAGGGAGGCAAGAAAGAAGGACAGAAAGACAGACACACACAACCCCTAAAGCATCGATGATGTAAGAAAACATTCAGAGACATCTGCGGCAAATAACGAAAACCACCAATCCAACCTGAAAAAGAAAGAAAAAGACGTGGAAGAAGAAGGAAAAACAACCAATCGAATGGTGGTGGAGGCTCGTCTCGTTTTTTTTTATCCGTGGTAGCAACAAAAAAAGGACATTCATTTAAAAATTGAAAGGAGAAATAAAAGAGAAAAACAAACAAGTGAAGGGTTTCGAGAAATATTTAAGGTAGTCAAACCAAACACTCGGGATCATGCATGAACAATGATCACAATCTCTCATAAAGAGAAATCAATCAGGGTGTCCTCTGCTTGATGCATACAAAAATATCCATATATTTATACCTATACCAATTATTATTATTATTATTATTATTTGTTTATCGGCGCGTCGACTACTATGGTCATTTGCGCCATCACGTAGGTAAGAATAATGTCATATAACAATAACGACAACAAACAAACAACAACCGTATACAATTAAATGAATTTCAACAAGTGTACTCGACTCAAAAACTCGAACAATTTCTCAAAACCCTCCTCGTCAGTCAATAGGCTTCCGATTGATACACCTTCTATCTTGTGGTTAACCGTGACTCTAGTATAGCAGGTTCCACACCATGGGGGATCCTGTCTTAGAATCAAAAAAAACAATGCCCTATTCTTAATCTTGTTATGATAGTCTGCATTCGTCGACTAAGATTATATATTTCCAAGGAACTAACAACTGGTTTTACTCGTTTAAGTAGTCTATTTTCATTCTTCCATTCGTCACTCAATAATTTCCCAATTTTGATTTTGAAAAATGTTTGGGAGTCTTTCAAGAATGTTTGAGAAAAATCTATAGAGGGTATACCAAATATATTATAAATATATAATACAAATTTTTTATAAATAAACAATCTGTTTATAAAATCCCAAACGTTTCAGAAGAATTCCTCCCGTTATCAATGGAATTTAATTTTTTCTTTTCATAGAAGAAAAAAGTTCCTTTATGAATTAATTGTAAAAGCAAGAATAAACAAATAAATATTTTGAAAAATAGTCGATGATACAAATTGTCTTGGTAAAGAACTTTGAATATATATATATTAGGGTGCTCCTTATTTTGGATATTATCGAATATTTATGCGGACAGGGGCTCATATGGTTCTAAATAGATAAAAAAATATCCCCCAAGTTTCAAGTCTCTATCTCAATTTTAACCTGGTGCTACACAGCTATTAAGTTCTCCATCTAAATAACATGGGGTTTTTGGCATGGAACGATCAATTTTTTATTCCGTCCAAAGTAATGGTTCAACAAATTTGAAACTCTGTAGACTTTATACTTATAATAGTAGCTATCCCTCAGAATTTTCACAGATTTTTAGCCATTATAATTTTCTAGTCTTAGACTTACTAATACGATATACTATTATAAGTATAAAGTCTACAGAGTTTCAAATTTTTTGAACCATTACTTTGGCCGGAATAAAAAATTAATTGTTCAATGGCAAAAACCCCATTTTATTTAGAAGGGAAACTTAATCGCTGTGTAGCAACTACATAGGTTAAAAATTGAGATAGAGACTTGAAACTTGGGGGATATTTTTTTTTATTTATTTCCTACCATATGATCCACTGTCAGCGTAAATATTCGAAAATATCCAAAATATGGAGCACCCTAATATATATTGTTTGTGAAAAACATGTTCAGTCGATGGTTTCACTATTTGGATATATTTATGCAGCATAAGCCGAGAGAATTGACACAAGACCGTCAAAGATGATAGGAGAGTATTAAGGGGGCCGAACTCTTATAGATATAAGTCTAGTACAGAGGTCGGGGATTTTTTTTAGCCATTACCCCAAATGATTTTTGCGTAGGTCGCTGTTACCCCTACATTCTGAAAAGCAAGATAAATGTATATTAAAAGAGAAAGAATTCAATCTTTAGGACAAATTCTAAGATTTTAATAGAAATATCATTAAATTGCGATTTCAGAGGGGATTCATCCCCTCAGGAGTCGAACCTGAGAACTAACATGCTCACTGTAAAAACATATAGTAAATTTACATTTTTTAAACAGTGTAACTACAATGTCCTTCAGTCTACCAGAGCATTGTACTCGTAAACTAAATAAGATTCATACTTGAAATTAAAAAATTACTATCGGTGAGAGGTTTTTGATCTCGAGGTTGTGAGCTGATTGACTGTCTGTCCGGAAAGCATGTTAGTTCTCAGGTCGCTCCTGAGGGGATGAATCCCCTCTGATATCGAAATTTAATAATATTTCTACTAAAATCTTAGAATTTGTCCTAAAGATTGAATTCTTTCTCTTTTAAAAAACATTGGTTAATCTGTACCCGAGCTGATTTTTTAAAAAACATTCAAACTATTTTCAAAAAAAAAATGCTCAAATCTATAGTTTTATAAATGTATATTATTTATTGAATTAATTGGAATTTACATGAAAACTATCTGTAAGTAAATAAAAATTATAATATTAAAATAATTCAAGCTAAAATACTATAATAGTTTATAAAATAGAAAATTAAAAAAATGTCCTTATTACCCCCGATAGTTTCATTGTTACCCCATTTGGGGTAATTTACCACGGTTCCCCGACCGCTGGTCTAGTAGATATGAGGAAGAGTTTATTATATATAAACTTATTATTAAGGAGACTCATACGGGTGGGTATCTGGGCATACGGGCGGAGTCTTGAAAAAGTTTAAACTTTTTCTTCAATTTTTCTTTTGTTTCACGGCAGGCTCAAAGATACATAAAGATATGTGGGTGTGTTTTTGACATAATTAGTCAACCCTTTGATTGAAGTAATTCAGCGCCGCGCCTGTAAAGTGAAGGGAATGCATTCAAATAGAACGCCCCGCATAGCGGGTTGCGTTGACACGCGCTGAATATCTGACTATTAGGTATATATTTTTTCACCAGCTTTGTATGAAGGACATCAAATCACAAGGGAGAACTCCAATTACTGATTTTCGATTAGAAAACTGTTTCTGTATTGTGACAGATTAATTTGATGCAATTAGCTCTGCAAAACACGACGTCTCTCTTTTAAATATTTTAAAATTTTCTTTGATTCTCAATTATGTTTTATTTTCTTCAAAAATATAAATATACCAGTGGCGGTTGGTGATTTTTCAACCAGAGGATACTACCTTAATTACCAGAAAAAAAATAGGTGCGTGGCCAGACAGGAAATATATTTCTGAAATTTGGCCCGCCTGCTGAAAATAATGTAAAAAAACAACAACACTTGTGTCAAATATTATTAAAAATAATAATCTATTTCATTTTCTGTACTAATAGGTGACACCCTCTTGTGATTTTCTTTAAAAATTTAAATTTATTTCTATCTCAAACTTGAACTCGCATATATAAATTATTTTTAATAAGCTAAATGGGGTTTTAAAATGAACACACTAATTAAAAAAGGATTTGAAAAGTACTTGTTTGTTTAGTTATGCTTTTTGCTTATATCACAACAACGCCTTAAAAACTCACTAAAATTATTAAAAAAAATAAAATTTTCACTATTTTTGAACCTGAAGTTTTACATACTTTTCTATAGAATCAAATAGTAAATTTTGTAAAATCATTTTTTGCTATTAAGATATTTCTATATAATGATTTTTTTTTCTGATTTTGTATATAGTTCACAAAGAAGCTCTAGAGCTAATGGTCCCCAAAAATGACAAGTTACTTGTGATGCAAATACATATAAATTTATTTTGACATCTGAGCTAACTCTCTACGAGCTTTTATTAAGATACATCTCACATTTAAATTTTTTGAATTTAATATAGGAAAAATAGTGCTCGGCTGAGTTTTTTTTCTTAGTATAGCCTTTATTTATTTTTTTTTTTTTTTACTTATCTAACAATCTCTAGAGGCGACTGTGAGCCAGTGGTTAGAGTGTCGGGCCGCTGTCCTGAAGTATGCTGGTTCGAGACTGAGTCTCGGGAGATATTTGCAGTAGCCTCCTCTTGAAAAGCAATGGCAAACTACCAAGAGTATAATTGCCTAGTCAACCTCCCAAACTAGCCGTTCGGAACCGGCGTTAAAAAGTAGGTCCCGTATATCTGTGTAAAACAGCTAAACACACTCAGCACAGGTATATGTGGAGAGGTGCTGACGCCCGTTCTGGCATGGAACTATAAGAAGAAAAACAATCTCTAATTATTATTTTATATTTTACAAATTCTCTAAGTTTCGGACAGGTTTTTATCTATTTTACAAAATAAAATGTTGATTTGATGTAGCATCTGAGATTGGGTGGTTGTTGGGAGATAAAAGTTATCCAGGGATGTCCAGAAATGTCAGGACAAAGGGTGAGCAGGGAGACGTTGCATGTGCTGTTCATCTGTTAATTGATTTAGTATGCCCGGTTAAAAAGAGGCCTGGGCGAGGGTTTGTTTCAATATTTTTTTTAATGCATTCTGTATTCCCTGTCTGTATGTCTGTATGTTGTTCCCCCACTGTATGCTCAATCCTCTTTTCTAATTTGCCAATCAGATCCGATCAGATCAGACCATACGCCCACCCCGACAGATTTCGCTTGTTTTTTCTCTCTCTTTGACGTTGATACTCCAGCCGAGGGTCTACTCCACTCCCACTCGGACAATTTACCAATTGATAGACATTCTTCGTCATGGGCGGCTTTTGTTTTCTGTTCAAATAAAATTTTGATTAAAACCTAAATTTATGAACATAGTCATATAGAAAGTTTTTTTTTTTTATCTTTCAATTACATTTTTCAATATATTTCAGGCATGTACACAAAAAATTTTGGAGGCTCAAACTTTGTTTGAAAAAAAAAATAGTAAATATATACTAAGTTATATATGATAGGCACAAAGAAAGAAAACGCTCATTGATCGAAAAAAACGTTCACAACGCGTTGTCGCTAACTCAATAAGAAATTCGTTTCCCAGCTCTACTACCACTACGCGTTGTGGTTATTAAGAAAAGCCGCAACGCCTTCTACGCATTAGCTGATCCAACCACGATACCACACGGGCAGGTTGTAACTTGTCAATGAGAGCATAGCAAACAGCCGTCGAGTTTGTGTTCATTCTTGAATGCTATTTCCATGTGTGAACATCAGTGCGCTAATCATGGATAGTAAAATGAACATATTTTATGATAAATTAAGTGAGTTAATGAAGACAAGTTAGTAGATAATGATCGGAGTTTTTCACTGAGTAAGCTTGACTTTCGCTTTTTCACCCCCACTCAACTTTTTACCTTATTCAATGCTCAAATCTTCCCTGTCTCGAAAATTACTCGCATTTGTGAAGAGGAGCCTCCAAAGCATTCTCTTGCTACCTTGGATGCAATTCAGAGACGGGCTATCAGACTGATAGGAGATCCAACATTAACTGACACTCTTAAGCCATCGAAGATCCCTACCATCGTAGATCTGTCTCCACCCTTTTTATAAATATTACCTTAACTTTTGTTCTGACAAGATAAAATCAATAATCCCTCCAAAGGCTTCATTTGCGTGAAATACAGGATGTTCTAAGACTCAACACCTCTACGCCCTTAAATTGGATACTAACGGAACAAACGCATTCGCCAATTCGTTTATCCCCATGACTAAACTTCAATCTTTAAACACCCGCATCCACAGATACCTTAAACTCCGACCCGATCCCTAAATCTTTTCTTATTTTCTTATTTTCACGATTCAAGGATCCACCGCAGACTTCAGAAGTTGTACCTTTTTGATGCAACTTCTTATATCAATATCATTATAAAAAATAGTGTCTAACAATATGAAACGTTACTTCAAGAAATAAACAGGCTCAGCTTCTTAAAAAACAAAAACCCAATCTCTATCGACAAAGCAGTATCGTCGTCTTAAACGATCTTAAAAATTGGTGACTGAAAAATTGATTGAAAGTGCACAGATGTTCATACTCGGAAATGGCATTCAAGAATGTATTAATAAGCTGCTCTTTTGAGCCAAGTTTCTCCTGTCTGGGTCAAAGCAACCCTTGACAAAAAATTGCTAAATTTTGAGAGAGTCTTGAAAATGTTTTCAATTTTCCCTCCATAGTCTTGTATTATTCTCATATGCTTTACTTCACGTAGAGGCTTTTCACTCAATAGTTGAGCGTGTAGAAAAACCACTCTTCCCTAAGTTAAAATCAGTAAAAAATTCACAATGGCTCTATAAAAAGTTTAATTATTATTTTTTTTTTTTGTTAAATTTAAAAATTGAGACAGAAAAAATGTATATATATGTAATTAAGAGTATAAAAGGAGACAGAGGGGGTTAGCTGTGAATGCCGTAGTGGAGATCAACCGGGCTGGCAGTTTTGTTAATTTTCAAATTAGCCAATCGGATTTAATCTAATTTATTATGCCCTGTTGGATTGCAAATTTTAATTAATGCCCTTTAAAGTAAAGTTAAAGTATATAGTAAGCAATTGACGTAATCAAGGGAAATGAATTATTAAAGGAGGCGTCAAATTAAAATACACTTTGCCTAATGGATAAGAATCATTTATTTAACAAAATCTGTCATTTTAATTGGGACAACAACAACAACAACAACAAGTTTCTTCTTCATATTGTGTATTTATTAGATAGGATATTATATTTTATTTAATGCACCCTAAAAAGTGTGCCTATCTAATTAAGTAGATCATAAATCATTCATATTTCAGCAGACTTTTCCTCTCTCTTGTCTCCTACTTTCTCTTTCCCTCACTGTATATATGGTATTTCAACGTCAACAAAGAGTGAGAGAGATAGAGAGAGTTACCTAAAAAGGGCATTAGATAGATTGCAATTTCGCAAAACGTCACTGGGAGATGGAGGAATAATAATAATTGAAGGAAAAAAATAAAAATTTTCCAGACTTGGTACTCTCCTTGAATATTTTGGTGATTTGACTTTAAGCTAAAAAGATGAAATTTGAAAGAAATGTACAGCTTATTAATATAAATTGATTTTTCATTAAGATTTTCTGAGGCTAGAAATTCCACATTGAAGGAAAAAGCAAACTTTTTTAAAACTCCGAACGCTATCTGCATACCAGATTTTGAAAATTTGTACTATTTTCAAAGCGATTTTTCTCATATCTAGAAAGAAGTTCATGCCAGTTTTTTTTATACATTTTAATCCTAAGCAATAGCGTTTGTTAAAATAATTAAAAGCTGAAATTTGAAAGAAATATACAGCTTATTGATATAAATTGATTTTTCATTAAGATTTTCTGATGCTAGAAATTCCAAATTGAAGGAAAAAGCAAACTTTTTGAAAACTCCGAACGCTATCTACATGCAAGATTTTGAAAATTTGTACTATTTTCAAAGCGATTTTTCTCATAGAAGAAAGTTCATGCCAGGTTTTTTTTAAACATTTTCAATAGCGTTTGTTAAAATAATTAAAAGCTTCAGAAATAAAGCTTCTAGAATTGGAGAAAATTCAATAGTTTAATGGAAAATATTTCAGATAGAAGGCCAGGTAAAAAGGTGCAAATTATTAATTCAAACTTGTTTGCTGTATTTCATCATAATAGCTTAAATTTTTTTTTGCATTTTTCATTCACAAGTCATCAGGATAGAAAGCCTAAAATCTCATTAGTTCTTTGAATTATAAATACAAATATTTTGACCTCAAAACAGATTTTGTATAATGATTTTGTGTGCTTGAGTTCTCGGGATGAGTTTCAGAATTCAGGCACAAGGGGCATTGACACCCACAGGGAGGGGACTAAGGGCTCCAATATTATTTTATATTATGGTTATATTTATTATTAATTTTGTTCAGCTCTATTTATCATTCTAAATCGCGTTGATAATTTACTGAGTTTCTCATTAGATCTTTAATCGAAAATTTTTATAAAACGTTAAATCATATGACCTAGCTAGTTTTCACTGGTTTCACCAAAGAAACAAATTTTAAATAGAATTTCAACACTTAATATAATTAATCACAAAAATACAATCTTTAACAGCTACATTTCTAATACTTTGAAAACATGATGTGAATTCAATCAAACGGCCGCTCGGCGGGCTTCCCCGCAAATCATGTACAAGCTGATAATAATAAGAAATAGTACGACATATGTTCAAATAGAGGGCGCGGTGGGTAAAATCGAAAAACACCCCCGCTCCTCGCATGCCCGGGGCTTAGTTAAACATTGCAATGTGGCTAATAAGGATTAGACGAACATGAAAAATATTCGAGGGTGTTGAGAGTTAAATAGAGCCATCTGTAGCGTATGAATGGAAATGAGCATTTTATTTATGTCAATAAACGAGGCCGGAGGTATGGGGTGGAAAAAAAATACCCCCCTCTGGTCAATGAATGCCTCGACCCTCTTTGCAAATGCAATGTGTTAAATATTGACTTAACTTCCACTGAATGAACAGACAATAAAAAAATACAATCCCAACGACACAACAACAACACGGCCACTACTACGTGTTTTCTATTTGAAATAAAAAATAAATATATATAGGGGCTTCATTAAAAGGAATTCCCTCTCCCCTTCTTTGTCCCCCTTTATTCATCATTGATTAACATTAATTAATTCCTGCTTTTTTGTTGAGTGATAAAAAGACCTCGAATCAGTTCAAAAACGCTCTTGAAACATTTTCAGTCTAAGGACCAGATTAAAATTTAAAAGTCCTATTGTAGTTCAGACACATTAACATTTTTTTTGGAATGTTAAATATTTTTTCTTCGAATTTTATATAAATTTTTGTTTAAGGTTCACAAATGCGAACATTTAAGAAGTCTTTGGAATATAAGTCATTAAAATTAATACACATACTGCTAAAATTTTAAGACGATTTACCACACCAAACATGAAATATTTGCAATTAAAAATGACATTTTTTACATAGGGTAGATTGAGAAAGGGTGGGGATATGATCATTATTTTATTTTTTTTCATTGAAGGACTTTCACCATCTTGATGAAAAACTAATATTTGTTAGAATAATATATTCGGAATAACTTAAAAAAAAAAAAAATAGAAATTATTTACCACGTAGTTTTGATAAAAAACAAAAATATTTCGGCTATTATTTTTAGTGGACAGGATATCAGCACAATAGCTTGGAAGTGATCCGGCAAGTATGTGTGTATCCATATAGATATTTCGTAGTGTGAGTGCTACAGTCACTTTAAAATAACATAACCTAAAATTTTAGTTCCGATCAAATTTATAGAGTGGTTACGAGACTAAAAATTTTTGTGTGGATTGTCGCGAACGAACCTCCTTAAATAAATGAAATTGGAGAACAAATTAAAATGTTTTCAAACTCGGTACACTTTCCACAAATTTTTAGTGATTTGGCACTTATTTCGTCGGAGAAGCCACAATTTCAGTTAATAAATTGAAAATTGTTGCAGAATTGCAATTTATTAATACAAACTGTGTGACAGCCTAACCATGCTGGGCGTCTCTGTCGCATCTGACCTGTCTTGGAATGAACACATCTCCTCTGTGGCGAAATCTGCAGCAAGGAAGATTGGCTTCTTATTCAGGTCCAAGCGATTTTACAAACCTCCACAACTTCTCACCATCTACAAGGCCCAAATCCGCCCCTGTCTCGAATACGGCTCTCATCTGTGGAGAGGGGCCTCAAAATACTCTCTTGCTACCCTGGATGCAATTCAGAAACGAGCCGTCAGGCTAATTGACGATTCTACCCTCACCGACTCCCTCGACTCCCTGGCTCATCGAAGAGATGTCTCTGCCCTTTCCCTTTTCTATAGATACTATCACGGCAGGTGCTCTGATGAGATAAAATCAATAATTCCCCCCAAAGCATGCTTTGCACGTAGCACGCGTTTTGCCGACTCCCAACACTCTCTCGCGGTCAAACTAGAAAAGTGCCGGACCACTTCATTCGCCAATACATATATCCCCATGACTTCAAGGAACTGGAACTCTCTTCCAGCCTCTATCTTTCCCAGCACCTATAATCTTCAAACCTTCAAAACCGGAGTGCATAGACACCTACGTCTACACCCTCTCACTTAATCAACTTTCTCTTCTCTTCGGTAATGCAAGGGTCTTTCGAGATCCATAGGGGCTGCATCTTTACTGGTGCACCCCTTCTTGCATTCGATTGCATTAAAAAAAAAAAAAAAAAAAAACTGAAGAAAAAAGGTGAAAATGTTTCTAACATTCGCAAGCTTCGCAGATCGTCATGAGAGAAGTGAAATATCCCTCCCAGCTAGAGTTAAAGATTCCATATTAATAAATTGAAATAAAATAAACTATTCATAATTTATTTTTTCATTTAATTAATGATCTCTTCATAATTTCAATTTCTTAATTTCTATATAGCTATAGCTAGAAAGCCCAAAATCAAATCAGTTGTTTGCATTGGATATATAAATATTTTGACACCAGAACGAACCTTCTACGACTGTTTTAAGATTTTGAACATTTGAAATTATAACGTAAAGATGCAAGTTTTGTATTATGGTTTAACAAGAGTATTTATTATATAACTTAGTGCATGAAGAAGCCTTGATTGGTGGCAATACGTTGCAAAATATTTTTTTTCATATCACCTAATTAGATTTCCCGGTTAATTTAGAGATAGATATTAGATTAAAGATCATTAATATTCCATAATAAATGAAAATATTTGCAATTTTTTTAAAAGTATAAAATATCATCCGTATAATAATATACTGTTTTTTATTCAATTTTTTCCGATTAATGTATTATATTGGTATTTTATTTTTCCTTATACATAGATCTACCATTATATTTTTTTTTCTCAACCCGGAACAGTTTCTTAAGTTTGGTTGAAACAAAAAGTAAGTGCCTTTTATGAAATTTTAGAAAAAGAGAAGTATATTCGGAACTTATGATTCAAAAAAGCTAAGTACTCGTAATAGAGTATTTGAAAAAAAATCAATATCAATTATGTAGTAATAATTTTTAATTACACAAATGAGCATAACTTATTATCAAAAGTTATGAATAGATACTAATACTAACGTGAACTTACTTTAAAAATTCTTTATTATTTTTTATCGAAAATTCATTCCAATTTAGTATCCAATTAGGTTTGCCGAGGCTGCACTTTTTGAATGTATGTATATTCGGTATTTTATAAGTTTTTCAAAAAACCGGGACAAAATGACAAACTGGCCGGGACGCCAGGACAATACCTTCAAACCGGGACATATGATAAGCCTACATATACATTTTTAATAACATTTAAATACAGTAGAAAATACGAATAATATCCCAAATTCTATCCCCCAAAAAAACGAAAATTTAATTTCTGCTAATAGAATTCTAAATCCAATTAACTATAAAAATCGTCTAAAAATAGGTAGTTTGACGCCTTCCAATATCGTCATTTTCAAGCGAATTAAATTTATTAATATTCAGCATAATTTTAATTAATGAGATTTTTACAGGGATATCTCACATCCCATGAAAAAAAAAATATTTTTGACCTCTCGAAAAATCCGACCCTCCTCAAAATAATCATTGGATTAAAGTTTTAATACAATTTTTGATTTTTGACTTAAAAATTTCAAGTTTGTATCTTATTTAGTTTACGATCTACAATGTTCTATCACATAACAAATAGAGAGATATTGTAGTGATACCGTTTCACGATTAAACGGAACTCCCCTCCTGCCCCCTCCCCTCACCAAAAAAAATAGAAAAAAAACCGACTTCAAAAAAATTAAATGCAACAAATAAAATAATACAACTCAAAAATCAAATAAACTGTACTAAAAGGTATAAAATAATTATCTAATTTAGTTACAACTAAACGACGAAATTTTTACATGAAAGTCGGTGGCAAACATACATTTTATGACGGACGTTTGGCGGGTAATAAGCTCGCTTACCATATATAGTTTGTTTAGCACCGACTTCAAAAAGTGATTTCATGTAAAAATTTCGTCGTTTAGCTGTAACTAAATTAGATAATTATTTTTTTTTATACCTTTTAGTGCAGGTTATTTGATTTTTGACTTGTATTATTTTATTTATTTCATTTAAGTCGTTTTTTTTTCTAAAAAATATTTTTCTCTTTTTAGTGATGTTGACAATAGTGAGACTTAAGATAATACCTTGCATGCATCTCGCAAGAGAAAGATTCTTGCGAATGAATCATAAAATGATATTAAATTCAATTCATTAATAGAGGAATTCTCTCTAAACTTTAGCGGGTTTTAAATGAACTTTTTAAGATTGTTTATTTTATAAAATATTTTTTTTTTTATTATAATTTCAATTATTTGCTCATTTGAATTGGAGATTTCCGCTATTTTGTCATTGATCATTTTATCAGAACTTGACCAAATTAATATGGTACCATTCGGAAAACATACCGAACCCAATCAAAAAAAAATCATCAAAATCGGTTTACAATTGGCGAAGAAATTGAGTAACATAGACAAAAAAAACAAAAAAAACAGTTGAATTGAGAACCTCCGCCTTTTCTGAAGTCGGTTAAAAAATAAAAATCTCTTAAATTCTACTTTTCTATCTTTTGTTCATGATAATTTTCTTTTTGTCTCTGCCCTGTGTAGTGGTTGATTAATATTTACTCGAATTTTGTTTAAAATAAATACTCCAAGCCAGCCAACGAAGGGTTGGTTTATTTTGCATGAATAATCGAAACGGTGTCGGTTGTTGTGCGTCTGTCTATCTAGTTCTCTATCTCTCTCTCTCTCTCTCCTCCCCAGATACCACCACAGATAAAGATAAAGATATTGGATAGATAGCAAAAGCAAAGGGTGAATAAAGATATCAAGAGAGAAGGGTTGGTTTCCGCCATCCTCTACTGTGGTCAACCACAACTTTAAGCTTACTGGATTCACAACCACACTATGTTAATAATAAATACAAAACAACAAAAACAAAATGAAATGAGGCAGTATTATACGATGCTTACTTATATTCCACTCGGTTATTCATTCATGCCACTTGTTTACTTTATTTTTTTCAGCAGGAGATTTTTTTTTTATTTAATTGAAAATATTTAGTTGGCCAAGAGTAGCAGAATTGATGATTTATAAGGAGATAATCCATGATGCAAATATATATATAATTTATTAAAAAAATTATTAAAGTAATCAAAAAGACATTGGTGTGAATATGGACATGGGTAGGCATGAGTGACTGTTGACTCGATGCCCAAATTTTTGTAAAGATATTAAATATGTAAATTTTTTAAATTTGGAAAATAAATACATATTACAATATAATTTATTTCATAGAGACTATAGTTTCGAAAGTTTGACGTTCATCATCAGTCTTTTAAATTAGAAATATCTTATCTGTTATTTCTCAAAAGTTCAAAACTGGTCACTCAACAAACGAATTCCAAGTGAGCACATTCACCTTATATATATTAATATACCTTTTATATATTATATTTATGTACCTGCCTGGAGGTAAGCAAACACTGGGAAAAGATAACTTTTAAGGAGATAGGTGTTGGTTCGAGGTGAAACATTTTTATATAATAATAAAAATTGGGTAAAACTGCGAGGTAGGTTTCACAAAAAAAGAAATAAAACAAAAATGAGTTTTCAATTCGATATATTTCGGGTTGTCAGCCCATCTTGGGAAAAGAGGTAAGTTGGACTTTTGAGACTGTAATCTAAAGGAATCGAACTTAATTTTTTAATTATTATTATTAGTTGCGTATGGACCCTTAGGATCACGCAAATTCTCCTCAAGATTTTTTAATATTAATGTAAAGTCCACCTAATGGTATGTTTGTTTTTGTGACAACCCATGAAAACATGGTTGGCATCCCCTATGAATTTAGTTGACGATCGAGTCTCAATTTGAAAAAATGTAATTTTTCCGGGGTCGCCCACAATTTAGTTATTAGTAAAATGTCACGAAATCAAGGTTTTTATTTTATCTTCAGAATAATGGACTGCAGATGGTTTCTTGGGAATTAAAGAAAAAGTCCCAAAAACGTTCCCATTTTTTAATAACATCTTCGGTAATAATTGACCGATAAAGTAAGCTTGTAGTCGAGATGAAATCCATCCTCGATGGCTAATTTAGGCTTGAGGTTCAAAGTCACATTCTCTTGTACGAGTACTCCGACATCTGTAGAGCCCCAAAGAAGTTGTATGCTCTTTTTAAGATTTAGTACTCGAAGGTGAAGTCAATATTTCAAGTAATTATTTGATTTATTTTTATAAAAGTTTTTAAACGATATTAAAAAACTCTTAGAATCGCGAAATATTTTGATGTTATTGTCATTCAGATATTCAATATAATCTAGCGTCTTTATTAATCTCATCATAGAGCAGATTAAAAATTTGTAATATTTATTTCTGTATATGGAATTTTTTTCTAGGATCCTTCAGGTTTGATACTCGTAACTCTAAACAAATAGTAACACTAACAATTGAGCATAGATTCTATTACAGAATGGAGAATATTTTTGTCTATTTTTCAGACTACCAAATTATTATTATTTTTTTTATTATTTATTTATTTTTTTAATTTATTGAAATTAACAAATTCAAATAGAGAGCATTTATTTGTTTGCCTGGGTGCTTGTGTATGTTTGCAGAGTATGTGTGTGTGTGAGAGAGCCCTTTGAGGACAGCCAGAGCGACATGGAAGGGTGGCGAGGCGACTCGGCTCTCGAGCAGGGCACTAATGAAGCCGACCAATCACGGGCCAAGCAAATAAATGAAGAACTCGCTCTCTCTATAGCTATCTGTCTATCTATCTATCTATCTATCTATCTATCTATCTATAGCGATGGTTATATATATAGGGCGGGCATGTGGTGTGATGGTAGGAGCGCGGGCGCATACGTGGTATAGAGCGGATTCATTTGTATGGAGCCTTCGGCTTGGGCTGTTTAATGAACTTTAAACTTAAACTCTGCACGGGGGGTTCAGTTCACATTCATTGGTTAAACAATTCACTGTATACTCGCTCTCTCTGTCCCCGCACTTGGCTCAGGCACAGCCACTACAGACACGAAACAAACCCTTCATATATATCGAAATTCCTCATTTCGAACAAACCAATCTGATTGGATTGACATTTTTTTTTCAACTTCATTTAGGTACAGAATTTGTTTGCAAATAGAGAGAGAAAAAAATCTTGTTTTATTGTTTGTATAATTCTACAACCAGAGGAAAATATTTTTACGAATGATGAAAAAATATCTTTTGGATAGATTCTGTTTAACTCTGTAACTAGCAGCACATTTCGCAAAAATTAAATAACTTATTTAGTGGCGTAGGTATAGATTTTTATGGGGGGGGGGGGGGGGATCGGTGACTGAGCAACTGCTTTGTTCAGGTGCCCTATTCTCCCTCACCCCGGCATAGGTAAAACAAATTTGAAATGCTTTTCTAAGGTACATAATTCAGACACAGCTATGTATAATAGTAATAGGATGTGGTTCGAAAAGAAAATAACTATCACATGTATTGGGAGGGGTTGAACCCTTTCAATCCCCCTTATTTATGGGCCTGAGCGTACCCGCCGTAATCATAATATTTTCTTAAATATTTCTCAAAATAAAGTCAATTTATTTTTTGATTTTATTATTATTATAATAGAAAGGTTGAAGACGAAATTTCACTTAAGAGTAGATAAGTGCTGTCAGACTAATAGGAGATCCGGCATTAGCTAAGGGCCTGGATTCTCTGGACTATCCTAGAACCGTATCTGCTTTTTCCCTTATTTTTAGACCACTATGGCGTTTGTTCTAACCCAATTATACCAATAAACCTCTATTCTTCGATTAGCTCTGAAAATAGATTGCTCAGAAAACCATGTATGTAAATCGAAAACAAACTAAAATATGCATTATTCAGTCATTTATTTCAATGAAAAAATAAAGTAATAGTTATATCTTGAAAAACAAAATTAACAGTCCATTCATTAATATATAAAGGTATAATAATGTAATTCATTTTACATATAGAAACAAGAAATAGAAGATCCTTAAAAAATGGAGCCAAAAATTTAATTATTACTTACATGTAGTATTAATGATTGATATGATATCACTTCTATCACTACTTAGTTAGTATGCGATTCTGGTTCGATGGTTGATGAATTAGGATCAATTCCAGATCGGAGAGACTTTTGGTAGTGAAATCCGTAATTAACAATTGTGTTTGGGTTTTGGTTAAATCTTTATAGACCTTTAAGAGCTAAGCATTTATTAATATCTCAGTGGAATCGAATCTACTAGAAATTTTCAATTTTACAAGTTTTTTTAAATTCCGTTATTTTAAAAAACGCAATCGTGTAAATAAAGTACCATGTGAATCGGGTAATAAATGTAGATTAATCATAATTCCCACAAAATTTGACTTTCCAGCGACATATAATATTCAATCTTTCAAGACACACATGCACAGATACCTTAAACTCCGACCCGATCTCTGAAATTTCTTTCTATCTTCCCTTTTCTCGATTCAACCCCGGACTTGAAGCAAAATCTTTCAGCATAAATATCAATCATAAAAAGAAAAAAAATCGTCTACTTTATATTCTTAAAGAAATCATTATCCAAATACATATATTTTCAATGCTCCATTTAATTAATTTTCTTTTGATAAAAATAATCTTTAACAGATTATAGGAAAGGTAATAACATTTTTAAAAGAAAATTGAAGGAAAAAGTAAAAACTTTTTCAAGAGTCGGAACCCTCTCCGGATAAATAAATAAATCTTTATTACTCGACCTGCTTAGAGGTATAAGTCCTCAGTGGATAGGTCAACAAAACATCAATACAAATTAACTACAGAAATTAATAAAACATCAATACCAATCAATTAAAAGAAATTAACAATTAACAAACAAGAAAAAGAAAAAAACTAGAAATGTATGCTCATTAACAAATAACATGATCATAGATTTCCATCAAAAGACAAAAAGTAATTAAATAATTCCGCACAAAAACCCGATACCAGGAGCAAACGACGCATTAGCCATCCCGATATTTGCCATAAATTGTTAAGGAAATCTGGTCAAAACCTTAACAAGGATGGTATGACCTCAGGTAATCTCTGTTGGTATTTTTCAAGAATCTTGGCTTACGAATGTTTTTTCTATGATCAGCTCTGCCTAAATAACTTGATTCCTGGAATCTACTAGTTATTTCCTCCCAACTCCTAAAACCCTTATACGGTTTGAAAATCACTTTCAATTTAGCCCATTCCCTTCTCTCCAATAAGCTAGACCATTCTAATTCATTAATCATTTAAGTGACATTACTAAACCTATCAAATTTTTCAAAAACAAATCTAGTCCTTTGTATCATATCAATTTTTCTCTCTAATCGTTGGGAATGTTTGTTCCAAACCACCGAACAATGCTCTAAATTAGGTCTTATATAAGTTAAATAAACTTTTGACTTAACTTCTCTAGATGTACCCTTCAAAATTCTACCAAACATCCCCAATAGATGAGTTCAAGTTATAAATTTAAATATAGGTAAATAAAACTTATTTTTAATAAACTTTGAAATTGAAATTATATTTCTTAATTGTTTTAAAAATCCAAACACACTCAGAGAGAGAGTTTTTAGCGAATTTGGTTTTGGTACTTGGTGAAACATTTTTTAAATTATTGGATAAAAAATACTTGGTAGGTTTCACATTAAGATATAAAAATAAAACGAATTTATTTTTGGAGAGACTTTAATCTCGATATATATATATATATTTACATATATATACTATGGTTACTTTCTGTTGCTCCTGAAGATGGTTTAGCCACCCGAAATATATATATCGAGATTAAAGTCTCTCCAAAAATAAATTCGTTTTATTTTTATATCTTAATGTGAAACCTACCAAGTATTTTTTATCCAATAAATTAAGAAGACACCCTATTTTATTGTCTTCTTTAATTCATAAAAAGTCTGCTACTCTCGGCAAAAATAAGCTTTCAATTTAATTCACGAAATAGATCCATTAGGCCTGCCAGCTGCTGGGGATTAAGAATATTGATAAGCTAAACAAAATAATTTATTCCACAAGCTTTTCATTGTCAGTCCAAAGACATATGGTCAAATGGTAGGTGGAGCTCGAAGAAAGTGAGGTTTTAAGTGAATGCTGTGTATTTTATATACCACTTTATTACTCGGTACGCCGAGGAGACAAAGTCTGCCTGTTGGGCGAACCTAGTATTGAATAACCTCAAAAATGTTCAGATATTTTTTTGGCCATCGTGTCTAATGTGGAGAAAAATCATTTTTAGCGATGATTATTTTCTCTCTCTGTATCTGGATTCAGATACCCACGATATCTTAAGAACGAAAAGTAGAATATCATTCCTCTGCTTAAATATTTGAATTTCCAATGCGGGGAACTGATTTACATTTTGGGCTTTATAGCTTTAGAAATTCTCGTTCAAAAATGCAGAAAACATAATTTTTGGATTATTTTATTGACATTTTAAAGCAATGTTATAATATAGGCATGAATATCAATTTATTTTGTATTTAAGTTTATTATTAATTACTTATTTTATAAGTAGAGACCGGATTCCTATGCAATTTCATATTTTGTTTGCCGCCACATACGACCCAGGGGATCAATTATCTATCCGAATCATGCATCTAGGATACTGTGGGTTAAATTTTATATTGCATATTTTTGCATATTTGAGTAATATTGCATAAAATTACATATTTGAAGAATTTTCCATAAAATTACATATTTGGAGGATTTTTTATCAAATATTGCATATTTCGCACCAAATACAGATTTTTTAAAAGAAAAGCTTGTTAATATAAAAAATAAAATCAATACAATACAATCGTGTCTGTTAAATAAAACTACCCCCACCCCCGTATTTTTTCGTTCACATTTTTTGAAAAATTATTATATTTATTATGTTGATTTTATCCAAGTGCACCTAATATTTCTTTGAGTTTAAAGATATATTAAATTTAATGAGAATTTTGTGCAATTTTTTACCCAATAAAAGTGCATATTTGACACTTGGTCTTTATAGCTTACTTTTCATTTTATCTTTTTCATAGCACTCCTTCAAATATATAGTCTTTTTATCTTCAATTTTAATTTTTTAGTGCATAAAAAAATTTATTTTGCCATCTTTTACTGCATATATTTGCATATTTCAACGTATTCTGCATATTATTTTCATATTTCAGCATTTTTAACTGCCTGTTTTATGGCATATTTTACCAGTTTTTATTGCATAAAAATCCGGTCTCTACTTATAAGGGAGCTCTAGCGTAAAGACATAGTTTTCATTTTCTTTATTATTTAATAAATATGCCCGGGAGGGATTCTTTTATTATTATCTAGTCGAGGGAAATGAGTAAAAAGGACGCGGATAGAATGATCTCTCTACCTTTAGAGCTAAGGAAAGCATTGAAAGGAAGCAAAATACAAGTCCAGACCAGTTTCACACTATTAGAGATTAATTTATTAATTTTTAAGGAATTCGGTGTTGGCACTTGGTGAAACATTTTTTAAATTATTGGATAAAAAAATACTTGGTTGGTTTCACATCAAGATATAAAAATATAACGAATTTATTTTTGGAGAGACTTTAATCTGAGTTACTTTCTGTTGCTCCTGAAGATGCGTTAGCCACCCGAAATATATATATATATATATATACCAAGATTAAAATCTCTCCAAAAATAAATTCTTTTTATTTTTATATCTTAATGTGAAACCTACCAAGTATTTTTTATCCAATTTATTAATTTCTATTATTCTAGAAACATCCTTTTGACTCTGGGTAAGAAAATATTAAATCGAAATTAATATCAGATTTAGATATTCATTTAAAATTTTTAATTCACGGAAACTGCAAACAGCGTGCCGAGAGTTTTGAAAAAGTTTCACTTTTTCCTCTAATTTCTCACTACAGTCTTTCGATTAATAAAGGTTGAAGGATTGTATTTTTGAGCGTTTGGAATCGCATTTGCACATTCGGTGACTCGAACGAACGGTTAAGCCATTTGATTCGATTTAATTGATAATTGAACCGATAAGCTGTAAAATGTAAAAAGAATCGGATTTTTAAACAGAATTGGTTTAACTCTCTATAATTTGATGTTTAATTTTTATTATTTGTTGTTGTTGCTCTTGTTATTGTTGTTGGTTCCTCGTAAATTGCCTTGCCGGCCACTTTTTCCAATTTGCGATTGATTTTTTACCCGGAAATCGAATAAGAATCCACCCCCTCGGCCAGCAAAACAACAGAAACGGTAATTAGTCATTGATTGACATAATCTTATTTATCCGTGTCCAAATCACTGCTTGACGATTCGGAATAATAACATTTCAATTTAAATGTAATTTTTTTTGTTACCATCTCCCTCTCTCTCGCCTCTATCTCAAATCCCAATTAGCTTACAAACCCTTTTGTTGTTGTTTTTTCTATTTGTATTTTGCTTAAACGCCAGATGAGTAGAGAGAGTGAGGTAGGTATATAGATATAAAAATAATTGTATTAAAATGTCGGAATCTAAATTCCATGATAATTGCAATTTAGAGAAAATTCCAAGCGATATTCAAAAATAAATAAATAAATAAATTTAGTTAACGAATAAATTGGGCAACGTTAAAAAAAAATAAACAACACAAAATCAGAGATGATTAGAAAACAATGAGTTATATAGCCAACGAACCAAAATGAACAAAAAAAATCCCTGATTACTAACAAGTAAATTAACTTTGGCCTGTTACTTTCTACATGATTGACGTTTGAAGATTAAAAATCATTTGGACCAATTAGGAATGTCCGAGTGCGAGGGCGGCCAACCATTGCAAATCGAGATTCAATTCAATTTGATTTCCAGTTTTTATTCACCTTGCAAAACGCCCATTTTTTGTTGTTGTTTTTCATTACTTAATTATATTTTTTTTTAATTTGTTAATTACCAAGATTCAAATATACTTCATAGTATTAAATTATTTTAGAAAATCTTTTCTTTAGTAATTAATAACCGTCATGGAGATTTGATGGGTCGCAGAATTTATTGAATTCTTGAAAAACCAACTTTTCTAAGAATCTACTCCTCTTTCTAGGGGTTTAAGGTAGTTGTTTCGCTATAATACTAGCAAAAAGTTAATGATAGAGTATATAGAACAGACAATAAGGATTCATAATTCATAAGCCCAAAATTTTTTGCTGTTTATGTACCACTACTAGCCAATTTCGTCCTCGTTTGACAAATCTGTCAACAGTGTCCGAACTATCTTGTATATATTTTATCATAGAAATCTCAGATAAAGTACATTATAAAGGGAGATTTATAAAACAAAAAGTTCTTAATAAACGATTGAAAGCTGTTGCGACAATAGCTGAAGCGAAAAAACATCAAAAAATTACTAAAGTTAACCCACTTTTTAGGTTAAATAAATGCTTTGTTGCCAGCTTGTTTTTAGTGTAAATTTTTCATTATACATTTTTGATTATTTATTCATCCAGTTTAGATGAATAATAATGAGTCTCTAAACTGGACCACATCAGAAACGAAAGGATTCCCAAGATAATGAAGATGGACCAAGATATAATAACGACCATTGAAAAAAGAGACTAGTATGGTATGGTCATGTCCAACGAATGGGAGAGGACAGGTGGCCAAAAAAGGTTCTTAATTGGGTCTCCCCTGACATAAGTCATAAGAGGGACCACCACAAAGTTGGAAAGCCGAAATCCGTCAGACGATGGAGTATAGAGGACTAAGGGCCGGTTGTATGTCGCAAAGTAAATGCTTTTTACAAGTGACAAAGGGTAGATGGTAAATGGAGGGACTGTGATGGCCAATCAGTAAAAAGTAAAAAGCATTTACTTTGCGACATACAACCGGCCCTAAAGGATGGAGACTGGCAGGACAGAGAATATTGTCGGTTGAGATGCGAAAAGCGGCAAACGCCGTAGAACTATATATATATCTATTATTTATTCATTATTATCTCAGAAACTGTGTTGTAACTATTAATTAAAATTTTCTTAAAAAATGTATTAGTTATTGTTTAATGTTGATTTAGTTTTTTATAACAGTGGTTTCTTAATTATAATTATATATGTATGTAAACTTTCCGATATCCCGTATAGCCCAATGTATAAGAGTCTGAAAAACTCTATCTTTGGAATTTAATATCTCCGGAACTATATTGTTCATAAATTTCGTTTTGCCACCAATCGATGCAGAAGTATTTATATAATAATCTGTCTAAATTTCAAAAAAATCCTAAGAAAACCCATATGGTGGAACAACTACCTTAAAGAGCCGATAAAGGAGGGTTTTACAATTTGTGCCCCCTTTTCTACTTTAATAGTGTTTTTTACTGTTATAGTTTTCCATTCATGAAAATACTCTCATGATAATAAAATTTCAAGGATTTGTAGGGTCAATTATTTAATAGGTAAACTGTAAAAGTTAAAATTTCGATTTTTTTGAAATCTTAACCATATCCCCAACTTGAGAATTAGCCAATATATTTAGGCACGAATCAAAAATGCTATGAGCTTCCGCGAAAATCACGTTTGGACCCCTTGAATAATAGAAAAAATAATAGACAGCAAGTGGAATGAGTAGATTGTCTTTGTAAAATTATTCTAGTTAATTGAATATTATTCTGGTTAGTTGAATTAGTTTGGCTTTAAAAATTAAAATTTAATTTGACCTTATATATCTTTTTATGATAAAGTTATTATCATTTTGACGCCTCCCTTTTACGCAAAGCCCACATGTATTAAAATGTCATTGCCCTTAAAGTTTTAAAGAAATTCAAAATACTTACCAATCCTTATTTAAACTATCAGTATAGCATTAATTTTTGATTATATTTCGAATCACTAGACCGCTAAATCTTAGACATGAAGATTAAATCTTTGAGTGAAATATTTAACCTGATATGTATGTCATATTGGTTCTTATGGGAGGACAACCCATTGGCCCAGATTGATTTTTGGCACATCTCTTCTGACATAGGTATAATCAAAATGTGAAAGCTGTCAAAAAGTGTTTGCAACAAGTCTCCTCTCAATTGACTCAAAAATTCTCGACGACACGGTTTCCGGGCTTTCGAACCTGTTAATACGCCTTAGAATTGGATTAGTTACGGTCATCAATAGCGTCGTCTTAATGGATTCCATTTTCGCTGCCTAATTAACATCCTGGGCATTCCTTGATCGTATACAAATCCAATTGCAAGTCTCGAACATGGTCAAATTATCTTTAATCTCTCCTCCAAGTCTTCATCGGCTTGAAAATTCTTTATAACAATACATTATAGTGAGTCTTACTCAGTGCTGCACACGAGTATATTTGTATTTGTTTAACTAAGCTTCGATTGTACTGATGGTGGTAATATTTTTAATATAAAGGTGTTTAAATAAAATACTTCGCTGACTATGAGGCCAAGCAAGCCAGTAAACTCCACACAGCATCAAATGAAAGAATTATATGGCCTGACTTCCTGGTAGTCCAAAAATGTAAATCATTGAAATTATGGCAAGAAACTTGGGAAAAGGATACCAAAGGTCGACATTTATATAAGATTAAACCTACGGTGTCCCTATTACCATGGTTTAAAACAGTTAACATTCCACGCAAAGCTATTACATCAATTTCAAGAATGAGGACTGGACACTCATCACTGAAGTTACCTCTGCATCGAATTGGAGTGGTAGAGTCCCCATTGTGTAGGTGTGAACTTACCAGTGAGGGGCTCAATCATGAGCTGCTTGAATGTGAGCTAAACAAAAAGTGGACACAATTGCTATACTGTGAAATCAACGAAAGTGTGAAATTTCCAATAAATAGTGATTATCTTTTGTCCTTGTGTGAGTGCAGTGAAAAAGTTGTGATGGCTCTTCAGAGATTTGTACTAAGGGCTAGTGTAAATATTTAAAATTATAAAATAATACAAAGAATGTGATTGGCTAAATGGTTCTGACCAAAAGCCAGGAAGGGGGAAAAAAACCTTCTCCCTTAAAAAAAAAAAAAAATAAATAAATAAAATACTTTTTATTCAGTAATTTTCAGATTTATTTTAAATGGTTAATTCAGATATTTCGAAGGCACGAATAGGCATTTCTTCATCAAATAAAAATTATTATTATATATAGGTAATTTTTATAATTAAACATATCATAGAGAGGACATCTTGTTTGATTTGTTCTAAAAAATATTTTTATTTTATTTTAGCTAATAGATTAATATATAATAAATATCGATGTTGTTTGTAATCTTTACCAATGTTAATTTATAGATTGTATTGTGTGATGAATGTGAAAGAAATAGCCTCCAGTGAAGCGTGGCCACTTGTTGAAACTTTGGATAGAAATGATTTACTCTTCAACCATAGGATTTGATATTTTTCGTAATGATAAATGTGTAAACAGGTTTTTGTTCTGTTGCTGAAATCGATTGAAATACTAAAACTTATAAGTTTTCTACTTCATTGTGCTTTGGAGTGCGTACTATACTGCTCCCAATGGGAGAAAATTTGTACTATAGATAATTCAGATGATGCGCTTGACATTTTTAGTAGGTATCCAAATTCATAATTAAGTATAGCGCCTACCGTAACTATTTCCTCAAAGGCCAAGTTAACACCCACAATTGTCGAGTTTTGGCAGCGGAGAATTCTCCCGCCATCGAGGAACAAGCGTTGGATCCTGAAAATGTGACATTATAGTTTGGTTTTATGACCACTTTTATCATTAGATCGTATTTTTTTGAAAAGATAACTGCAAATGGAATCCGAACCTGTTCCGTCACAGGACTATCGTACCATAATATGCTGAGGGATTTCTTAATCCCACAACTTCATCAGCGATATTGTCCAAAAAAAGAAGATAATTTATACTATCTTTTTATTCATAAACCGAGGTTTCGGAGGCTATTCCCTCCTTCTTCAGGGTTTTGAAAAGTCAATGAAGAAAATCCAATGCGACATTCCCCTCTGTCTCCTCTTTTAGTGGCAGTAACAATAATATATTGGATTTCATTCTCAGCAGAATTATAAGTAGTATCTGGGAGGGGATTTGGCTAATGATTTATATTTATATCAAAATTTGCAAATCATTACTACATTATAATTCTGCTGAGAAAGAAATACAATATATTATTGTTACTGCCACTAAAAGAGGAGACAGAGGGGAATGTCGCATTGGATTTCCTTCAATGAATTTTCAAAACCCTGAAGAAGGAGGGAATAGCCTCCGAAACGTCGGTTTATGAATAAAAAGATAGTATAAATTATCTTCTTTTTTTTGGACTGCCTCATCAATTTCCATTCAATTTATTTTAGTAAAGTTGTAGGGGATGTGATTTCTTACAACTTTTGTTTAAAAAAATTCCGCCAAAAAACAACCCAAAAAGTGGGGAAGGGTCAAAAAATGAAAATTCTTGTTTTTCGACCAAACTCAACCAAATTTTGTATACAAAATCTGTGGGTCACTAGAAGGCTAGAAATGCAAAAACTGGGTGCGGGGGTGGTATGAGGGTCCGGGGGTTGTAATGGGGGTGGGGTGAGAGAGTGAGGCGGAGTATGGTGGGGGTGCACGGGGTGCTGTGGAGTGGAGTCCAGAGGGCTTAGCGGGGGTGGTACGAGGTGGGGATCCTGGGGGCTAGGCAGGGGTGAGGCGCTCGGGGGTGGAAGGCACGGGGTGGGGTGCAGGGGTTGGGCACGGGTGCATGATGTTGGGGTGGGGGTTGCAGCTATTGTACCTATATCTTTAAATGCATCAAACAGAGGATAACCTTATTAATTTGTCTTTATGAATCATCAAATCTGCTACTCTCAGGAAACTAATGATTAGAGGTTATTTGTTATTAGTATTTTATATATATATATATATTTTTTTTTTGCTACATATACAGTGGATTTCTCTATAATGAAGACTAATAGCGGATTTGAAATTAATTGCGTGTGTGTTGTTGTTGTTGTGCAGGTGTGGTTCCAGAACCGGAGAGCGAAGTTCCGCAAACAGGAGCGTCTTGCCCAGCAGAAGGCGTCGCAGGCGCCGAGCGGGGGCGAGTCGGGGGGCGCGATTAAGAGTGAGTCCGGGGTCGGCGGGGGCGGCGGCAACGGCAAGGGGGCGGTTACGGCAGTCACGGCACAGGCGGCGGCGGCCAAGGACGCCAACAAGCCAGGGACTCCGACGAGCGCCGCCGCCGCCGCCACCACGCCCAACAGCGTCTCCTCCAACAGCAGCGGCGACGTCAAACCCCTCAATGGTACGGACCCTAAACACACACAGACGCATCGCTCCCCCTAACCCTCACTACCACACCTGAATCTACAAACTACAAAAACAACTTGCATTATACTTCCAATAGGCAATAAAATCAAAAAACAATTTTTATATATATATATAAAAAAAAAAAAATAAATAAAACTGACTTCAAAAAAATTAAATGCAACAAATAAAATAATAAGAACTCAAAAATCAAATAAAATGCACTAAAAGGTATAAAATAATTATCTAATTTAGTTTCAACTAAACGATGAAATTATTACATGAAATGACTTTTTGAAGTCGGTGCCAAAAATATACTTTTTATGAATCGAACTCGACGGTTCTTAATTAGTACGTTTGACGGGTACGCTCGATTTTATAGTTTGTTTAGCACCAACTTCAAAAAGTGATTTCATATAATAATTTCATCGTTTAGTTGTAACTATATTAGATAATTATTTTATACCTTTTAGTGCATTTTATTTGATTTTTGACTTCTTATTATTTTATTTGTTGCATTTATTTTTTTTGAAATCGGTTTTATTTTTTTTTTTTTATAAAAATTATTTTTATTTTTCTCTTTTTAGTGATGTTATTAATAGTGACTTAATATAATACCTTGCATACATCTCGTAAGAGAAAGCGTCGGACGAATGAATCAGAAAATGATACCACTAATTAATTAATTTATTGAACCAATTATTTTACATGAATTAATGTAAACATTGTATTTGAGCTTCGACTTCGGAGATTACTTCTCCACCAGCGACTGTCCTTGATCATCTTTTGAGTCCTTGTTTTTAATAAGAGGAAAAAACTAATTAAATAAAAAAACCTCTTTTCCGATAATTATGTCAATCCATTATCCCCCCACCTTCCACTAATCAGAAAATGATAATAAAATTCAATTCATAAATAGAGAAATTCTCTCGAAACGTTTGCGGGTTTTAAATGAATATTTTAAGATTTTTTTATAAAAGATTTTATTTATTTTAATTTTGATTATTTGATCATAAGAATTGGAGATTTACGTTATTTCGTCATTTATCATATCACTAGAACTTGACCAAATTAATATGGGAACACCCCTAAGGTACCCTCTTTCTAATTAAAAAAGAATCATCGAAATCAGTTCAAGTGGCAAAAAGTTCTCGCTTAACATACATAAAATAAATAAATAAATAGTTAGGTATCTTGACTCTCTTGGAGTTATGCTGATCCAAACGCAGAAATAATTTTTTGAGGATGATTATCTTGCAAAATTGTTGTGATATCAAAATCGTTCTTATTTCTCACGTATATAAAGAAATATAAAATCGTATACCGAAATTCGGCTTTTTCACGAAATGATCTTGAATTTAAAATTTTAATACTATTTTTGATTTTAGAGAAAATAAATACATATTATGACTTGTCAGTTTCAAATTTTTTCTTTTTTTCGTTTACGAGCTCTACCTACTACCTACTATACCTGACGGGCAGAGAGACAGACATTGAGGCAACAGTAATATACTCCCGTTTTATGTTTCTAGAATACCCTAAAAAAATAAAAAAAACAACAACATATAAATTGAAAACAAAAAAAAAAAACACTTGAAATTCCGCCATTAAAAATTTAACTGGATTAGAGCTTCAATTAATCTACGAATAAATTAAATTCTCTATTGGATAATTTTCAAATTAACTTTCGGAAACTTTTCCAAAACCAGAGGCGCTTTGCAAATTAATTCAATTTAAATGAAATGTTCTTTTTATTGGAAATACACTAATGCTATTAATACAAATTTTATTAACTTTTTAATAGTATTATAATAAGGGGGTCATAACAGAGATCACTTTACAGAGGCCTGCGTGGAGATTTGACTTCATTTAACCCACAACCAATTTCCATGCAGATAAATACCATACACGATCTGTTAGAATAGGTACATTTAATTTTGAATTCTACACACAATAAAAAATTTAATTTACTCGTAAATAACGTCATTTTCACTTCGACTGCCTCTTTGGTTACTCTAGCATTGAATTCACTTAACATATTTTTTTTTGTTCATTGTCCATAAAAATGTCTGAAACGTGAATTAAAATCATTTTCAATCGCTTATTAGATAAGTAGCTGTTAAAGGTTATATTTTTGTGAATGAATTTATTGAAGATTAAATTTCTATTCAATACACAGATCATTGTTTATAAATATTTATTGAACAACCATAAATACTTAATACAATATAATTTCCACGTTTCCTTCGATTAATCTGTGATTATTCTGAGCACCCACTCTAATTTTAAGTTAACCCTCCATCCAATCGCCGTTATATTGTATTATTATTATTATTAATGAAAATGATTAGAGAAGGAGTTACCCCAAAAAGGTGTATTCCCTAAAGGACTGGGTTGGCCCCTCCATCGTCAAAAGAAGAAGAGAAAAGGTAATTTTATGGGCTGGGCAGGGGTCGAAGGTATCTGTAGATACGGGTCTTAAACAGCTGAAGGTTATAAGTCGCGGGAAAGACGGTGGCTGGAAGCGAGTTCTAGTCTCTGGAGGTCATAGGGATAAAAGAGTTGGCGAAAGCGCTTGTTCGATTTTTTTCTAATTTGACAGCGAAGGAGTGCTGAGCGTTCGAAAACCGCGTGTTTCTTGTAAAGAGGGCTTTAGGGGGGATAATTGATTTCAGCTCGACTGAACAGACACCGTGATAATATCTGTAGTACAGGGAAAGGGCAGAAACGGTTTTTCGGTGAGCCAGGGAGTCGAGTGAGTTGGTTAGAGCCGGTTCTCCTATTAGTTTAATTGCTCGCTTCTGAATTGCATCCAGTGTAGCAAGAGCATGTTTGGAGGCATCCCTCTACAGATGACAGCCATATTCGAGACAGGGACGAATTTGAGCCTTATACAGTGTAAGAAGTTGAATGGGAGAATACCTAATAGCGTCTAGACCTAAATAGGAGACCAAGCTTGCGCGCTGCAGCTTTAGCAGTGGTTGAGATATGGTCATTCCATGAAAGGTCATGCTTTAGAGTTACGCCTAGCATTGAAATTTTATCCCTAGTCGACGCGCCTAGAAATAAGGCAACACTGAGTTTTCACTGCATTGAAGTTAACTAAGTTTTGGGATCCCCAGTTCTTAAGGAGGAATGTCTGCACAGTATTATTATTCTATAAATATTTATCAATAATGATCTGTGATTTGAAAAAAAATTTAATCTTCAATAAATTCAATCACAAAAATATTTTTCAATCATTATTTTTTCTGTCTGTCCGTCTTTGAATATCAATGGATATGATAACACGAAAATGGATTTGATTGATTAGTATGAATTTTAAAATTGAGTTAGAACTCAAACAGAATTATTAACGAACTAATCTACTTCTGTTCTTTTTCTTTTGCCACAACTCTAAGGCTTAACTTCACTTTTTCCCACAAACCTAGCTTAAAACTAAAAAATTAGACAAATCTAGTTTCATTTTAAGGTTTCACAATTTCTTCGGAACTACAGGAGCTAATAACTTAAAATTTAGTTAAAATGTTAGTTTTAAGACGCAAATGCTTGCTATTTTTTTTTTTTAATAAAATTTTAAAAGAATGAATTAAGTAAAAACTTCTATAAATTTACTTCACAAATTTATTAAATAAATGTAATTCTTATATAAAATTTCAAGTTTCTAGTCACGGTAATTCCATAGATATCGTGATATCAAGTTTTTCCTTATTTAACGACTTTAACCTTCCATCAGGCGCGCTGTCGTAAAATTTACGACAAAAATGCGCCTTATCGCTTCTCCCACTTTTACCACTTAGTTCCAAGCTATTTGAGGGTCAATATCTTTCTAAGATAAAGATGTACCGGGTGTGCTTAGAAGTTTTTGTAATTAATTGATATTTGGGAATTTGCGTTGCCAAAACGCGGTGTTTGTCGGTCATATGCATTGGAGGAGAAAAGAACCAACCTCAGCATCAATTAAGTGTTTCCGTTTCCAGTTTTTTACATTCAAGAACTATTCTTCAGTTGAGGTAGTTTGCAACAATTTTGAAAATGAGAATATTGATTCTGACTTATAGGTTGATAAAATATTTTGTTTTGAAATATTAACATTGTTTCGTTTTTTTGTTTAAGAAAGTCAAATATATTTTTTTTAAAGTACTGTCATTTATCATTTTTCATAACCTTACAGCAATTACCTAACATTTATATAAATAAAACACCAAACTTGATGAAGTAAAATTTACGACAAGCGCCCGCTCAAGGGAAATTAAACAGCGCGCCCGCTGGAAGGTGACTTTTTTGAAAAACATTCTCTTAGCAACCATTTACGTTTTAAAACTAACCTTCATTGTACTAAACGTCAAACTATTAGCTCCAATAGTTCCAGAGAAACCATGTTTTTAAAATTTTTAGTTTTTAGCTTTTATCTAAACCTATCTCACTTATATTTCATAGAAACGAATCAATAAAATTAATGCAATTTTTAATTCTGAACATCTTTTGATTTTATACTTTTGTTCTAAAATTAATAGTGAGAAATATATCACCAAACGAAAAATTTATTATTGAAAGCAGCAGATAAACAGTATAGAGCAGTGTTTCTCAACCTTTTGTAGAGCGAGGAACCCTAGAGCACTTATATTCATTTCTGAGGAACTGAGATATTTAATTTTTCGTCAAAATATCAACATCATGCTACTTTTATAGCTTCCAAATATAACATACCGCCGCAGATGACGGTGTTGCCACATTTTAAAAATTTCCTAGATTTTGGGGAAATTGGGTACAAAAAACGTGCATTTTAAATTACATTACCTAAAATTTTTATTTTCACGAAAAATATTATTATTACATTTTTTTGGTAATGTCATTGTGATTTCTATATGCTCCTTTCTGATCGGGCAGGTTTTTTTAATTTACATATTCAATGTATACTCATAAATAATATTTGAAAAGCAATATTATTTCAAACGTCATTAATAACAAAATAATAATAAAACAATTTAAATGATGTTTTCATTTTATTACTAATGTAACGTAATCGTTGTATTATAAGAGGGTTAAGGAACTTTAGAGGAACAAAAATGGTATCACTTAGACAATAATAGTGATGTTCATCTCATTCTCGCGGAAACCTCCCTTTGTGGAACCCTGGTTGAGAATCACTGCTATAGAGAATCCAAAGGTTATGGATCTGGGCCAGGCCAAATATTTAAAAATATCTCTCGTTTCTGTCTGTCTAATCACCACTCAGTCAATCTTTTTAAAATAAATGCCATCTTTTTTTCATCCCTTTTCTATCCTTCTCGAACTTTCAAATTTCAATACAACCAATTCTACTAAATTAATTCCTGCTCCTGAATAAATAAAGTTTTTCTTAGGCTGTAAGAATTGGAGGGAGAACGTTAGCACAGAAGAGAAAGAAGAAAGAGGAGCTTCGAGAAGTTTTCGAAGAAAGTTAGGAAAGCTTTCTTCTTTTCTCTCTCTTTCCTCTCATCCTCAATTAAAAGAATTAAGAGTTTAAGATTATAGGGTAACTCAAAACAAAGGGCTATTTCTCGTAAATTCTTTCTTATTATTTATTTATTCATTTCGTCAACATCATACAAGGAAAATAAATATTAATTCAACCAACTCAACATTTGTTTCAAGTTTTTATTTTGAACAATTATCGAAAAATAAAATTTGAACATATGTTATTTGACTCGTTTCATAAACTTGGTCTATGTATCATAAGTTTCCTATATTTGATTCAATCTCGAATGAATCAAATATAAGAAACTTATGATTAATTGATGGTAAACACCTAACACACGTGTTAACAAATCGAGCATGCTGGACTGGGGGATTGAATATATAACATCTCAGATTACAAATCCATTTTGTTATCCATATCAGTGTTTAGTATAAAAGCGTCATGCGGGCTAATCGCGAAATGATGCTGGATTATAGCTAGATGGATCACATCTTTTTCATTCTCTCTTGGCCCAGACTTAAGATTCAGCAGACTCCAATAGCCTCAACCAGCAGTAGTCTCGCGATATATATATCTTGCTTAAAAACGCGATCAAAAACAATTCTCTTTAATATGTTAATTATTCTTTGATATATTAATTAGAAAATTATTGGTCTATGTATATTAATAAAAAGAATTATGATTATGAAAGATTTTAATTTGTCGATGGTAATAGATTCAAATTTACTAGAAAATCATAAGATGGTGTCATCTATTAAATCCGATGGAATGGAATATTTTTAATTATATGTTAGAGGGGTTGTTTTTCACTCCCTCGGGAATCGAACCCGAGTGCCAGTAACAGCAATCCGGGCCATCTGGCTCACCTGCGGAATGCGAACCTCTCTGACATATGTAAACGCGTAAAACATGAAAAACAACCCCTCTGACATATAATTTCAAGGAACTGGAACTCTCTTCCAGCCTCCATATTTCCCAGCACTTATAATCTTCAAACCTTCAAAACCCGAGTGCATAAACACCTACGTCTACACCCTCTCACTTAATCAATTTTCCCTTCTCTTCGGTAATGCAAGGGTCTTTTGAGATCCATAGGGGCTGCATCTTTACTGGTGCACCCCTTCTTGCATTCGATTGCATTAAAAAAAAAAAAAAATTAAAAATATTCCATTCCATCGGATTTAATAGATGACACCATCTTATGATTTTCTAGACAATTATTATTATTAGATAGATAATAGTGTGGAGAAATCAGACCCTCAAGTGATGTTGGTATTTCGATAAATACCCTAGTTTTTCAAAAATTCACAACACTGACTCGTTTTTATTAAAATACATAGACCAAGTTTATTATGTGAGTCAAATACCAAATGTTCATATTTTTCGAAATAAAAACTTCAAATAAATGTTGAGTTATTTTTCTTGTAACTATCATGTTAACCAAATGAATAAATAATTAATAAGAAAGAATTTACGAGAATCAGCTCTTTGTTTTGAGTTTTACCCTATAACCCTAAGCCTAACTCTTTGAGTGATATTATGTCGAAAAATTCGTCACTTCTGCAGTCGAACTCAAGTGTCAAACTTGCATTCTAGGCAGTTGACTTAAGTCTAGAGAGAAAATCCTTCCGACTTGTAGTTATATGCAGTTTTTACTCAAGTTATACGTAATAGTTAACTCAATTGAAAAATTATGCTGTCTACTGAATTAAATTTTTAGACCAAGAGGATGTTGTATATTACAAATAAAAATAAAATAGTTTTTTTTATTTGTGATAAAAAAATTACAATTTTCAAAATTCTAAAATCACTAGAGTATCAGATTCAATATAAAATTGAAGAAAATAGTGAACATTTTTTCAATAATTCGTACCCGTTTCACATATCTTAGTTATTTGGAAAAAATTTTATCAGTCAACGGTTTGAGTAAATGTACGTTTTCTGCGACTATCACGATGATCGTTCAACAATAATCATGCAACTTGGAAAACGTACATTACCGGCAGTCACTCGAAGGAAAACAGTTCCATAACAAAACCGAATGTTTTTGATCCATCCGAAACATTCGGTTAATTTATGGCAGGCATCTAACATACATGCTAATAGGCCGAGCGCTCTGTACTGGGAGATTGAATATATAACATCTGAGATCTCAAGTTCACTTGGTGATCCATCCGAATGTCTAGCGGGCTATACGCAAAATGACGTTGGATTGTAGCTAAGTGGATCACATCTTTTTTTCTCTTCTGGTCCAGATTTAAGACTCCACAGACTTTAATAGCATAATCCGCAATAGTCTCGTGATAAAATATATTTTTCAAATAAAGCGCGGTCAAAACACTTCTCTTTGATAGGTCAATTATTCTTTGTCATATCAGTTAGAAAAATTATAAAAATTTATTTAAGTTCCATAATAAATGCAAAGAATAGTGCTCAACGATGATCATGCAACCATAATCATTGAACGATCATCGTGATAGTATCACTGAGGAAAACATATCTTAAGAAACTTAAAATTATATAAAAATGTAGCTTAAATTCCCAATTTTTTTCACCATTAAGTTATAAGACTCGAAAGCTTAAAATCTATTTATCTCTAAGTTTTGGTAATACATTCATTTTGGAGACAAACTTTCTATGATTACAAATTCTAATCCATGAATTTCAAATACAACTGCCTCCGATTCTACTAAATTAATTCCTGTTTCTGAATAGAGGTTATTTTTTTAGCATGTTAAAGCGAAATCTAGACTAGAATAGAGAAAAAACATATTTGAAAATGATTTTTTTCTACTTTCCAGACAATTCTAATCACAAATTAGTAAAAATGTAGACTGAGTTTACTAATGTCCGAGTGGATTTAAGAATCAGTTTTCTAATATGTTATTGAAACGTTAAAAATGTTAGTTTTATCCATGTAAATAATGGTCTAATGAAAAGGTATTGGGCGCCTGTTGATGCAACCTGCACACAGAGCGTGCTATTCGAATGCATACCCTACATTACACAGGCGCTACTGATTCGTTCAAATAAAGTTTGTTGTTAATATGTCTACTGCACTCAAGTATCTTAGATAAGCCTTTCTCATGATTTTTTTTTATCCAAAGACTCCCTTAAAAAAATATTAAGGACTCCAAGATTTGTTCGTTTCGCTTGGATGAAAGATTTTGATCAATTAAACAAGACAATAAAAGAGTGTGTCTTCTGCTGGAAAAATAAATTTTTAATTTATTTATAATGAGACTATAGTTTCGAGGGCTTTGCCCTCTTCATCAGTCTATTACAATTGATTCACAGGAATTAATGTATGAAAGCAGAAGACATATTCTTTTATTGTCTCTTTCAATTTATAAATCTGCTACTCTCGGCAAAAATAAACTTTCAATTTAATTTTTTTATTCGGTACTTTTTGCATCCCCTGATTTGAAATCACTTATTTTTTTACAATGTATATAAAAATTTGTAAAACGGGTTGAAAAATAATATATTTTTGTCTGTGGGTCTGTTAAAATATGATTTTTTGAATAATTTTTTGAGATTTTAATCCGTTTCTATAATTAAAAATAATAAACACTCGTACAGGTGTGTTTTACATTATTTATCAAAAATATTTACGAACAGCATACCGAGTCTTGAAAAAAGTTTCCCCTTTTCATCCAATTTCAAGTTTCAATTGTTTGCATAACATCTTGAAAGAAGGCTTCTTAATTGAACTGGTGAATTAAATTCGAAATAGTGCTTTGGCAATAAATTTCTTTATTTTCCGATTGTCCCCCCTGAGGGTGTCCGTGTAGGGGGGTTGGCCAACACAAGGGGGTTCGGGTGGGTTTCCACTCCAGATCCAAGTGGGGTCATGTGACATCGACCTAAAGAGTTGACAGTAATGGAAACGAACGACCGAATACCCGGAGCAATTTTCTAGATTAAACGTCAGCCGCGAGTGAGTCTCTGTCTGTCCCTGGAAACAGGAAATGCTCCCTCCACACACACACACATACACACTTACTCCCTCCCGTGATAGATATATGACCTACACCCACACACATATATATATATGGAGGCACAGATACACAGATGCTACTTGAGGGGCGAAAGATGTACGAGTTGGAAGCGCCAGTCCAGACCGTCCACATCTGGACAGGAGATTTTTTTTTCATATTGTCGTCCTTCAATTTGATAATAAATCAAACCCACCAGGAGGGCCAGGGCCAGCCACCCTTGCGATTTTTTTTACTGGCAATATGTTGCTTCAACTAATATATATATATAATCAATGAAAAATGAATTCTCTTGCCTATCAGATCAAAGATTTACGTGATTGAAATTTGCCAAATCCAAAGGCCTAAAAGAGAAGGGGAATAAAAGAAAGAAAAATAAAATAAATATCAAAGGCAGTCCGTTTTTATTAAATCCAAATAATTGGCCCTTTTAAGAGAAAGTAACCTTTTGAATTTTTAATCCAGTATTATTGAATCATATAACTAAAAAAACAAAGAAATCAACAAGTTGACAGTTGTCTATATTTGTTTGGTTCTCAAAAACACTGCCGCCAAACCAATGCTAAAAATTAAGAAGGAATTGTTTAATTGAACAGTTTTTGTTTTGCCGAGAGTAGCAGAGTTGCTGATTCACAAAGAGAAACAAAGAGGTTGTCCTCTGCTTGATGCAAATAAACATACACACATATATATATCGAGATAATATATCTGTATATATATTATTTATTTGTTTGAGACTATAGTTTCGAAGACTTGGTCTTCATCATCAGTCTTTCTTCAATTATAAAATTATAATTATAATTATAAATATATAATTATAAATTATAATTATAGGAACTCAGTTCCTAGCCGAACAACAGTGACGAATGAACACCAAGTTTTCAATATCCATATGATATTGACTCGATGAAAAACATTTATAATTGAAGAAAGACTGATGATGAAGACCAAGTCTTCGAAACTATAGTCTCAAACAAATAAATAATATATATACAGATATATCATCTCGATATATATATATATGTGTGTATGTTTATTTGCATCAAGCAGAGGACAACCTCTTTGTTTCTCTTTGTGAAGGAATTGTTTCTCAATACTTATAATTTGTTTGAATACCGGCCCACGGTTTGGACAGTTCTGGTGTATACCATGTATAAAAATAAGTTTGTCTTTTCTGAAAAGTATCGGTCCAATATTAGCTAACCTGTGTCAGAATATTTTAATAACAGGAGCGCTCTCGGCATTATATATCCCCCTCTTCAATTATCTTTTAAATGGTATAGGTTCGCTGTTGCGTGTTTTTTGCAAATACTCTGGATGAAGTGTCTTTTAGATACCAGTAGATAGGCAGATAGTTTTATTAACGGGCCAGGGCTTATTAGCCACATTCTTCTAATTTTAAAATAATGTGTTTGCAAAAAAAAATTACAAAAAATGAAAATAATAATAACAATTCTTACAGGGAATGTAAAGAAAAACATTATTATAATATAGGTAGGTATACATTTATATATTAAAATAAATGTAATAATACAATTCCTAAATATACAAATTCATACCAGTGATCAATGAAAATCAATAAAAAATACAATTGAAGTGCAAATGACCATAGTAGTTGGCGCGTCAATAAACAAAATAATAATAAATAATACAATAAAGAGTATAAAATAGAAATAAATTACCTTATTAAGGTAGGAGCTGAGAGAGGAGGCAATGAGTTCCTAAATTATTTTTAAATGCCTTCAAAGTGTCTGTAGTTTGTTCCATTCCGTAATACCCTGATGGATCTGTCATATAGAGTCGTTCTTTGCTTGAGTACCTCAAGTCTATGGATCTTTTTTCTTATCTGAAAAATTTAAAGTATCCCTCAAAGTATTTTGGCACCTCTCCCTTCAATATCCTCCTCCCGAACACACTTCAATCTAATTTGCTCCAATCTGGGCATATTCAGCTCTCTGTAAAGGAGTATACAGACGATTAACATGGTTGTCAACCTTGTTGTCGATTGTTGCCACCAAATATCAAAATGATTTGATCTTAACTCAACATTGTTTTCAATAAAAAATATCAACCACCAACCTGTCCACAGACGTTCAACATCGTCTTCAACACGGCATGTTAACAACAAGGTTGGCGACCAAATTGATCGCCTTTAGGTCCCTTAAGGTAGTTGTTTCGTGACATTACTAGCAAAAAGTTAATGCTAGATAGAGTATATAGAACAGACTATAAGGATTCATAATTCATAAGCCCAAAACTTTTTGCTGTTTATGTATCACTACTAGCCAATCCCCTGTTCGTTTGACAAAGCTGGCAACACTGTCCGAGCTTGTATATATTTTATCATAGAAATGACAGATAAAATACATTATAAAGGTCTATTTTTAAAACAAAAAGTTCTTAATAAGCGATTGAAAGGTGATGCGTCAATGGCTGAAGCGAAAAATTACTAAAGTTAACACACTGTTTAGGTTAAATACATGCGTTGTTGCCAGCTTGTTTTTAGTGTAAATTTTTCATTATTATCTTAGAAACTGTGTTGTTACTATGAATTAAAATTTTCTTAAAAATTGTATTAGTTATTGTTTAATGTTGGTTTAGTTTTATTATAACAATGGTAAGATGAGTTTATTAATTATAATTAAATATGTATGTAAACTTTCCGATATCCCGTATAGAGCAATGTACCATAGGAGAGTTTGAAAAACTCTATCTTTGGAATTTAATATCTCCGGAACTATATTGTTCATAAATTTCGTTTTGCCACCAATCGATGAAGAAGTATTTAAATAATAATCTTTCTAAATTTCAAAAAAATCATAAGAAAACCCATATGGTGAAACAACTACCTTAAGACTCGGAGACATGGTCAACTTTTTTCACACAGGATTATAAAGATATTCGAGGATGGAAAAATTTTAAAAACCACTTGTCTAGGCGATTCAAATCTGTAACTATAAAATCAAATGATAAATTGGTTTGTTCTCTTTGTTTTTCTTGTTCAGTTAGATATTTTGCTATTCGTATTGAATAGGGAGAAATATCAGACAGGCACCCCTCTGTGAAAGATATAATATAAATCCATGCATCATAACCGAATAAAATATTTGTGCGTCGAGTGAAAGTGAAAATGGAGAGGGCTCCTAATCCAATCGTGAAAAGAATAAAATATCTTTTTGTTGAAATGTGCTTGCGCTTTTCACTATCCAGTCGAATTATTTAAATAAGCCAGCAAGGAGGGGAGATATGTCGAGGGTTGTAGCAAGGTTGTTCATTGGTTTGTTTTGGTTGTTTTGCAGGCAAACTGGATGAGAGCAGCGTGGGATCTCCGGGCGGCGCCGGTGGAGGTCCCAAGTGGTCGTCGGGGTGCAGCACCCCGTTGCTGGTTGGGGTTGGCAACCTAGGGGGCGCCAACGGCGGCAGCCCGAGCAAAGGATTAGGCCAGTCGCCGCACCTCCACCATCACCACCACCACCACCACCACGCGGCGCTAGCGTCGCCTTTCTCGTCGCTACTCACGGGCGGCGGCGGCGGTGGAGGCGGGGGTGGCAATCTACTAGGCAGTGTGCACCTGGGCGGGGGCGGCGTCTCTTCAGCCACTGGGGGCGGCGTTTCTTCAGGCGCTGGCGGATACCTGCTCGGCTCACCTGCAGAAGCTCTAACCCTCAACAAGGTGGCTGCAGCCGCAGCCGCCGCCAACCACCTCTTCTGAATGTCAACCCCACTTCTCAGCTATTAGGAAGGACTATGCCACCTTTTTTTCAAGACTATTCTCTAAAAACAGACGTTAAAATTTAACATCTTAAAGTAAAGTAATAACACTAGTGTTAAAAAATGCTATTCTCTAAACCAAGTTTTAACAGCCACGTTAACATTTTACTTTTAAACACTAGGTGTTAAAAATCCATTATGAAGATATCTACGTTTTCTGCTTGTTCCTGTTTTTACCATGTTTTTTCACTCCTCGGTAGCGCGCGATAGTTTGATTTGTTATTCTCAATCTAGTATCTCAGCTATCTTTAATAAAAAAATAACAGCTAAAAAAAGAAAATTTACCAAAAATACCCATATAGCTAGTCTAGCTAACAATTCAATTTTTTTTTTTGGCAGTATCTAATGATAATTCTGTTTTTTCTATCTATTATTTTTAAATATTTAAATATATTTTGTATAATAATAAACTTTTATATATCTTTTATATTTTATCCAAACAAATTTATTTTATAAACCATAAATAAATTAAATAAATAAAATATATATATTTATACATATATAATAAAAGTTTATTTATCATTGTGGTATTAATGTTTCTGTCACAGATCAATTGGATCTGAAATGTATTGCTTTTAACTCAAAGCTGTCAAAATCATAGCCTTACTTTTTGGTTTTTAGGTTAAAGACACCATGTTTTTTTTTTAAATATGGAGTTAAAATTTTAACTGCATCCTCTGACATGGCTTTAATTTTTAACACTTTTGGCTAAATATTAACGCTTTGGAGTTAACGTTTTTGCTTACAGAATAGCAATTTTAGGCAAGGAGGTGTTAAAATGAATTAACGCTGAAGTCGGATGTTAAAAGTTAACGTTTTTGCTTAGAGAATAGACCTGTTTAGAAGTTAGTTATTCATTCTTCCATGTAAATCGATATTTATTTTCTTTTTATATGCGGTCACAAATTTTAATTGGAAGCTCATTTATAATTTAATATATTTTTTTTCTTATCAATCATCGATGGTATTAAGTAGTCATGAAAATGCATTACTCAAAAATAAATACAATACAATACGTACATTTTTTTACTAGTTGAACAGTACTAAGTAATCAATGATTTATTAATTCAATTGAAGATTTGTAGAAATGTGGAGACACTATAGGTACATATATGTATAGTTATTAGGGTAATCCTTTATGTTAACAAGGTCAGAATTTTTTCAATCTCACTTCAAAATCTCAATCAAGATCTTAAAAAAATGTAATGAGCGAAAGACAATGCAAAAACTCGTTCCGGTAGCTAAAAATTTCAAATGATGGGAATAACATTGGTTTTTTTGCATATTTGGACGTCATAATTCGGCAGTCATAATGGCCATTCTCAATAATTGTCAAACGTATTTTTCAAATTCAGCGACTCGAAAAACCTGTTAAAAATTTTTAAGTCATATTGAAGAATTAAAAAGTTTTAAACAAAAATCCAAATATTCAAGAAACCTATGTTATTCCCATTTGAAATTTCATCTAGCTACCGAACAAATAACTTTGTCTTTCGAGGAGCTCATTTTTTGAGATTTTGAGATGAGATTGAAAAAATTAAAACTAGTTAATGTAAGGATCATCTTAATAAAAATATGGTATATATATTTAAAAAACTTTAATTAAATGAACGTTTCATTGATCTATTTCTTGTCCACATTCCTACGTATTTTCAAATAAATAGTATTCAAGTTGTTTAAATTCTTAATATTGATTCATAATCAATAAATACAATCCTAATTTATTTCAATCTATCACATGCAATGATTCAAATTTATACTTGATTTTCAAGTTTTATTTTTCAATTTGACCATGTTTATTCACCAAAAAGTCCCGACAATTATAAGTGCTTAATATATTGGATCAAAGCACCAAAGATAGCCTCAAGCAAAAGCCATCTTGAGGTCAGCACAAATGAACTGCTTACCAGACCTCACAAAATAAACAAGACAAACTCTTCACAAAGGAATTTATAATTTTCCAGACCTTTTGTATTTAAAAATTCGTTATTTTCTTTTGTTTTTTATACAAGTAAATAGCAAGACCATGCATTTTCGTGACCAATACAATGACTATCTATGAATTTTCAATGTGTTTGACTGTATTCCAAAAAATTGAATCAATTCAAAAATAAGTACAACATAAATATTTATCTAATTTGTTGAATAAGTTTTCTTTCACTCTGCGAAACGAATTATTAAATAAATATGGTAAATATATAAATGCAGAAGTAAAAGAATTTTCAATAAAAATAAATAATTAAAATGTATATAAATAAATAAATAAATAAATATATTTATTTATTTAAAAAATAAGTGAGAGTTCTTTGAAACCTACCTGTGAGGTCCATTTTGAAATTTCACTCGTTTTTTATTATATCAACGTCCAATAAAATAATAAAAATAAAATCCATTTGTATAAAAAAAATAACAAAAATGAATCATTGTTATAAATTACAATCCACATCTAAATGTTTGAAATCCATTTTTGTGTAAAGTGATTATTATTATGGTATTATAATTAAAAATAAATAGATATGTTGGTTGGATTTCTTTCTAGATACATAAGAAATGAATTGTTAAATCGTTTGGTGAAATTTCTTGTTTGAAAAAACATAGTCCTCGATTCAAAATATTACTGATATACAAATACCTACCTTTTTATTCTATAATCCATTTAAAGCGTTCATTCGATACGTATGCAATTAAATTGTAATTGAAATTAATTAGAATTATATTAAATAATTTTAATTTATTTTAGCAATCATTATCAATAAATTACATTTATTAATTGTTATTCAACAATAGATAAACAAATATTATTTTGACAAATTAAATATAAGTAGATAATAAAGATTTGAAATGTTGTTGAAGCTTCAGAGGTTTAATATTTAAAAAATGAAATATTCTTAATACCTAAGTATGGCCTATTGTTATTTAGAATTGTATAGTTGACTATTAATTTTTTTTCTTTGAAACTAAAATGAAACATGAGATTGCCATATTTAAATTGGCAAACTTATATTGGTAATAAAAAATTAAGTAAAATTACAAGGTAGGTTTCACATAAAATAAAACAAATACATGTTATTAGTTTTTATCATGATATATTTATTTCGGGTTTTGAGCCCATCATCAGGAGTTAACATAGAAAACTGAGACCTACCTTGTAATTTTACTTAATTTTTTATTATTAAAAAATTTTTCACCTTGAACCAAAAGATAACTCTTTAAAAATTATTATATTGCTAGGTAGTAAGATGACAATTTTTCTACTAATTAAGATTTAATCCACCTAGTTAATAAAAAACAACAACATATTTTATTAAAATAGAATAAGCAATTAGTGCTATATTTATTTAATTAAAATTAATTTATATATTATTTTTTATTATTATTAAAAAAATATTATAATACATGTTAAATAATTGATTTTAATATAATAAGTATTTTTTTTATTAAATAAATAAATTGATTAACTAGGAAAATTGTCATTTTACAGGTTACCATAATTATAATGTAATAATTTGAAAGTTTATATTAGTAAAATAAGGACAAGTTTTTATGTGTGACTTTTTTATTTATCAACCAATGTTTCGTCGACTTTCCCGACTTCTTTAGGGCTTCTACAATTATAAGAACATTATGATATGTATTTAGAAAAGCACAATTACAATTACAAAACAAACATGTATTAATAGTTTACCCACCAATTGGAATTGGAATTGTACTTTTGTAAATTCATATCATAATGTTCTTATAATTGTAGAAGCCCTGAAGAAGCCGGCAAAGTCGACGAAACGTTGGTTGATAAATAAAAAAGTCACACATAAAAACTTGTCCTTATTTTCCTAATAATAACTTTCAAATTAATACAAATTATGGACGGAAATGATAATAATAATTATAATGTAAGTTTACTATTTTTAGAAATGGCTGTACCATGTTTCATTTTTGAATCTAAAATTACTATAAATAACAATCTTGTTAAAAATAAAATTATGAAAAGTAAATTAAAAAAAAAATTGAATAATAAAGAAAGCTTCAAAATTATACAAAGCTTATAAAAAACATATCAAGATATTTTGAAAATGAGGACTCTTCTTAAATTTTAATTTTTAAACTCTTAAATATTATAACTACAATAAAAATTAAAAATAAATGTCCAAAAATACAATTAATAATAATAAAAATTTCATAATTATGTAAATACTATAAATATTATAAATAAATAAATATTTAATATATAAGGAAACAAAAAATACAATGCAGGGATTCATCGTAAACATTCATTCATTCATACTTTTTCAACGAAAGAGAACTTTATCTTTTTGTTTTTGTTTAGAATAAGTGAAAATCATAAAAAGACATTTTTAGATCACTGTGTGTGTGTGTAAATATATATTATTAAAATGTGAATGTGTGTGAATGGGACACTACGATAAGTGAGTATAAGTGTGAATCGAAATATCTATATGAACATTTTTGGATTTTGAATGTGAACATTTTTAATACATTTGTTGTATCGAATGCAAACCAAAAACAAAACAAAAATAAATTATATATTAGACGAACGATTAAAAAATTAAAAAAAAACCTTGTGTAGTATGTAATGTTGTAAGAAAAAAAATCGAAAGAAAATATTAATATTTCAAGAAGAATTCTAATAAAATCCTTTATTAATAAATTATGCCAAAATCATTCCTCAACTCATTTATCCCTATGGTACTTGGACACTTTAATTCTCCACTTGCTTTTATTTGACCCGGCTCCAATCCAACTCTTGAATTAGACACATAGCTATACATTTTTTTTAGAAGATGACTATTTTTTTGTTTTTTGAAAAAAAAAATCAGAATATCATGTATTATAGTTCATCATCATCATCGTATGTACAGCCTAAGATTGGTTTGATGTAATTACTCTTTCACTTCTCTAAAATCCCCACTTCCTATCTTTCATTATCTTTGTTTTTATAATGATACTGATACAATAAGAAGTTGCACCGAAAAGGTTCAACCTCTGAAGCCCTCGGTGGACCCTTGTAGGTTGGAAATAAAAAAAGATTTAGGGATTTGGTCGAAGTTGAAGGTGATCGTGGATGGGTGTCTTGAAAGATTGAAGATTCTATGTTGCTGGGAAGACGGTCGGGGGAAGATAGTTCCAGTCTCTAGATGTCATAGGGATAAACGAGTTGGCGAATGCGTTCGTTCGGTTAGTTTCCAATATGAGCGCGTAGTGGTGGTGAGTCCTAGAAAATCGTGTATTTCGCGCAAATGAAGCCTTTGGAGGGATTATTGATTTTATCTCTTCAGAACAAAAGCCATGGTAGTAACTATTTATAAAAAATAGAAAGGGCGGAGACAGATCTACGATAAGCAAGGGAGTCGAGAGTGTCAGTCAATGATGGATCTCCTATCAGTCTGATAGCACGCCTCTGAATTGCATCTAAGGTATTAACAGAATTCTTGGAGGCTCCTCTCCACAAATGCGACCACAGGGGCGAAATTGAGCCTTGTCAAAGATAAGAAGTTGAGTGGGGGGTGAAAAAGCGTTTGGTCCGGAAAAGAAGCCAAGCTTACATGCTGCCACTTTTGCTACTGAGATAATATGGTCATTCCAAAAAAGGCCAGAACCTAATATAAGGCGACCCCTTCATTGATATTTTGTCACGAAATTCTAATGAGCTCGAATCAAAGGAAATGTCAGGAAGGTTCCTATGGATAAAATACTACAATTTAGGGTTTCTCCTTCGCCCTCTAATATATTCCTTAGCAATCCCTCTTGACTTAACGTGTATACCTACTCCAATAATCTAAGTCCTTTGCTTTTAGCAAGAAATTCCTTGAATGTAATTCTACATACCCATTTAATCTTTATCATTCTTCTGTATCACTTCCCGTATTTATTAATATAGAAAAAAATAGAATAAAAGTTATAGTCTATAAAATGTTGAAAGATATATTAGATTTTTGTGGATTTTAAACACTCCTTTTCGATCAAATTAAAGAAGCCCTGAATCCCTTCTATTGTCACTCCGTTTATTTTCTTCACACTCCCCTCTTTCTTATAACTTTTAAAACCTTCAAGACACTCAAGGATCTACATCTCTTCTCTTCGCGGTAATGCAACATTTAGGAGTTGAATCTTATTGCATTCGATTGCATTAAAAAATTGGAGAAAAAAAAATTGAAACTTTTTTTTTCTCCAATTGGTACTCAAGCTTGAGTTGTTTGCCATAAAAGAATTTAGTCTTTTTGATTTTAAGTCGATTCTTCCACGTTTTCAGTAGAGGTTGCCATTAATAGTCAAAACATCAAAAATGGAATGCAATAAGGTTATTCCTCTAGTATTAGATAATAATCGATTGTTATTTTTGATTTTAAGTCGATTCCTCCATGTCTTCAGCAATGGTTACAAATAATAATCGAAAGGTCAAAAATCTAATGTAGAATTGTTATTCCTCAAGTATTAGATGAGAATCGATCGCTATTTTTTATTTTAAGATGATTCCTCCATGTCTTCACCAATAGTTACCAATATTAACCGAAATGTCAAAAATCGAATGTAGAATGGTTATTCCTCGACTTTTAAATAAGAATCGATCATTATTTTTGAATTAAAGTCATCATGAACTGCAAATAGCAAGTGATATCTGATTAATAATAAAGGAATAAACATATTAATATTTCAAATGAATTTGGATAAAGTTTAGCAACGATCCGTTGCAGTTTATTTTTAGTTAGAGCCACTAACTATCTCGTTAGATAATGAATATGTCGTCTAAATAGATATTATTCAATTTTAAAAGCATTTTTCTTCTTATTCACATGTCGCTGCTTTTTGTCAGCCCAAACTATTAGTCATAACATAATTAGAGACCGGATTCCTATACATTTGCATATTTTGTTTGCCACCACATACAACCCAGGAGATCAATTATTTATCCGAATCATACATCCAAGATACTGTGGGTTAAATTTTATAATGCATATTTTTGCATATTTGAGTAATATTGCATAAAATTGCATATTTGAACGATATTGCATAAAATTCCATATTTTGCGCCAAATTCAGAGGTTTTAAAAGTAAAAGAATGAAAAAAAAAGATTAAATAAAACAGAAGGACACTAATATGAATTCGAAGAAAACTGAAATAGGCTTCAATGACACGAAGTTTAGTGTTGGACTACGAATTAGAAAGTTGGATTACAAAGGATGTAAACAAGTTACAAAACAACAAACCAGTCATTTTTCTTATTATTCATTTGTACTATTCTACATGAAAATGATAAAAAGTTTGAAATATTTTTCTTCCAAAATAAAAGTGGGGGTTTAAGTTTCTTTAAATTTGCTCCCAGTTCGTCTGTGGATGTGGAGCGCTCTTTTTCATCGAATAAATCAATTTATACCGTAGACATAATAACCTAAAGATAATTTAGAAAAATACTTCTAAACACAAATTATTCACAATTACAATAAAATTTTAATACAATACAATCGTGGCCTTTAAATAAAACTACCCCCTGCCCCCCACCCAGTAATTTTTCGATCAGATTTTTGAAACATTATTATATTTATTATGTTGATTTTATTCAAGTGCACTTTATATATATTTCTTTGAGTTTAAAGATTTACTAATAAATTAAATAAAATGAGAATTTTGTGCAATTTTTTACGCAATAAAAGTATATATTTGATACTTGGTGTCTATAGCTTACTTTATAATTTTATTTCTTTCATAGTACTCCTTCAAATATATAGTCTTTTTGTCTTGAATTTTCATTTTTTAGTGCATAAAAAAAATTTATTTTGCCATCTTTTGCTGCATATATTTGCATATTTCAATTTATTCTACATATTAATTTCAGCATTTTTAACTGCATATTTTATGGCATATTTTGGCAGTTTTTACTACATTAAAATCCGGTCTCTAGTCATAATGTTCTTCTTCTTCCGGGAGATCATATGCCTCGAATCACAATTTGAAAAAGACAGTCAGTACTTATATCAAGTGTCTAAGTTAATTCCATTCGTGTCAGATCGATCGAAGATATTCTACCCTCATTTCTTTAGCTGTTATATATTACTTTCACATATATATTCTATATCATGATGTAATGATGTAGGATATAATGTGAAGAATTGAGATTGGCTGCCGGAGCCCTGACACTTTGAGAGTTAAAAAAATCTTATATACGAGCTTTTCGTGCGTGCCTTTGGCACGCCCTCGAAGCTCGGCCCTCCGGGCTGGTGGCCTGGCGGGCAGCGTCTCGGTCAAAAATTTTTATTCCTCTTAAAAAATCACACTCCAAATGTATACCCATAAACTACCGAAAATACATCGTCTCTTAAAAGTTTCGCCTCTTTAATTTTTGAGTGGCGGGGGGGGGGGGGGGTCGCAAAAATTATGAATATATTTAAATTTAAAATTTAAATTTCATTTTTCCTTTTCAAAACAAAAATAATGAAATGATTTATGAACTGCAAAAAATTCGCTGGCTGAATCATGGAAATTATTCAAATTTACGCGGTTCAATTAATTTAATTAATTACAAAAAATATATTTAATGTTTCTTAATGTAAAATGAATTGGAGTCTTTCATTTTAAAATTACAATTATATTTCAAATTTGCCTGGTTAATGAAAATCGATTGGAGCCATCAGTTTAAAAACCGAGCTGACAATTATATTTCAAATTTGCCTCGTTAATTAATATATATTTAATGTTTCTTAATTTAAAATCTATTGGTGTTTTTTCATTTTCATTCGAGTTCAAATAAATACAATATTATCTCGACACAGTCTAAATCAAAAATATATAGTTTTAGTAACAGAAATCAAAATATAATTATTAATAAATTCAAATTTAGGAAACGAAGAAAAGATTATCTTTATTACAGACAAAATGATCAGCCGGGGCTCGAACCCGGGATCTTTGCATATGTACTGCAATGCTTTGTCATAAGAGATTTACCTCCTATATCCACTAAGCTACTGATCCCCGAACCCAAACTAATACCTTTTGTCTATATGAATTATGGAATTTCTTTTATAATCCTCTCCTCGTTCATTTTTCGCAGCGTAGGCCTTGATTCATTAATTAAACAATTAATTATTCCAGCGCCTCCCAATCGATCGCAGACCCCAAAGATCGAAAATAATTTTCTCTTCAACCGTAATTATTAATGTTTCAATGGCGTAATGGCTAGAGTTAATGCCCTTAGTTCAAGAGTTCGTCGGTTCGATTCTAGGCAAGACGGTAATTTTTTTAGAGAAATTTCTCTAAGCGTTGTTACAAATTAATCTAGACAAATATAAATAGTATGTTTTAAAAAGTATGGCAATGCACATGTAAAAATTTACTTTCGTTTTTTTTTGAATTAGTCTGTGGGGCGCTAAAAAACGATTGATTTAAAAATAACTAACCAAAATAGGTGGAGGTTCAAAAAATGAAAATTCTAGGCCTTTGGACCTATCTCATCCAAATTTTGTACAGTTAATATGAGGAACCTTATGAAACAATTTATGCAAAAATAAATAACCTAAAATTGGCGGAGGTTCAAAAAATGAACATTATAGGCCCTTACTATCTCAACCAAATTGTATAATTAGTCTATGTAATCCTAGGAAGGATTAATGCCAACGCAATGAGTGGGGGAAGGGAGATTCAAAAATGGAAATTCTAGGGATTTGGACTTTTAGATTAAATCATTAAAGAGTCTTTAACGATTAACATTTTTTTTTCTGAATTTCCATATTTTTCAATTGTTCTGAAGACACAAAGTGTAATCAGTTTTTTGTTTGGGAAATAAAAAAAAAAAACCCCAAAACATTCTCGCGCACTAGAACGAGCTTTTGTTATCAAATTATCCAGATATACAAAAAATATTTTTATAAAAAAAAACCGACTTCAAAAAAATTAAATGCAACAAATAAAATAATAAGAACTCAAATATCAAATAAAATGCACTAAAAGGTATAAAATAATTATCTAATTTATTTAAAACTAAAAGACGAAATATTAACATGAATTCACTTTTTGAAGTCGGTGCCAAAAATATACATTTTATGAATCGAACTCGACGGATCTTACTTAGTACGTTTGGCGGTTAAGCTCGCTTATATAGTTTATTTAGCACCGACTTCAAAAACTGATTTCATGTAAATATTTCGTGGCTTAGTTGTAACTAAATTAGTTGATTATTTTATACCTTTTAGTGCATTTTATTTGATTTTAGAGTTCTTATTATTTTATTTGTTGCATTTAATTTTTTTTTGAAGACTGTTTTATTTTTTTTATAAAAATTATTTTTATTTTTCTCTTTTTAGAGATGTTATTAATAGTGACTTAATATAATACCTTGCATGCATCTCATAAGAGAAAACGTCGGGCGAATGAATCAGAAAATAATAATAAAATTCAATTCATAAATATAGAAATTCTTTCGAAACGTTTGCGGGTTTTAAATGAATGTTTTAAGATTTTTTTTATAAAAGATTTTATTTTTTATAATTTCGATTATATGCTCATAAGAATTGGAGATTTACGTTATTTCATCAAAACTTGACCAAATTAATTTGGGAGCACCCCTAAGGTACCCAATTTCCAATAAAAAAAATCATCGAAATCGGTCCACATGGCAAAAGTTCTCGCTGAACATACATAAAATAAATAAATAAATAAATAGTTAGGTATCTTGACTATCTCGGAACTATACTGATCCAAACACAGAAAGAATAATTAAAATCGGTACATAAATAAAGAAGTTATGCCTGAACAAAAATAACAAAATAGATCCAGTACCAATGAAATTTATATTTTTACCACTGGGAAACTAGACTGAACCCAATGCAAAAAAATCATCAAAATCGGTTCAAAATTGGCGAAGATATCAGTTAACAGAGACACAAAAAAAATCAGTCGAATTGAGAACCTCCTCCTTTTTTGAAGTCGGTTAAAAAATCATGTATATTCTCCACGGTTAAGTCACTTTTAAGGACATCAAATAAGTAAAAAGTTAAATATTTGATTTAATTCGGCGTGGTGAGCTTGCTGAGTACATCGAGTAAGACTTGCAAGTCACATGCTAGACAATTGTGGGGTACAAGGAGAGAGAGAGGGAAGAGCCTCAAGGGCGAGGGGTCTCAATGGCCAGGGAATCACATTAGAAATGAGCGACGGAAGGGGGTGGAAGGGACAAAGGCTGACAATTCGGCTTGCTTGTTGGAACCACTTGAGAAGTAATCTTGCATGTAATCCAGTGACTAGCGATAGGATTGGTGGGTGTCACGTGTCCTTTGTGTGGTCACGTGGCCATTCATGCCTAAGGGTAGGCTGGGAGGTGTGCCAATCACAAATTTACATCCGTTTCGGAAATAATATTACTTACAAACAAGAGTAATCCCAAGAAAACAACGGATTCAGATTACAACCGAAACAACAACAACGAAAAAAAACTCTTCACTGCTTATCTATATAAATGAATATGTACTGTTACGCTTAAGTGATACTTTGAAGGATCTCCGAAAGTTCTTCACCGATTTCTTTGAAATTTTCACACAACATTCCTTTCAAATATAGGAGTGTTTTTATAGATATCACACCTGTGGCATATAAAAAAATATTTTTTTCGAGGAAACAACGCCAGCGCCTCTCGGCGATCGGGGGGGGGGGGGGGGGTAAAAGCAAACAAACAAGATGGCCGATAATAGCTTTTTGGAAATCTTTCAACTGTCAATATCATTTTTCGTTATGGGAACAATTTTGACAAGTAATATATAATTCATTTACTGTTTTAATACCTATTCTATAATTATTTACATTTTCAATTTATTTTCAAAACTATTATTATTTTTTAAATATATTTAAATTTTTGATCAAATCAATTTTGACAGGAAAGCAATATATAATCATTTATATTTTTTTAATAAACCTGGCCCAAAATTTAGATATACCAATTTGAGCACCAAACGGACATATGTTGCGAATATAGTTTCGATACATCCAGTGGCTTAGTCGTGAAGCATACGAGTTAGTCATAGCAATGCGTGGCCGGGTCAGCTATTATCTATATAAATTTTAACCATAAAACGAGACGCTCCCCGACAGGGGCTAGCTGACGCCCGGCCCATCGCCTTTTTGATTCTAGATAATGTAGTTCTAATTTGATTATAGCTCTGTATCAGCGATAATCTGAAGATCTAGTTAACAAAGAAGTAAATTTCTTATTCTAATGGGAGAATAAATTTTGGTTCCTCGATAGCTTTCTGCCAATAAAATTATCGTGATTTTACATGTAATTATTAATTCTTTGTACATATCAACATTTGTCAATATAAATTCATTCGAATCTAGTGCTTTAGTATTTCTTATTATAAATATTTACATCCAACTGAAAATATATAAATAGGCTGTACATTTTTTCGTTAATTCAATCGCAGACGACGGGGCACGGGATGGTTCAATTTTTTTCCTATTAAGGGCTATTACTCACCTGTCGACTGGTTGCCGGCGACTTGGTCGACAGCAACTGTGACTTTCTATAGCTTAAGTAAGTGTTTACGCACTTGGTTGCCAGTCGCGTCGTGCGTAAAAACTTATTTAAACTATAGAAAGTCACAGTCGCCGTCCACCAAGTCACTGGCGACCAGTCGACAGTGCTTAATGGGCCTAATTTTTAGTTTCAACAAATAGAAATAAACTGCAATGGATCGTTGAAAGATTTTATGCAAAGTCATTTGAAATATGAATTTGTTCATTTCTTTATTAGAGCTATTACGCACTGTCCCTGGTTGCCGACAACTTGGTCGCCGGTGACTGTGACTTTCTATAGTTTAAATGAGTGTTTATGTACGACGCGACCGGCAACCAAGTGCGTAAACACTCATTCAAACTATAGAAAGTCACAGTCGCTTTCGACCAAGTCGCCGGCGACTAGTCGACAGTACGTATTAGGCCTAAGTGTTTACGCACGACGCTTCCGGCAACCAAGCTTGTACATACTCATTTAAACTATAGAAAGTCACAGTCGCCGTCGACAGTGCGTAATAGGCCTATAGTTTAAATAAGTGACTACGCATGACGCGACCGGCAACCAAGTACGTAACACTTTTAAACTATAGAAAATCACAGTCGCCTTCGACCAAGTTGCAGGCAACTCGTCGACAGTGCGTAATAGTCCTTAGCAATCACTAATCAGATATCACTGGCTATTTGTTGAAGTCCATTTTGTTTTAAAATCAAAAATAACGATCGATTCTTAGTAAGTAAAAAGCAAAATCACATTAATAAAATGGAACTGAGGCAGCAAATGGGGAAAACTCGAATATGTATATGGTAAACTCTACCTTTTCTATTCTCTACCTATTTAAAGCTTATGTAAAAATTATCCTTTCATAAATACATGCCCTAAGCTCTAGAACATTCCATCAGACTGGATGCGCCTAGCTCTTACGCAGCTTTCACTCTTCTGCGCTCAATCGGTTGCCTAAATACAGGCGCACCAACGTCGTAAATCAAGTTCAAATTCAGACTATATTTTGAGAATTTTAATTAGTACAGTTATTTATTTATATTTTATAATTAGAAATTTTTCTTATACGTGAAATGAAAATTGAATTATATTAAAAAGCTTTAAATGAAAAAATATTTCAAATTCAATTTCGATTTCGGACAAGAGCTATAATATAATTATACCTATAGACAAGAGCTATAATATAATTATAGCTATAGACACGAGCTATAATATAATTATTTTTTCACTCGTGATTATAAAAGATAAAAGAATTGACAATTTATTAGCTGATAAAATGAAATGAAAAATTATTACCTACTCTTTAAGCTGACCCATGGGTGAAGTTCTCCAGGTGGCCGGAATATTGAACTTACTCAAAAATTCACTCAAAATTACTAAATATTTTTATTATTTGTATTATACTTTTTTATACAGTCCAAGTTAAAAGAATCCAAAGTTAAGCTATTTCCTCATTGTGTACACCTCTCAGAAGCCACTTTTACTGAAATCATGAATAAGAAGCGGCAACCAGCCAGTCGCCAGAGTCCACGATTACATATTTCCGGACATTAAATGAATGCTTATGATAATCTAATAAACTCAGGTAAGTGTATCTGTAGTTGTTTCGCCCGAGCTGTTCAACAACCTTTGTAAACTTTTATATCTTTACCTGAATTTGATGCGCGAATCATTTGATCACTGCCAGGTATTGTTTACTATTATACAATGGAGGAAGGACCAAGAACCAGCTTTCTGAGATGTATTAAACCGATCAAATGAATTTTTAAGAATGAAAAAAAAGTAGGTACTATGTTACTCTAGAGCAAGCCTGGCCAATCCGCGGCCCCCTTCCACCTAGAAGTTACAAAATGAAATTAACTTTTTTCATCTCTGAGATACAAGCTCTCAAAGAGTTAGGACCCAGATAGGGCATTGCAATACTTCCCCATTATATTCTATGAATATAAATGTGAAGGTAAAAATAAATTACACATTTAAGTTCAAAAATTTACCTTTATTACAAATTTCAAGTTCAAGTAATTCCAGAGAAATCATGATAATGAATGGTATTCGAATATTTGATTTAAATCATAAAAGTATTTGAATAATATGTCAACACGGAATGATTAATTTCCTGTTTCTCTTATCGTTATTTAAAATAAAAACCGAATAAAATATTTTTTTAATAATAAAACAAAAAATAGAAATCGAACAAGATAAAAAAATAAAAAATAAATAAATAAAAAAAAATAAGAGAAAAGAAAAAGAAGGGAAACAGAAAGAAAAATGAAATAGGGATGCTTGTAAGAATTAGGGGTGAGGATGAGGGGGAGGGTGGAAAAGAAAGGAGTGGGTTGGGGGGGGGGGGGGGAGTTGGTAAGAAAGAAGTAAAAAGAAGTCAGAGATGGTGTTGGCCTTTGGGGAAATCAAAAGACAAAAGAGTCCGAGGCCAGACAAATGGAGGGCCATCAGGCTGTGTCCCGGCCAATCGAGATCACCAGATACAACTCGGTGCAATTAATTAGCCTGGTGCACTGAAATATCACCGGCCGTTTCATTCCACAGCCATCTGTAAAATACTCTCAAAACTTTCAACTATTAACATTAGATATGCAAATATCCACCATAATATATCAATAGTTTTAACCTTGTCATTTTTACTTTCTCTTATACAGAGTGAAAACTTTATAGGGTTTTCCCTGTGGTTTTCTTAAAAACTACTCAAGCTAGGAAAAAAAATTAAACAGGTTTTTTTTTCTAACTTAAACTCTACTTTAAATTTGAAATAAGCTGACATGTTCTGATGTGGCCATCCACTTGACTTTACCATACAACCTGGTCCCTAACTTATATTTAATATTTAATAAATTTATTTATAATCATGTGTAGGGGATGGGGATAGATTTTCCATTTTTAGACTCCTGGGGCCCACTGATTATGTATACAAAATTTGGTTGAGTTTGGTACAAGGGCCCAGATTTTCATTTTTTGACCCCCCCCCCCCCCCCCCATTTAGGGAGAATAATTTTTACATTTCTAGACTTCTGGGGTCCCACTGATTATGTATACGAAATTTGATTAAGTTTGGTACAAGGGCCCAGATTTTCATTTTTGACCCCCCCCCCATTTTGGGAGGATAGTTTTTGCATTTTTAGATTTCTGGGGTCCCACTGATTATGTATACAAAATTTGGTTGAGTTTGGTAAATGGCTAAGATTTTCATTTTTTAACCCCCCCCCACCATTTTGGGCGGTTAGGTTTTGCATTTTTAGACTTCTGGGGTCCCAATGATTATGTAAACAAAATTTGATAGAGTTTGGTACAAGGCCCTAGATTTTCATTTTTTGACCCCCCTCCCTCCCCATTTTGGGCGGATAGTTTCTGCATTTTTAGACTTCTTGATTTTTAACACCCCCCTCAACCCCTTTAATTTTAGGTCGATATGCACCAAAATCTAATCAGCTTTTAATCACAATGGACCAAAACTACCTGTGAAATTTGGTTTCGATATTAACACTAGTTTTTGAGCTAGCTCGTCCACAAAAATAAATTGGAAGAGCGAGATCTAGATTGGAGAATACTATATAAATCCTCCATATAATTACATGGATATGTGATTTTTAGAGAAATGAAAGAGTTGACATTGAATAGATTTGATAGGAGGCGGTTGGTTACGTCAAACCAGTCTTAGGACTGTATATTTAATGATAACAACGATAATTTGATTTCTAGTTGGACAACAATAATATATAATAATAAGTAAATAATATGAAGGTTGGATAAATTAGCAAAGTTTTGGATTAGAAGTCAAAAAATAAATATAATACAATAATAATAATTCAAAAGACATATAAAGCTAGTAACTTATTAAATATGTTTAATTTCATGAATATAAGGAGGAATTTTTGAAGTGTGTGAACCTGTGAAATTAAAATTTGGGTCCGAGGAAAGTGCATTTAAGAATGGAAAGACATCTTACTGCTAATTTACCCGAAATTTAAGAACTCCTCGGATAGTAAGTTTTGCTCTTGGACTTACCATAACTACCGAGGAGATTTTGAAATGAAATTAAACATATCTAATAATGGTCTTGATATGGCCTTTAAATTTTTGTCATGAAAATTATTTGAATAATTAATAATAATAATAATTTGACCGTTAATTTTGAAAGTGGTGTAATCCATTTTTTGTTATTTATATTTTTATAAATACATATATTTATATTTTGATATTTTTATTTTGAAGAATCATGAAGATATTACTTGTACTCCATTGACTGGGATAATTATTATAAATATGAAAAGACTTCATCAATGTCTAACTAAAACTGATATTAACTAATTTTTTCAAAATTGGACTTGCGCCACTTTCAAAATAAACGGTCCAATTATTATTAATGAATTTAATAATATTTTTATTTATTCTAAGGTAGTTGTTTCACGACAATACTTGCAAAAAGTTAATGGTAAAGTATATAGAACACACAATAAAGATTCATAATTCAAAAGCCCAAAACTTTTTGCTGTTTATGTACCACCACTAGCTAATCCCGTGTTCGTTTGATAAATGTGGCAACACTGCCCGAGCTTGTATATATTTATTCATAGAAATTTCAGATAAAGTACATTATAAAAGGAGATCTATAAAACAAAAAGTTCTTTATAAGCGATTGAAAGCTGCTGCAACAATGGCTGAAGCAAAAAAAACGTCAAAAAGTACTAAAATTAACCCACATTTTAGGTTAAATAAAGGCGTTGTTGCCAGCTTGTTTTTAGTGTAAATTTTTAATTATTTATTAATAATTATCTCAGAAACTGTGTTATATAATATATATATATATGTATGTAAACTTTCCGGTATCCCGTATAGTGCAATGTATAAGAGTCTGAAAAACTCTATCTTTGGAATTTAATATCTCCGGAACTATATTGTTCATAAATTTCCTTTTGCCACCAATCAATGCAGAAGTATTTAAATAATAAGCTGTCTAAATTTCAAAAAAATCTTAAGAAAACCCATATGGTGAAACAACTACCTTAATTATTTGTAAAGCTAACATTGAGATTTGTTCTAATAGTGATGTTGAAATTTTGAAAAAATACTATCATGAATGAAAAAACTCACTTTTCTTTATTAATAAAAAATAATGGCTGTTCTGGCAAATTTCTAAAATGTAACATGCATTTTAATAGCATCCCTTGCATATTTGTATAGTGTCCGTCAAAAAGTGTATGAATAAATCTGCGAAAATATTGCAATTTTGAACTCCCTTCCCCTGTGTTTCGTTATATATTCATTAATAGATAGATATTCTAATTTCTAAATGTGTGATATGTTACCAATAAGGAAAATCAATGACTCCATTGGGAGCAATTTTTAATCAAGCGAAAAAGCAGCAGCCGCGGCCTCTCTCTGCTGTTGTTGTTTTTGTTGCGTGTATGATTTCAGACTTTCACCCATACATATGTATAAAAATATAACTAACTTTTCTATATACATATATAGATGGTGAGCAATGAAATAATTAGTTAATCGAAATAAAGGTGGCGGGTGCATAGGGAGGGCTGGCTGATTTATCGCCAATTTTTACATTATTTATATCCACCTACTACTTTTGTGTGGTGTGTCTGTATATGTATGTGTGTGGTTGTGAAAATTTAGAATTATATTTCACGTTGAAAATACATTTATATACATTTATACGTATGGTTCAAAATTGGTCTCTATATATGCGTTGGTTGAAGATTTAACAAAAAAAAAAATGCAATGCAAATACATATAGCAAATTAGCTAATGAAAATTTTTCCCAACTCTCTAAAAACATTGTCTAATGGTGAAATTTATACATTACTTGGTATATTCGGCAGAATAAGACTGCTTGGTGGGCGGCAGTAGCGAATTCACTTGATTTTTAAGATTCCGTTCCAAAGTAAAACGAAACCCTATTAGTGTCAAAACAGTACAAGTATTGTAATCAATAAGCCAAATAAGACACTCGCCTGAAATTTATAAATTATATTAATCTATCTTTACCAATAAACAAAAATATAATTTTAATATGGTCGAAATTTTTTGTAGGGTTAAAAATAAAAAAAAGTCCCTATCTATATTCCCATATGGACAAAAGAAGCCCATATAAATATAAAATTTAATTCGCTTCTCAGAGTCGTATTCTTTGATTACGAGCTGATTTTTATAGACGGCTCTAAAATGGATGAAAATCTAGGATGTGATTTTTACCATGTAAAAACTAACTATTATGAAAATTTTTAAATATCTAAGGATTGTTCTATATTTAGTGCAGAAGCGATAACTATCATAAGAGCCTTGGTTTATATATAGTAGTCATTAGATCAACCTAAATTTTTTTAATTGTATCAGATTCTCAAAGTGTTTTAAAATCAATTAAATACTTTTATAAAACTAAGTCAGAGAACTAGATAATTTATAAAATTTGTGACTGCATGTGTAAAATAAATAATATTGTTGAATTCCTATGGTGTCTCATGTGGGTATTCAGCCTAAGGAATTTGTTGACTCTTTGGCTCAAAAACTAGAGTGAATATCAAAACCAAATTTCACACGTAGTTTTGGTCCATTGAGATTAAGAGCTGATTAGATTTTGCTGCATATCGACACAAAATTAAGGGGGGGGGGGTGGAGAGGGGATTAAAAATTAAAAATCTAGGCCGTTTGAACAAACTCAACCAAATTTTGTATACATAATCAGTGAGCCCCCAGAAGTCTAAGAATGCAAAAATTAACCGCCCAAAATGAGGGGGGGTGTAGGGTCAAAAAATGAAAATCTTGGCTATTTACCAAACTCAAACAAATTTTGTATACATAATCAGTGGGACCCCAGAAGTCTAAAAATGCAAAAACTTACCCCCCCCTACATGATTATAAATAATTTTAGGGCCCAGGTTGTATGGTAAAGTCAAGTGGATGGCCACATCAGAACACGCCAGCTTATTTTCTCTTATTTTTCTCCCTATCGGTCTCGCAGAAAACCAATAGTTTAGTGTAGTGTTCAGTAGTGTTAAGGCAAAGGTATTCGGATTAAAAAAATATTGTATTACCAGAAAAAACAATACTATAAATTAATATTGCGAAATTTGTTTTATTATCATTCAAATGAGACTAGATACATTTTACATTGATTAAAAAGCAATATTAATAAAATAAATAGTCTAAAACAACAAATAATTACGTATAAATTTAATCATATAATAAATTAATAATAATTAAAGACTATCTTATATAAATAAAATCAAAGATTTAAAATCTCTATAATATATATACATAAATAAAAAAAATAATAAGTGAAATAATCGGCTCGAATAAATGAATGGTTACAACATTTCTTTGATATTATTCGATAAGACATTCTTTTTACATTCACACTTTAATAAATACACACATACACAAATCTTATATACACACACAATTAAAGAAAATCATCAAATTTTATATTATGACGTATAAATTATATAAAACAAAGCAATGGGAATGTCTTATAATTTGCTTGATTATAATTTTATTTATTAAACAAAACAACAACATTGTAAATAACATTAAACAAAATTGAACATTATCAATGGGATAATTTTTATTTTTTTATTGTAGAAAAAAACTAAAAAAATATATATCAAGGAGGGGGTTGGGAATAATAATTCATTTTTTTAATTTTCATTCTGGCAAAGATAGATGCCAAAGAAAAGATATGAACCATTTTCAGGATTTTCTAATATATCAGAGAAATTTCTTATTTTTCATATTTTGATTCATTTAAATATATATTATATATATATTTATAGCCCAAAATAAAATAATCTATTATCTATTATTTTTTAACGTATTTCAATGTGTATTAATTTAATAAATAAAATGAATAAGCAAATATATAGGTATATATTATATATAAATATAGAATGTATATAATTATACTATCATATCTCATTTTTTTAGTCCTATATTCACTTATTTCTTTTTGTTTTTTTGTTTGGTTGCTTCAATCTACAATCGGTATTAAAAATTTAAAATATATATTTTTTTTCTGTTTCTTGGTCTGTCAATATTTGTTATCAAAGAGTTTTCTGAAAATAAATAAATAAATAAATAGTATTATTTCATTATTCGTGTCCATGATTAATAATTAAAGGAATCGTAGGTATTTGGACATGACTAAATTAAATACAAAGTTTTTTATTTAAATACGCCAAACGTTTCGTTGCTGGTTTGCAACTTCTTCAGTGGCTGAAATAGCGAAACAAAGCCGTTAGACATCTTTTTATTAATCAATTATTTCATTTTTACAAAAGTACAATGGTAAGTAAGGTTAGTTTTTCTCACCTCATTTATTAAACTTATTTGTCTGGAGTTTTAACTAAGAGAAAAACCATTTTCAAACATTATCCTTACAATTCACTCAATTTTTATCAAATAATATAATATTTGATAAAATTGAGTGAATTGTAAGGATACTGTTTGAAAATGGTTTTTCTCTTAGTTAAAACTCCAGACAAATAAGTTTAATAAATGAGGTGAGAAAAACTAACCTTACTTACCATTGTACTTTTGTAAAAATGAAATAATTGATTAATAAAAAGATGTCTAACGGCTTTGTTTCGCTATTTCAGCCACTGAAGAAGTTGCAAACCAGCAACGAAACGTTTGGCGTATTTAAATAAAAAACTTTGTATTTAATTTAAAGTCATGTCCAGCTCCCTAAGATTTCTTTAATTAAAAGAAAATAGTATTTTAATTAAAAAAATTTGCAACAATCGTTACAAAAACTCTCCCGTCAAGTCAGGAAAGCTTAATGTCGGGAAATTAAGACATTAAATTTGAAAAACAAATATATTTTGTCTTAGAAATTTAAGAAGGAATCATAGAAATTAACTTAAAACTACATATTAAAAAAAATATTCATTCTCTTTTTATCAACGAGAAATAAGAGTAATATTGAAATCTCAAACGTTTTTGAAGATATACCTTCAGTATGCGTGCTCGAATCGCACTGACCGGCTTATTTATATTTAAAAAATATGAACAGTTTATTTTGAAAAAGTGGTGCAATTCCAATTTTGAAAAAAATGTGTTAACTGCAGCTTTAGTTAAACATAGATATCTTTTTATAACATCACAGTAAATGGAGTACAATATCCTCATAAATTCATCAAAAGAAATATATAAAAATAAATATAAATTTATGTATTTATATAAATAGAAATATTATATATATAATATATATATATAACAAAAATTGGATTTCCACCAGTTTCAAAATAATCGGTCCTATATCACATATTAATCGATTTTTACGCTAAAGTAGTGGAATCAAGTAGATAGCAAATCCAAATTTTTTTTTTGAAAAATAGCTGAACATATAAAAAATCAATGAGTGTTCCTTGAATAATCTTAGATGTTATCAATAAATGTATAATTAATGGACGTTTTGGTTCTTGGGTTCAGTTCACACTGGGGAGATAAAACTCTTGTGAAAATAATCTATAAAACATCTCATATTAAGTAAGGCCTATTACACAGTGTCGACTGGTCGCCGGCGACTTGGTCGATGTGACTTTCTATAGTTTAAATGAGTGTTTACGCACGACGCGACCGGCTACCAAGTGCGTAACCACTCATTAAAACTATAGAAAGTCACAGTCGCCATCGACCAAGTCGCCGGCGACCAGTCGACAGTGCTTAATAGGCCTAAAGGACACCCTCAGTCATTTCTTGTATACTCTAAAAAAATAATTTTCAACATCACTTATCAATTTCTAACACTTTTCCCATAAGCTAATTATATATTTTTAAAAATTATTAATACAAGAAAAGTGGATAGTAGTGGACCTTCAAACACACATATACATAGAAAATAAAAACTTTTTTTCTGACTCATTGGAGTTGGAAACACTAAAGAATTGTAAAAATCCCAACTGCGAATTTTTTTGTAAAAGGATCAATATTTGTTTCTTTTTGTTGTCTAATGAAAATAAAATGATAATTATTTATTAAAAAATTGAATAAAAATGTGCATTTGAGACACTCTCGAATGATTTCTAATCGAATACTTTCTGAGAATTTCGGCCGGCCAGCTTATCAGCTCTAGCTAACAGTACACTTGCTTTCCTTCATTTATTGAAGCACAGAGAAACATCTACGATCAAATACAGTCACCCAAAGGTAAAGAAATCTTAATATTTAATTATCCGTATACAATTTTAGATTTATTTACAAATAAGTTTATTTTCACTCTTGATATAACTAAACATCAAAAAAGCTAGACACTTGTTAATTATAAAAAAAGAAAATAAATTTTTAAAAACATTTCGATTATTCCTATATCTTATTGAACCTGGGTTCTATTAAATTTGATTATGAATCTTTAGCAATCGCGCGCTTTAAGCCTATTAATTCCTTTGCTAAAACAAACTTAATATTTTACTTGGTACTTCCAGTGAGCATAGAATTTTTTTATTTTTATTACCCTAAAATTAGAATGTGTCCGATTTTATTAACAGTAATGAAAATCTTATTTTCTAGAAAAAATTTAAAGCTGAGATTTTTACAGATCTTTAGCTTTTTAAAAAATATCTATGTAGGTGTATCAAAGAACTGCGATATTTGCATACTGTGTCATATTTGATTCTCAAGGGCCGACCATGAATAAATGTCAAACATTGAAGGGCGCGAGGGGGGGATCTCAGATTTGTGACAAATTGTGTCAGGGGATCTTAAAAAGTATGGGGATACCACAAAAATCAATTTTTTTTTTTTTTTTTTTTTTTTTTATTTATTTAATGTCACCGGGAACAAAGCCCATTTAGACAGCACATAAGTAGAGTGTTAGTAGGGTTAGTGAGGGAGCCGAGTTTTCAGCCGGTAGAAATTTTTATTTGCCAGCTATGATCGAACCCCGGACCTCCACCTCAACATCGTCATAATAGATCGATACCGAAGCGAAGCCAGTGCGTTAGCTGACTGAGCTACTCAACTCCCCAAAAATCAAATTAAATGTGTAAAAAATTATCTTTATATATATATAGTATATAAAGAGAAGGTGATGTTTCTTAATACATTCATTCATCTATCAACGCACAGCCTAAACCGCTTGACCTAAAAAGATGAAATTTGGAGTGTATATTCTTTCAACGATTTATGGGTGTGCTAAGAAGGGATTTTTTTGAAATTCGAACTCTAAAGAGCGGAAAGGGCCCCAAAATTTGTTTTTCAAGTTTTTCAAGATGGATATGGGTTTAGTTTAGAAAGGTGAAGCATTGAAATACAAAAAAACATATTTGTATATTATGCTCTATTTGTCCCCGAAAGGGAGATATAGTCATTTTCGGGTAAATTTTTGAAATATTTAAAGTGCTCTATGTCCTCGAGTTTTTAAGTATACGCATTCAAATTTGGTAAATAGTTTTAGTAATGCTAAATCTCGGGAAGGTTTTTTATTTTTTTGAAATTTGACCTCTGAACTGAAAAATGGGAGGTTTTTGATTTTGTGGCTTAAAACACAAAAGGCCTCGTATCTTTCTTTCCCTTGGACCAAACTCAACCCTATTTTGTAGTCACTAGAAGGCTAGAAATGTAAAAACTAACCCCACGAAATGGGGGGGGGGGGGGGGTGTCAAAAAATTAAAAAATTCTTGCCCTTGGACCAAACTCAACCAGATTTTATATACATAATCTGTGGGTCACTAGAAGGCTATAAATACAATAACTAACCACCCGAAATGGGGGTGGGGTCAAATAATGAAAATTCTTGCCCTTGGAGCAAACTCAATCAAATTTCGTATGCATAATCTGTGGGCCACTAGAAGGCTAGAAATGTAAAAACTAATCACCCAAAATGGAGGGGGAGGGGGTCGAAAATTGAAAATTCTTGCCTTTGGACCAAACTCAACCAAAAATTTTGTATACATAATCTGTGGGCCTCTAGGTAGTTAGAAATGCAAAAACTGGTTGCGGGGGTTTGATGCAGGGGTGGGGTGCAGTGGACCCGGGGTGGGGGTGGGGTGGAATGGATGGGAAGGGTGCCTAGTGGGGTGCAGGATTGGTGCGGAGGTAGAATTGGGTTGGGGTCCAAGGGGCGTCACAGCTAGTAGGGTATGAAATTGATACTGTGACATCACAATACAGAGGGGCTCAATAAAAATGTGACACAGGGGGGTCTAAACGTCTTGAAATTCGTGTGACGTAATTTATGGACGGCCCCCAGTAGCTTTATTTCGGTCTGCTTTAATTTAAAATTTACAGAACTTATTAAAGTTAGCAAATTTAAAGAATTTGAAAAGAGCATTCCAAATTCCTATTTGAATCAATTCAGCTGTCTTATTGAAAATATTGTGATGAAAAGTGATGTATGTACTGGAAAAAGCTGGCTAGACCTTTGAACAAATTATTATAACATTTTGAATTTATGGATTTTACGTAATTTCAAAGAAAGTTGAGTCGGGGAATTTTTAAATTGATTCATTTCTTAAAATAATAATTCATTTTTTTGTTTTATCTATTAATTTTTTAGATCTTATGTCACTATTTTAATTATTTACAATCTATCAATGTTAGTTGTTAAATGTATAATATATGTACGTAAATTGTGTTTTAATGAAAATCACAATAAGAGGTGACATCTTTTTGACTTATATATAAGTAATTAATAATTACATATAATTTTCTGTAATTAATTAAATTAATTGAACCGCGTAAATTTGAATAATTTCCATGATTCAGCCTGCGCATTTTTTGCAGTTCATAAATCATTTCATTATTATTTTTTTTGTTTTGAAACATATAATGTAACTTGTGCCTCTAAGCAGGTCGAGTAATAAAGATTTATTTATCTTATATTATTAAATGAGCAATTCTTGTATATATAGAATCGGTTTCTCGAAAACAGCAATATGGATTTCGCTAAAAATTAGTGTAGTTATCAGTTAGAGACCACATTTTAATATAGATACACTTAAATTTATTTCATTAATTCTACGTCCATAAAATTTACAAGTTTTAAATAACAAATATTTTTAATATTATAGGAATTATAGGAATTCATACTCTTTTTAAATTTTTATCACCTGTAATCCTCTCCTTTTTGCCACATTTAATAATTGTTAATTTGGAATAGCTTAATTCTAATTAGAATTTAAGTAGTAGGAAGTAGGAATATATCGGCTAGTAAATATTTCTTAGGAATATAAATAAATTTGAGAACTACCACCGAAATTTCAATTTCTTAAGAGTTAAATTTAAAATTTTTTTACTTACTTTCGCGATAAACATGGAGGTGTCGGTACAAATTCTGACGATGGCAATCTTGGTAATGTTTTATAATATTCTCGTACTGGGGTTGAAATTTTTGGCGTTGGAATTTGTAAAATTGGGCTTTCCTAAAAACAAAAAAACAAAAAAACAAAAAGCATAATAATAACACACAATAAGTAACAAAAATATAATATACTACTAGATATTCAAAAATAAAATACATATAGATCAGTGACGGTTGGTGACTTTTCAACCAGGGGATGATGTCCAAAAAAGTACCCTTCATTTATTTTAATCTTTTTTGGAAATTTCAACGAATAGGGCATCATTTTCGTTATTATTCAAATTTAACATTAGATTTTTTAAAAATATATATTGGGGCCTTCGCACCAAACGGATACTGTTTTGTGTGAGTGAGGGTAGGAGTCAGAAATTACATCTTAAACTCCAGAGTCACTGAGATAGAAATCGACCGTCTTCCACAATGAATCAGCCTGTCCTATGAGAAACTCTTAAATTCCTCCTAATTCTAATGCTATAAGCAAGCTATAACTAAAATTGGGCTTTCTGCCCGTGTATATATTAATAAATAAATGACTTGTCTATAGCGCTCTTAGTTATTTCCGATCTTAGTTATATATCGAGAGTTCTTAAAGGAAAGTTTTTGTTTTGCCGAGAGTGGCAGAGTTGTTGATTCACAAAGAGAAACAAAGAGGTTGTCCTCTGCTTGATGCAAATAGACATATACACATATATATCAAGATGATATATCTGTATATATATTATTTATTTGTTTGAGACTATAGTTTCGAAGACTTGGTCTTCATCATCATTCGTCTTTCTTCAATTATAAATGTTTTTCATGGAGTCAATATCATATGGATATTGAAAACTTGATGTTCTTTCTTCACTGCTGGAAGGCTAGGAACTAATAAAGACACTCTATCCGGGTTCACATTCAAACATAACAAGAAGACTGATGATGAAGACCAAGTCTTGATCTCAAACAAATAAATATATATATACAGATATATCATCTTGATATATATGTGTATATGTTTATTTACATCAAGCTGTTTCTCTTTAATGAGTTCTTAAAGGATTAGTCCAAAGATTCTCGAATCATATTTATTTATTCCTTCTTTATATTATTTCTATTTTAATAATTGCTTAGCGAATATATATACAGATATATCATCTTGATATATATGTGTATATGTTTATTTGCATCAAGCAGAGGACAACCTCTTTGTTTCTCTTTGTGAGTTCTTAAAGGATTAGTCCAAAGATTCTCGAATCATATTTATTTATTCCTTCTTTATATTATTTCTATTTTAATAATTGCTTAGCGAGAACACTTTTTATTCTACTAAAACTCGTCTGGACTTGTCTTTGACATGTTTGAACTGGAAAATATACCAGGCAGGGACTTCGAACCTTCTATCCGCTTCCTTTTCAGAAAAATCATTCATTTTAATTGTCCCTTGAAACTATTCAAAAATTTTATTTCATTTCGAGAACCAATATACATATTTTTCAAAACAAAAAATAATTTTTATAGAAATATTTGAAATAACGGATAAAACTTTGAAAATTTAAAGATCCTCCTGAGATTATGAAAACAATCTAAATGTTTGAAATTTTGGGGATGCGCTGCACGCCACTGATATATACATATAAAAAATAAAATAAGCTAGTCAAAATAAAACACAAACCAAAACTGAGTCGATCATTTTGAGAATTCTTGGACTGATAAAAGATTCTGGCGTCCGGGGTGAAATTGAATTGGCCTAAAACAATTACAATATTCATTTAGTGAAAAAATTTAATTACTTTCATGACTTTCAAAAACTATTAATCTTTTCTTTCTGATTGAAATGGTGTCATTTCTATCACTACTTAGTACTTGATGCTATTCTGGTTGGATTGTTGATGATTTAAGAAAAGTTTCATATCGACAAGTCATGGTACTAAAATCCGCAATTAACAATTGTGTTTGGTTAAATTTTTATAGGGCTCTTCATATTGAGTTAAGCATTTATTAAAATCACACTGGAATCGAATAGATCAAAATGTTCACTTTTACTATTTTATTTTTTGAAATCTATTATTTTAAAAACCGTGTAAAAGCAAAACCATGTATATACATGCAAGACATCTGAGGAGTTGTCAATATGACATATATCCTCTCTAAATTAATCCAATCTTAAGTTTTCATATAAATTTGGGAAATTTTATGAATTTCATTAGTCCTGAGAATCCCACATTTCTTTCTCATCAATCATATGGACAATCTGTTATAGCCAATTCTAGAGAGTCAATCTGAGGACATATTCAAAATTCTATAGATCCATTTTGGTGCTCTTTTAAAGAATAGGATAAATAATTTACTTTGATATAATCCTCTACGAAATAACTAGTTTAGTGTGGTGACATTAAGAAAAAATGTAGTATAAAAAAAACTTAGTTTGATATTTCTCAATCACATCTGGATAGTTGAGAGTTTTTAAAGTAAAATTTAATTAAAATAAGAGCTCACGCTTTTGTTTTTAATCATGGGAAAAGCAAATTTTTATGCCACTTAAGAAAAATTTATGTTCAACTTTTTAGAGAATTTTGAAATAACTGGGTGTTTCTTAAAAAGCATTTCTTAAATATTTATGTAGATGTACAAATTTCTAAAAATATAAAATCTATTAAATTAGAGATATTTTCTTTTGGAGACAAGCTGGTAAAAATCAATAAAGATTTTTTGATGGAGAGGCAGCCAAAGTAAAATAAAAAGTAAAAATTTGAATAAAATTGTTTATTAGAAAGTCATTTTCAACCTTTAAAAACGGACGTTTCATAGGAACTTTATTCATTTTTTAACGGACTTCAAAAAAGGAGGAGGTTCTCTATTCGACTGATTTTTTTTTTTTTTGCATTTTTTGCATTGGGTTCAGTTTAGCTTCCGATTGGTCCCGTTTTTTTTCATTGGTATTAGACCTTTTTTGTTAGGTTTGTTCGGGCCTAACTTCTTTGTTTATGAACCGATTTCGATGATTCTTTTTTATTGGAAAGGGGGTATCTTAGGGATGGTGCCATATTAATTTGGTCAAGTTCTGATGATATAATCAACGACGAAATAACGTAAATCTCCAATTCTTATGACCAAATAATCGAAATTATACTAAATAAAATCTTTTTAAAAAAATCTTAAAACATTCATTTAAAACCCTCAAACGTTTCGAGAGAATTTCTATATTTATGATTTGAAATTTATTATCATTTTCTAATTCATTCGCCCGACCCTTTGTCTTACGAGATGCATGCAAGGCATTATATTAAGTCAGTATTAAGAATCACTAAAAAGAGAAAAATAAAAACAATTTTTAAGAAAAAAATATAACGGACTTCAAAAAAATTAAATGCAACAAATAAAATACACTAAAAGGTATACAATAATTATTATCTTATTTAGAAACAACTAAAAGACGAAAAATTAACATGAAATTACTTTTTGAAGTCGGTGCCAAACAAACTATACCTATAAGCGAGCGTACCCGCCAAACGTACTAAGTAAGATCAGTCGAGTGCGATTTATAAAAGGTATATGTTTGGCACCGACTTCAAAAAGTAATTTCATGTTAATATTTCGTCGTTTAGTTGTAACTAAATAAGAATAATAATTATTTTATACCTTTTAGTGTATTTAATTTGTTGCATTTAATTTTTTGAAGTCGGTTTTATTTTTTTCTTAAAAATTATTTTTTTAGAGTTTAAAATTCAATGAAGGAAGCTTGTAACTCCCTCATTCTTACCTTCTTTAAAAGTGCTTTCTTGTTTTCCATTAAAGAAAGATTTATTTGATGTTCATGGCGAACGATTATACCCTAAAGAAGAATGAAAAATCCTTCGAAACAAAAGTTTTCAAAATATTGAAAATGATCTTCCAATAAATTATATTATTCAAAATTTGTTCTTTTTCTTTTCCTTTGGCTGCCTCTCCATTAAAACAAGAACTCTTACCTTTATTACGTCTTCAGGTGAGTTTATTGATTGTCCGCACAATAATTCTTCTTCACCTGAAAAAATGACAGATTTAGCTTTTCACTTGCATTCTAAATATAAAAACTTTATTTAACTCTTTTCTAAAAATTAAAAACTAGCTATAAGTATGAGAGTTTTGATTGAAAACATTTAGATTAGAGATTTAAATGATACAGATTGGGGCAGAATAGCCTGCAATTTTGATATGACTGTGAAAAAAATGTGTGTGTCAGCTCCGACGCACGACTGGAGTTTACTCATTCAGATCGACTGTCTAAATAGGCACAAAAAAGGCTTACTAGTCTAAGAAAAAGATTAATACCATATCAAATGATAAATAAACGAATCAGCGAAAATACCTAAATAAAATTTCAAATATTAATTAGATCAATAGCGCCGTCGTTATTAATTACTGTGACTAGAGGCTTATGGTAACTGAAATAAGACACATGAACGTTGGTAGATATGTGGTTCAGAAATCTTACCCACAAATCAATACCCACGAATTATAAATAAAATCTATAATATAAATGTTATATAAATTTTAAATAAATATTATAATTAAATTTAAAATAAGAATTATATATAATATAATATATATGATATATCTAAAATAATAACAATAAAGTATAAATATAACATAAGTATATAATATAAAAAATGAATAGTTATAGTGATTGTCTAATTATCTAAGTTTAACCATAATACGTTAGAGAAAGACGTATCAAATTAGAGGGTTGAATTGTATATGATATATATAAATAAAATCATTTAATTTTTGAGATTAATTAAATGAAAATTTCTAAATGTCAAGTAATAAAGTTTCAAATGTTTTAAAAAATAAATAAGCACTCGACAGGGATGGAACCTGTTTTTTTTTTTTTTTTCACGATTATTTTTTGGTGTTTTTATATATTTAATATAATAATAATATTTTTTCGATTAATTTTTCAATGTCAATTTTAAAATCCGAGCCTAAAAAATGTTTGAATGATGTTGCCCTTTTTCACCATCAGAAGAGTGTGCGTACGAAAAACGTAACGTTGTAATTCGTTGACTGAATTTTACTACCCATAATTTTCCATACCGGGCTCCTTATATGCAAATCGATTCTTACGGAGTAAACTCCAAAAAGTATTCGTGAAAAAAGTATTTGTAATTCATAAATAATAAATTGTTTGTTATCACATTAAAGTACATATAAATATATTTAAAAAACAAAAACTAAGAAAAACAAGTTTTTATAATTTAATTTTTTTAATTCCATTTGAAAGATGACGACTATATAAAGGCAATTATTGTTTAAACCGGCTGAAGTTGGTCACCACTGTGCACATCATTTTAGATTTTGGATTGGACTTTGAGTCACTTGATCTCAAATCCGTTGTTTGAGGACCACGATTGTCTCAGTGGCTCTTCCTGGAAATTTTTACTCTTCAAATAATTCCAAAGGAAGAAATCACAATCTGTGAGGTCTTACGTACTGGGGGGGGGGGGGGGGGACACACACGGAATATCCGTTTCATGAGAAATCGTGATTTGGAATAAGCTGTAAGCTGTTGACAATATTCATGATTACTCTTGCTGTGTGGGAGGCTCTTGTCTTGTTGAAAGAATGTCTTGTCCTCGATTACATCGTACTGTGTAAGTTTTGAAATAAAATAGTTTTTCAACATGTATGCATAACTCTCCAAAGTCACGTTCACAGCATTTCGAAGATCATTCTCGAAAAATTAGTGTTCTAATATCCCGATGAAGATAGGTATCACACGGTAAATTTCACGGAACGGAGAGGTTGCTGATGAAGTTGTCGGCCCTGGCTGATGCCCTTCAATGTTAAAATGGGCACGGAAAGCACGTCGCGTAAGAACTAGCGATTTGTCAGCGTACGCCTCTCTTTGACTGGTCCACCGCTCCACCGTAGCTAAATGATAAGGTGTTAGGGAAACTTAAAATTTTGCGACGGTTTCTAATTCAGGTGAGTTCTTCATTCTCGAAAAATTTTCATACCAACAAATGAGTTTTTATATACATAATTTAGAATCTCTAAGCTCAAATTTCTACCATCGTCCTATTATCTTATATTTCAAATCCTAAATCCTTATAGTTTTATGAAATTAATCACTGATTTAATCAGGCTCGTTGAGAGCTGTTACGGGCCCTGGAGCAAAATCAAACTAGTGGTCCCCTCAATGCTTATTACTTCTTTAATTTTAGATAAGAAACTCGTACCGGTAGACGTTTACGTAACTTAATATACACAAAGAGAAACAAAGAATTGTCCTCTGCTTGATGCAAATAAACATACACACATATACAATATATCGAAATTAAATATCTATATATATATATTATTTATTTGTTTGAGACTTATACCGTATAGATATTGACCCCATGAAAAATAATATTTATAATTAAAAGGAACTGATGATGAAGACCAAGTCTTCGAAACTATAGTCTCAAACAAATACATAATATATATATATTTAATTTCGATATATTGTATATGTGTGTATGTTTATTTGCATCAAGCAGAGGACAACCTCTTTGTTTCTCTTTGTGAATCAACAGCTCTGCTACTCTCGGCAAAACAAAAACTTTTCAATTAAATAAATAATATATATACAGATATATAATTTCGATATATATATATATATGTGTATGCTTGCATCATGCAAAGGACGACCTCTTTGTTTCTCTTTGTGAATCAACAACTCTGCTACTCTCGGCAAAACAAAAACTTATCAATTAAATTAGTAACATAATATGCTTTGTTACCTAATTGTGCTATTTTATATTTTTATTTATAATAAGTAATAGATTTTAGTAGTACAAAAATTTATATTACAGTGGTAGTGCCTGGCCCGTCTGCCCCCCCCCCCCCCCGCCTCTCGACGGGCCTGGTTTTCATTTGAAAAACTTTGAAATTGTATTAGGGGTAGACCTATTTCAGAAAGGTATTGCCATCTGGCTGAGGGATATAAAAGCTTCTTACTCTTACTAAAGAGAGGGAGAGATACTAGAATATTTAAAAAAAAGCACCTCTGCTTAACTAAATTATAATAGATCGTGTTATTGAGGGATTGAGCATGCGTAACTCATGTAATCAACTGGTCTGTTCACCACACGACTTTCACATTTTCATCTATTTGAAGTCATCGTGACACTACTAATTTACATCCCCTTGCTTTTTTTCGTTTTTTTTTAATTTTCTCAAAAACTTCTCCACACGATTTTTAAAAAAAATAGTATATTTAATATGTGTCTAGAGTTATTAGTTGTGTCAAATTTGTAATCTGATTGAATTAAAGAAAGGGGTTGTAAATTAGGGGTGTCGTAAAATAAATATTTTAATCGTTCATATCTCGTCTTCGGAAAGTCGCAGAGCCTTGAAATTTAAAACTTGAGCTATCTAGAGGCTACAAGAAGTATAACAAGATTTTGGCTAAAATAGAAAAACCGGAAGTTGATGTTTAAATACGTAAGAATTTACCCCCCCCCCCTGCGTTTTGCAAACAAGTCTCAGAGATAAGAAATTTGAAACTTTATTACGATCATATTAATTAAGAACTCGTAATCTCATTTAAAACATTTATTTAACAACAACATCAACATATAAATATAAATACAAACAATAAAACGATTAACAATACATCAAGAGAGCTTTGTACGCATCAATTCTCCCCTCCTTAGAACACGGACGCAGCTTCCCACAGGATCATTCTTCTTTCTTCCTAGGTTTAAAATAACTCGAATGATATTTAACTAACCTGCCCCTTTCTTGACTATTTTCAATAATTTTTGCATCCATCCATCGATTCTTCTAAATATAATTTTATTTGATGAAGTAACTCTTCCTTATTTTGATTTAATTTCATCTAACCAGCATCTAGTTTCTCCTCTTCCATTATATTCAACTCATCCTCCTTGACTTCCTTCAACCAGTACGGAATTAAATCATCTTCATTAGTTAATGCCCTTCTACTTTCCTCTATTTGTAATTCCATTGATGGCCTAATGATTTCCGAAAATTTATTCACACAACAAATAATATGACTAGCGATCTCACTTTCTATTCCTACTTTCTTAGGGAATCCTACTGCTTTTTGGACAAGGAACTCCCTTTTTCCTTGCCCCTCCACTCGTTTCCCTTCTTGAAGCAAGTGTCTTCCCCATGTCCTTCCCGCCTACAGAATCCACAAAAACGTCTATCCTGAATGCAACTTCTATCCTGAGTGGGACTTGTCTTCTCTTCTTTATCCATATCCTTTAAATCCCTTTCTATTTCTTCTTTATCCATATCCTTTAAATCCCTTTCTATTTCTTCTACCGTCTGCATAAACCCTTCAATATCAGTGAATTTCATTCCCCTAATGGACGATCTAACACGTGGAGTAATCATCTCCACTAAAACTTGAAGGATTGAACCAGCATCTTCGTCTGGAAAAACTCTCTTATATAAAGCCATCTTATTCTCAATAAATAACCTTATAGGTTCGTCTTTTCTCTGTTTCTCCTCATAAAACATAACCTTTAACTTTGAGACTACGATTAAACTATCGTATTCTCGGAGAAATTTCATTTTAAAATCTTTCCAATCCAACGCTGGAAATTGATTGACCACCCGCCACCATGTCTTGGCCTTATCTAACAACTGATCCGAAACCACCATGAGCCAAACATCTTCCGGTACTTTATATTTTAATAGAGTATTCTCGACCTTTTTTAAAAATAACTTCGGATCTTCCTCTGGGAGAGCTCTAAACACCGGAAGGAATTTTCCCACGTCTGCTAATTTAATATTCCTATTAATCTCGAAATCACTTCCCTTTTCCGAATTTTCCTTCCTTTTTATTATTTCTTCCAATTCTATTCTCTTGTTTCTTTCCTCTTCCAAATCATCCTTTAATTCCTTTATTATTTCTTCAAAATTTTTTTTTAATTTATTCACCTCCTCTCCCAAATCCATTACTCTATGCTCACCTTTTTTTATATCATCCTTGATCTTCGATATCTCCTCCCTCGTTATTTCCATATTCGAAAAATCATTTTTCTTATTCCTCTTCGCCAGTGGTCCACTAGGTTTTTTTATCATTTTCACATTGTCCGGGCGCCAATATTACGATCATATTAATTAAGAACTCGTAATCTCATTTAAAACATTTATTTAACAACAACATCAACATATAAATATAAATACAAACAATAAAACGATTAACAATACATCAAGTAAGCTTTGTACGCATCAACTTAAACTTGATATAGGCTAGAAGGAATACACCAAGCTTTTGGGGGGGGGGGGGGCGGGGCGATACTGTCATGAGGGGTATTGTTGTTAACGTACTCGAGGGTAGGCCGTGGGAGGGACTGTTGGATGCATGGCTTCGGGCTCGTGGAGCGGGTCTTGCGGTTGCTGGGGCTGGGAGGCGTGTGAGGGGGGGCAATTCCACCTGGCCTCCCCCAAATGATCGGAGGGGGAGGCGCGCAGCGAAGCGTGCTGAATATGGGAGGATGCAGTCTCTCTGGCATCGTGATAAGAATAGAGCAGTGAAGGAGGTCCTTGAGGGCGGTTCGGATCGCGGCGTGGGGTTTGATGCGGCGAGCGCCTATTGGACTAATATCCTGGGCGATTGCCGGGGGTGCCTTTCCGCCGTTTCCGACCGTCCGAGAGTCCTCCCGAGTCCTGTTCTCCTCCAGGAGCTCACTACTACCACCTCGTTTAAAAAATCGGCAGCCGGGCCAGACGGTCTGTCTCCTGCGGCCTGGAGAGGCGTAGGAGATAAGGAGCGTCTCGCCCTGCTTAACGCGATACTCCTGGAGGGTAGGGTGCCAGGGATTCTGTCCAGCGCGCGGACCGTGTTGATCCCTAAGATCCCATCGCCATCACAGCCACAGCATTATCGGCCAATCACGGTCAACTCTGTGGTCGCTCGGCAGCTTAGCAGGGTTCTCCTTCATCGTATAGAGAGCACTGTTGAGCTTCGGGGAGACCAGCGGGGGTTTGTTAAGACCGATGGTTGTGCGGAGAACACCCAGGTCCTGGGGGCTATCATAAGGGATGCGAGGTTTCAGCTGAAACAGCTACATGTCGCATCCCTAGATATTTCAAAGGCATTTGACACTATAATGCACCAACCTCTAATGGACATACTGGATGACCTGCTGGACCCCGCGCTCGTTCCCGTGGTCAGGTCTCTATACTCGGACAGCACAACAACGCTGGTCCATGAGGGCTCAAGATCAAATAAGATCAGGTTGGGGAGGGGTGTGAGGCAGGGGGACCCATTGTCACCATTTCTCTTCAACTTGGCTGCTAAATATATCTTAGACCGATTGTCCCCTCATGTCGGTTACGACTTACGAGGCGTACGTGTTGGCTCTTTGGCTTTTGCGGACGACGTTGTCCTTGTGGCATCGACGGCTGTGGGCCTTAGGGTTCGGATACGCGACTTTGAGGTCGGCGCCGCCATGTTCGGGATGAAGGTTAATGCGGCCAAGTCTGTGACTCTCTCGCTGGTTCCCTCCGGTAAGGAGAGAAAGATCCGGGTGTGCACAGACTATGACTTCAGGGTGGAGGGTGGGCCGATCACGGCGTTAGCCGTTGGTCGGTCCTTTTCCTACCTTGGAGTCCGTGTGGGCACCTCGGGACTAGTATCCTCGGAGTGGCCGCTAGCGGAGATGTTGGAGAGGGTGGGGGCCGCTCCCCTGAAGGCCTCGCAAAAGATGGAGATCTTGAGACTTCATGTTCTTCCCACAGGTATCCATCCCCTGGTGTTAGGCGGCGTTACGGTGGGCGACCTCATCACCATCGATCGCCGGGTGCGGGCATTCATTAGAAAAACCATTAACTTGCCTCGCGACACTCCAGAGGGTTTCTTCCACGCCAGGATAAGGGACGGGGGTTTGGGGGTTCCTTCCTTTAGTTGGCACGTGCCACTTCTGACACATGCTCGTATAAGCCGAATGTCATCTTCGAGCTTTGATGCAGCGAGAGCTGCATCTGAGACGTATCATGTAATCAGAAGGATTAATTGGGCCACCGATGCCCTCCGAAAATTTGGCGGCGTGGAGGGAGCCGGGGAATACTGGGCCCGCCGGTTGTATGACAGTGTTGACGGTAAGGACTTGGGACTTTGTGCGAGGGCTACCCCGTCGTACTCCTGGGTGAACTACCCTGGTCTGCTGAGCAACGGCACGTTTAAGGACCTCTGCCGCCTCCGATCCGGCTCTCTCCCTTCTGCTGTCCGCACAAGTCGCGGTAGGCGGGAGGGGGGTGTCCCGGGGTGTAGGGCCGGGTGCCCCAAAACGGAGACGACGGCCCATATTATCCAGGGCTGTGGGCGGACACACGACGGGAGGATCAAAAGGCACGACGCCGTTGTCCGATGTCTGGCGGACGATTTAAAAAAAAGATCTCCTAGGGTGGAGCTGGAGTATTTATACTCCAGCGCCGCCGGAAATCGTAAGCCAGACATCGTGATGGCAGGGCCGGAAGATCGGGTGACGGTCATTGATGTCCAGGTGGTCTCCGCGCTCGCCGGACTGGAGGTTGCTAACAAGAACAAAATTAATTATTATAGCTGCAACTCCAGTCTGGTCGGGAATATCGCGGAGAGGTTCGGAGTCGCCGCCGGTGCTGTTACCGTTTTGGCGGCGACAATACCGTGGAAGGGGGTGTGGTGTCCCCGGTCCTTCAGGGACCTGCGCGCCCTGGGTGTCCCCAAAACTACATTAAACAAAATGACACTCAGGGCGATGCTAGGTTCCCTTTTTAACTTTTCGAGTTTTATGAGGCGGACTTTCAGGACGGGGCCCGGCCTTAATTGAATACAAATATAACTTTAGATTTATGTGCATTGCTGGGCTGGCCATCTTCGACAAATGACCTTTCTGCAGTGGCCAGTCCATTTTAAAATAATTTTAATGATTTCTTATCATTTAATGTTAAATTTTATTTATAGATATTTTTTGTTTTGTTTTTTTGATAGTAATATTTATTTATTTCTTTGTTGATAGCTTTGCACAGTTGTGGGGCGCTTTTTGCGCTCCCAACACTCTGGCCTCGGTTCTAGATTTGTGTCATAGTCGCCTGTATATGTATTTTAATCATAAATAGCCACAACATCTGGCATTATTGTTTGGACGGCTGATGAGAAGTTGTACTCTGATATGTAAAAAAAAATCTGTTTTCTTTTTGTAAAGGGCTGCCCCCCTCTGCGTGGCACAATAAATCAGTCAATTGAAATCGGAAGACCGGAACTGGAAATTTACATGAAAGATTTTTCGTTTTTTTGATTTCCTTAAAAACGGCTCTAACGATTTTTTTAAAAATTAGTCTATTTATCAAGTGTCATGAGTTATTAGTTGTGTCAAATTTTTAATCCGATTGAAATAAAGGAAGGGGGTGTAAAGTAGGAGAGTCGCGCCTCGTTACAACTAATAACTCATGACACTTGATAAATACAATAACTTAAAAAAAAAATCGTTTTGAGAAAATCAAAAAAAATGAAAAATCTTTCATGTAAATGTCCACTTCAGGTTATCCGATTTAAACCAAAAGATTGATATACTCCTTCTAGCCTATATCAAGATTAAGCTTCGAATTTTCCTACCTCTGAGACATAAGGTTGCGAAACGCAGGGGGGGGGGGGGGGGTACATACGTACATACGTACGCACTGACCAATGGATTTTTAGCCCCTTTTTGGCCTCTGGGGACCACAATTTCCGGTTTTATGTCTTAAATCCGATTTTTACCTATTAAGGGCATCGATTCCTTCAACCTAGAAGTTACAATATTAAATTAACTTTTTTAATCTCTGAGATACAAGCTCTTAAAGAGTCAGGACCCAGACAGGCCATCGCAATACTTCCACATTATATTCTTTGAATATAAATGTGAAAGTAAAAAAACTATTACTCCTATATTTTATTAATTTTTAAATTTTATGATAAATCACTCATTTTATTTGAGAAACTTTGAAATTGTATTAGGAGTAGGCTTGTTCAGAAGGGTCCTGTCATCTAGTGGAGGGTGAACTGAACTTTAACTTAGTAAAGAGGGATGCTAGAGGGCTAAATAGAAAGCCCGTCTGTTTGAATAAATTAAAAGAGAATGCGTTTTCGAAGGGTTGACTATGTCGAAATAAATTAAGCGCTATTGGATCCTGTAACTACGACAATTCAATAACGAAAATTCGTAAAAAGTTCGTTGTGCTGCTAAATTTTTTTATTTTCAAAGTAGGCGATTGTGTATGAATGAATCTTAAAGAGGGAAAGGCCTTCTGACATGAAAAAAATCATATCTAATAAGAACTTTAATTTTCAAACTTTTATTTATTGGTAGATTTTTTCTATTAAAGTTTAAAATATTACTAAAAGTCCATGGAAGTAGAGATATTAAATCATTCTGTGGATTATGAAAGAAAGGAATAAGAAACGAGAAGGTTTCATTTCTTTAAATAAGATATTTTCAAAGGGACTGTTTACTCATCTTTCAACAGGTGAATACATTTGACTGTTTGATAGAACTTCGTATTATATTTTAATAGTATTAAAGTATTTAAAAAATATTACCTATCTATTATAAACTGTATAGTCTAAAACTAAAATATTAAAAATTCTACTTACTGAAGAATCCATTTTTAAATGGTAAAGTTTTGACTGTTTGTTCCTCCTTCATTATTAGTTCTTCTAGTCCAACTTCTAGAGCTACAAAATAAAAGTTTAAATCATTTTATCTTATTAAAGATATCGAGTAATTTTTTTTTTTTTTTTTTTTTTTTTATGATAATGATGAGAGAAGGAGTTACACCAAAAAAGGTGCAACCCCTAAAGGCCTGGGTTGGCCCCTCCATCGTGAAAAGAAGAAGAAAGAATTTTATGGGTTGGGCGGGGGTCGAAGGTATCTGTGGATACGGGTCTTAAATAGCTGAAGGTTATAGGTCGCGGGAAAGATGGTGGCAGGGAGCGAGTTCCAGTCTCTGGAGGTCAAAGGGATAAAAGAGTTGGCGAAAGCGCTTGTTCGAATTTTATCCAATTTGACAGCGAAGGGGTGCTGAGCGTTAGAAAACCGCGTGTTTCGCGTAAAGAGGGCATTAGGGGGGATAATTGATTTCAGCTCGACTGAACAGACACCGTGATAGTATCTGTAGTACAGGGAAAGGGCAGAAACGGTTCTTCGGTGAGCCAGGGAGTCGAGTGAGTTGGTTAGAGCCGGTTCTCCTATTAGTTTAATTGCTCGCTTCTGAATTGCATCCAGTGTGGCAAGAGAATGCTTGGAGGCACCCCTCCACAGATGAGAGCCATATTCGAGACAGGGACGAATTTGAGCCTTATACAGCATAAGGAGTTGACTGGGAGTATAACAGCGTCTAGACCTAAATAGGAGACCAAGCTTGCGCGCTGCAGCTTTAGCAGTGGTTGAGATATGGTCATTCCATGAAAGGTCAGACCCTAGAGTTACGCCTAGCATTGAGATTTTATCCCTGAATTCTAGTGAGTTTGAGTCGAATAATATGTTTGGGAGGTTTCTGTCGACGCGCCTAGAAATTAGGCAACACTGAGTTTTCCCTGCATTGAAGTTAACTAAGTTTTGGGATCCCCAGTTTTTAAGTTTGCATAAGTCTAAATTAATTGAAGAGGCAATGTCTGCACGGTTTTTATGCGATGCAGGGGCGTTATGTAGGGTGCTGTCATCTGCGTAACAATGTACCGGATTGGAAGGAAAGTTTAGAAGGTCGTTGATATAGATAAGAAAAAGCGTAGGGGAGATAACCGATTATAAGCTATTTAAAATTAGAGTATCAAAACATAATAAATAAATAAAAAAAAAGTAGAAATTTAATTCGCAAAGATGGAAGAAATTAAACTATACTTTTTGTGTCCTTTTTTTATTTGTAAAATGATTAATTGAACGTTTCGAGGCGAATGTGGGTTAGTGGCTAGAGTGGCGGATCGCTGACCCGAAAAACGCTGGTTCGAGACTGAGTCTCGGCAGATCAGATATTTGCAGGCGCCTCCTCTTGGAAAGCAATGGCAACCTACCAAGAGTATAATTGTCTAGTTCCTCTCCAAACTAGCCGTTCGGAACCGGCGTTAAAAAGTAGCTCCCGTATATCTGTGTAAAAACAACTAAACACACTCAGCAAAGGTATATGTGGAGAGGAGCCAAAACGTCAGGGAGACCTTATATGGCACTTAAAAAAAAGAAGAAAGAATTGAACGTTTCGGACACATTCAATCGTCGATCCTCGCAATATCTGAAAATTTGTTGTAAATAAGTTTGTTAAGATTTGTGAGTATAATTTGGAAACTTTTAGTAAACATATTAGGATAAATATAATATCATTTTTTATAATTCTCTGTTGGTGATTAATCAATCCAATAAACTTGATTAATTCGATGTTTGGAAATGTCTTAACTTTGTTACCTAAAGTATTTTGGAAGATATAAGGTAAAAAACTGGGTATGCATTCCGCCTCGAAACTTAGCCCGCTTATTTGTTTAATTATTTACCTTTAAATAAGGGATCAATTTTGATGATTGTCAATCTGCCTTTGCCTCTGAGTTGAATCGTTTCTGGAATGGCCATTAGAAGGCTTGTTAGTTCGTGAAATCCATACACGACCGGATCACATAGCCGGCCAAATCTACATGACAAACATGAAAAATTTACATTAAGTTTATTAAATTCATATATAATAAATAAAATATAAAATTCAAAGAGTGAAAAGTGATGGTACCTTTTAAAGTAATTTTCCGGGAAGGCTTTTAAGGGGAGAAATTCGCTCTCCATAAGTAGAATTTCGTGCACCTCCCATGCAAATATTTGCAAAGATTTCAACTCAATATACGTAACGTCATCTTTTTTTTTAATATCCACCTAAGAGAGTAACGAAAATTTAATTGAAATAAAAAAATTCAAAAGATAATACTTTGAAAATATTTTATTTTTTATATGCAAACGCTTCCAACTCGATCGCAAACCCAAAAATCGGAAATCATTTTCTTCTTCAATCCGGTGCACATCCACAATGAGGCCGCTTCGAAAGACAATTATAAATTAAATTAAATTAGAGAACGAAGAAACGATTTTTATATTATAGACAAAAGGATCAGCCGGGATTCGAACCCGGAATCTTCACATGTGCGCTGCGATGCCTTTATAAGAGCCTTAACTCTTATCCTCTCGGCCACTGATCCCCGAACCCAAGCTGATACCTAATGTCTATATGAATTTGGAATTTCATTTTTATTTAATCTTTTAATCTCTTCCTTGTTCATGTCTCATTGTGGTTGCGACGTGGAGTGAAGAAGAAAATTATTTTCGACATTTGGGTTCGCGATCGAGTGGGAGGCGTTTGGAAATAGTTTAATTAGTCAAGCCAACTATAGAGCTGCGAAAAATGAACGAGGAAGAGATTAAAAGATCAAAGAAAAATGAAATTCCAAATTCATATAGACATTGGTTATCAGCTTGGGTTCGGGGATCAGTGGCCGAGAGGGTAAGAGCTAAGGCTCTTATAAAGGCATCGCAGCGCACATGAGAAGATCCCGGGTTCGAATCCCGGATTATCCTTTTGTCTATAATAAAAAATATTTTCTTCGTTCCCTAATTTAATTTTCTTTTTTGTTCTGAAAAAAGTAAAATAAATAATGTAGGTACTTACAAAATGTGAAAATAATTTTTCAATATCCAATTGGCTACAAAGTTGCCTCCAACGGTACCAAAATGCAAAAATGAAATCGTGTATGGTCACTGACGGTTTTTCAGGGAGAAAATCCCAAAAAGTTCTTAGAAATTTAATTTGGAAATGATCCACAGGCATCAAAGTCAGTGGAATAATTACTGAACCATCCTCAGAAAATCCAATCTGAAATATCAAAACATTTTTACTTTATCCGTAGTATAGCGAATAGTACCTAAATGGTATAAACTATAAAGTATTGTTTTCGGTCATTCGTCAAGGGTCACTTCGAAAGACCATAATGTAAAGTTTTTTATAGAATTACATTTTAAAGTACTTTACTTCTCTAAGCTAGTACTTTTTTATTTAGTTTGTTTAGTATAGCTCTAAAATATGTTTAAATTTCAAATATTGTTAGAAAAAAAATATATACGTTTCTCTGTGTGAAATGCTATGAAAAGATTTGATTAATTAAATAATAAAAGCAACTATTACTTTTGTTTTGTATACAAGTTGTAGGTTTTCATTTTCGCGGAAATCAAAAATCGTATTAAAATTATTGTTAATCGAAATATTATTTTTGGCATAATCAAATTTTGTGTGGGGTCGAAAAAAAAAATATTTCAGAGGGTGTGAAGTAAATCGCTGTAAAGATCTCTTTAATGTAGGTATTTTTATTATTAATATTAATTTAATTCACTTTGAGTAATCTCCAAAGTGAATAATTTTGTACTGGTAGGTGTTCAGAAATGGTCCAACTTAAAATTATGAAAAAATTCCCCAAATTCTTTCATTGTCTTCTCATTAAAATCGAATTTGATATCTAAAGTTTTGGAAGATATAAGGTACAGAATCATTGGCGAGTCTGACTTACAGGCTAACCGGCTTATTTAAAAAAAAAATTAATATATTTTTAATGTAGTATAAATTGATACTTCAAATTCGTACTTACTTATTAATGTATTATATTGAAACCTTAATCGTATTTAAAATTTTCAGATATAAACACCAGCGCTAGCTACTCTAAACGCTTTTCTATTAAATTTAGTGCTAATATTTACTTTTTAAACCAGTGACATCCATACTTTTTATATTTCTGCCCTCTTTCTTTCATAAAAATTGCCCCCTCCCCTTCCTCACCTCTTCAATTTCTATAATAGTCTAACTTTGTGAATAATTACTTAAAATATTTTGAAAACGTGTTCATTAATTTCAAAAATTATACTTTGATTGAAAACTAATTGCCCTTTTTGAAATGATCTCGCCTCCTCCAGTTTGGTACCGATTGGTGTAAACTAAGGTATTCGGCCCATACACGACACTATAGACAACTGGAGAAATCCGCACTAATTTTGTAAAAAATACACTGATTGCTATATGGGTTTACAGTAAAATGTGAGAAAAAATTAATAAACAGGTAATTTTGTAATTTTTCTTTGTCTCTTTGATGACTTCAGTTGTTTGTATTATTCACACCAAATAAACACGTAATTACAGTCCTGTGCTTAGATCATGAAATATATAGGCACGCCCTCTGCTACTCTCCACACAGAGTGAAGTGAGACCAACATCGCCTACAGATGACGTCACGTTCTCGCATAAATATTTTGGTAATATTAATATAATAATAAATTGCGATTATTGGAATCCAAAATAAATATTCTAAACTACGATAATTTTTTCTCAATGTATAATAATTCCTATAGTGTCCATGCTATTTCTGGGTGTTCCTACCTACAGATGACGTCACATTCTCTAGTTGATGTTGGCCTCACCAAATCGACACCAGGGCGTGTCTATATATTTCATGGTCTAAGGTCATGTGTATAAATATTTTTATGATTTTGCTATTCATTTAGAGGTTAGACCTGTCAAGTTGTTTTGATTAATGACATACTAATTTTGAAAAAAAATGAATTAATTTATCAAACCCAAATGGAAATTTGTTTTTGAATTGTGTTAAAACAAAAATTGCAACTTTAAAAATACCAAAAATTAGTATAATAACATTCGAATTCTGAAAGTAAAATTTTAATTTTTTATGAATAATTTTTTTTCTATGTTAGCAAATGAAATAATATTTCGAAATGAATATAATAATAATGAAAATGACTTCTTTTCTGCAGTGTCCATCAGAATATCAAATATTTTTAGAACAACTTCTTTACCAGTTTTGATTTATTAGTGAAATTGAAAGAACGTGATAAATGCGACTTGAAATCTGATAAGATAATGAAAAATGAAGAACATGAGGCATACAAATTTGTTATGATGAAAGTAATGAATTTTTGCATTGATTTGGAATAACAATAATAACTGCGTCAAAGTTTTTTTTTCAAATTTTTTTTTTAAATATTCCAGTAAAGTACCCTAAATTTCATTACCTAATTCCATTTTCAACCCTAATATACCAAAAATAAAAATTTGACAGTTAATGGGTATTCATCATTCTTTTGTAGCACCACATTTTGAAAGCCTCTAATCTCTTTCTAAAATTACAAATGAAGAAGTTCTTGGAAGAATCGGAGAAAGAAGAACCTTGTGGAAGAGTCTGAAGAAGAGAAGAGGTCAGATGATGGGGCACACACAGAGACATGGGGGACTGCTTAGGGATATCTTGGAGGGGGAGGTGGGAAAGAAAAGGGGAAGGGGAAGACCCAGATTAGAATATTTCAACCAAATAATTGAGGATATGGGATGCCAGACATTTAGAGGGGTAACAGCTGGCGGGCGATAGAGTCGAGTGGAGACAGATTGTTGCATCAAACCAGTCTTAGGACTGTATACTCAATGATGATGAGTTAATGGGTTATTCTTCTTACACCAGCAATCTATCGCTCTGTTTTATATTTTGTTTTTGGAAAGATATAAAATTTACACTTGATATTTAGAACATTATTTTTGCAGTTAACTACACAGCACGAAGTATGACCCATTTTTTAAAATAATTCTTTATTAATATTGTCGAATATTTCCGGATTCTTTACTTTTTTTACCGGCTCGTGCGCATCGATCGATTTTCTTATACCCACCAGGGAGCAAGCACGGAGCCAATAGATTGTCAGATAAATAATTTCGAGAATGCATACCCGGTCGGATATTAATTTCACCGCTTCCTCAATCGATTGAACATTATAAGTTTCAGCCCTCAATGGATAACCATATTTGTTTAAGTACTCCTTGGGGAGGTCTTTTAGTAATATGTGTCCTAAAAAAGTCCCTTTGGCTAACGATGTCAGTTGATCAGCCAAAATTGGAAGCCGGTGTTTCAATCGAAGACGAATTATTCGATTATTATTTTCATCGCTTATCTAAAAATTAAATAATAAAAATTAATAAATTCTGAATCCGAATCGGCATCAGGGATAATTTTTAATTTATGTCTTTCTTGGGTATATTATACATGTGAATACATAACACCCTTTCTGACATGTATTAAAAATGCCAACTCAGGTTCAGTAAAAGACACGACAGGACCCTGCTAGTTTATTTTTATGAGTTCCCATAATCAGCCCGTCTTTGCTATGAACGATGAGACTTGTATTTCTTTTTATTATTAGGGGGTTTGAAAGGGGTGTCATTGGCCAATTATATTTAAATGATAGCACATTTCCTATTGACTTTTTAGTTTTAAAATTTTTCAAAACTCGAAAGCTTCACCGGATTAATCTATAATAATTTACTGTATATTTAAATTTAGAATATCTTAATTTTATACAGTGAAGATAAAATTTTTGAGTGAATTTTTTTTAGCAAATTTATATCCAATTGGTTTTGCTACGAAAGACACCCATTGGATCTGATTTCTTTTTGACCTTTAGGGTAAATTAATCAATTCCCAAGGGGGGATACAACCCTTCTTACATGCAATAAATATTATGCAAACTAACTGGTATTTTAAAAAATAAGACACCTTCGGAATTTCAAAAAAAAAAAAAAAAAAAAATAATAATAATTTGGGAATGTAATTCATAAAGAATGTCAAAAAGTTTTTTCCCAATACACTTATTGTTATTCTCTATCTTGGTATTAAGAACAAGTTTATTTTAAATATTACAAAACTCTTTAAATGGTTCCTTTAAAATCCAAATCCAAAATAAACAAAAAAATAAATTACCTCTACGATATCGCTAATATAATTGAAGAGATTGATTAATTTGGGTACACCATAATCAAGTACTCGACATTGCATTCCAAATTGGGCGTGATATCGTGGAATAAATTCCGAGAAAATAATTTCATAATCAGGCGTATACCGTAAAAGTTCTAAAACTTGACGACCAAATTCTGAAATAAAATACAAGTTAATAAATAAATAAAATAAAATAAATAAAAATGAAATTGTCTAAATTAATAATACTATATTTTTCTGGTTTCATAATTCAATAGACATTTGTAAAAAAGGGATATGTATATATATATAGTATATATTTTTTTTTTCCAAAAAATCATTACTTTGACTGAAGGAAACATTTATACCAATATAGGTACCATGTAAAAACAAGATTCCATGAAGTAACCTAAATGGAAGAAATGAATAGTCTAATATGTGAAACTTTGTAAAAAGATGACCTGAGCTGCATATGCCCCCTACACTCTAAGGCAGTGGTTCCTAACCTTTTCCAGGGTGCGGAACACTTTTGTGAGAAATGTTAATAATAAATACATAAGCTTGTCATCAGTTATTTTATTAGAATTGGACAGTTCTAATTCAAAATTACTGTTTATAGATTTATATTTTCTAAGAAAATCACAAGAGAGTGTCATCTATTAGATCCAATGGGACGGATTATTTTAATTATGTCAGTGGGGGTTATTTTTTACCCCTTTGAGAATCGTAGGTACCTTATCGATGTGAATGAAATTAAGACCTCAGTAGTTCGATCAGTCTTGATTTATTGTAAATAGTTTATTATACAGGGTGATTCACGGTCGATGGCATGTTAAACGTTTATGGAAAACTGAAAGCAGGATTTTTCTGAAAATTTAGCACCTTACATTTTCTTACCCGTTCTATCAATCTAAAATATTTTCTGCATTGTAACGTTTCGGTTTCAATCGAAAAGTCGTAGCAACTTTATTTTTTTAAATGAAACACCCCGTATATTAACACGTTTTTAGAACAGCTCTTTTATTAAAATACTTTTTTGTTAATATTTTCCTATACCTATGTCTATCGGTTTTCAAAATAAAAAATAATTTGTGTTAAATATGGTGAAAAAATGGCCCTAATTAAACTTAAATAAATTAGTGCTCTCAATTCATGAAAAGTTGATATTTTGGTGGTAGTTTAGATAGACACGAAGTATTTAATTTAAGCCGAGAAATCAACTCCATATTATACAGGGCGTGCTAAAAAATTTTCAGAAAAATTCTGCGTTCCGTTTTTCATAAACGTCTAACGTGCCATCGACCGTGAATCACCCTGTATTTAATTAATCGTGAGTTTCATATATTTGATTCAATCACGAATCAAATGCAGGTGATTTTTGTCAGATATTAAGTAATAATAATATCTGAATTTATACCAGGTGTACCGGAAAGTCATTACCGGTTTTTCTAACAGATGTCGCTAGGCTTAGGTATGCAATGTTATGATTTGACACATATGCATTTTATTCTACTGACATCAAGCTTCAAAGCTATACATGTTATATTTTGCGAAAGTAACACCTTCATAGATTTATACCTCTTTGAAAATGTCAAGTTTCATGCCTGAAAACGTGCATTTGCGGCACGCATTACTTTTCTTATTTAATCAAAAGAAAAAAGCCACTGAAAGTCATCGTTTGCTGGTAGAAACTTACGGTGAGCATGCTTTAACCTAAAAAACATGTGAGGTGTGGTTTCGAAAATTCAAAAGTGGTGATTTCGATGCGCAAGATAAAGAACGTTCTGGCAGACCAAAAAAGTTTGAAGATGCGAAACTACAGGAGTTGTTGGATGAAGACCCAACCCAAACTCAAAAACAATTGGAAAAACAATACACCGACAACAAATGATCAATTTGAACCACGCATTGATCGAAAAACGTCCAGAATGGGCCCGAAGACACGGTAAAGTGATTTTACAACACGATAACGCGCCGTCTCATAAAGCAAAACCGGTCAAGGAAGCGTTGAAAGCACTTGGGTGGGACATATTATCGCACCCACCGTACTCTCCAGACCTTGCCCCGTCCGACTATCAACCTTTCGCATAGATGGGACACGCGGTTGCAGAGCAGCACTTCGCCAATTTCGAAGAAGTTAGAAAATGGCTCGATGAATGGTTTTGCTCAAAGGACAAACAGTTTTTTTGGGATGGCATCCATAAATTGCCAGAAAGATGAGCAAGTTGTATAGAATCAAATGGCCAATACTTTGAATAAATAAATTTTCCATTTTCTTAAAAATTACGTAGTTTTTTTCGAAAAAACCGATAATGACTTTCCGGTACACCTAGTATCTCTGTGTAAGAAATAATGAATTTTTAAATAATTTTCTAATTAATATATCAAAGAAAGTTGTTTTTGACTGCGTTTTTAAACAAGATATATATATCGCTAGACTATTGCTGGTTGAGGCTATTGGAGTCAACTGAATATTAAGTCTGGACCAAGAGAAATGAAAAAGATATGATCCATCTAGGATGCTGGATCATACCTAGATGGATCATATCTTTTTCATCCTCTCTTGGTCCAGACTATCCAGCTTCTTAGATATGGATATATATATCTTGTTTAAAAACGCGGTCAAAAACAACTCTCTTTGATATATTAATTAGAAAATTATTTATTATATTTAAATTTATTAGTTGAACAGCTTCACTCTTAAGTAAGCTAGCTAGTTTATTCCCTCGATTATAACTGCAAAATTTACAGAATGCGTACCGAGATTTGAAATAGTTTTCACCATTTTCCTTTAATTTTTATTGAAATTACAATAATATATTCAGCAAGTTAAATTAACGTAGCTTAAACATTATTATAGGTGTCTAAAATATATTTTCAATACGTTATATTAGAATTTCAATGCTTTTAAGATTATTTAATCTAATTAATTAATATTGTTTTAAATATGTGTAAATTTGAATGGTCAAATGTGCCCTCCTTCCCCTCCTCTCTCTCCCTGTACTAGTCCGTTGAAAATTTCCTAGTTACTCCCGCCTCTGGCTATTTTCGGTAAATATCACAATCTAATTAGCTCCAAATTAACCATATTCTTCTTAATAAATGGATATAATTATTTTTTAAAAAAATATAAAAAATTTCGGTGAAATATTATGCTGAACACTTTGTTAATACTTGCGATTTCCTACCTCCCACTGGCTTATTTAGATAATGATTTTTAAAACTCTTAAATAGAATTCATTCAAATAGGGGTATTATTTTAGTAGACAGGGAATGGTGAAGTATTTTAATTGTTCATGAAAAAGGTGTTTTTACGGCCTCTCGGATTACAACCAAGTGTTGTTTAATTAGGATGGACATCCTTATAAATTATTGAGCGATTGGAATTAGGTGTACACCGTCTTTGGAATTATGTGGAATTATTTTGGAATTCATTAGATAATGGCCCTTTATCTATTGTCTTCTACTTGGAAATGAAAGTGGAAGTGGAAGTAGGTGTACACGATATTAGGTCGCGGTTCACCCCTTGGAAATGGATTAAACTCTCTGTCTGTCTGTACATTCAAATACCCACGTTAACTTAAGAACGAAAAGTCGTATAAAGTTCGTTTTTGTGATACAATATTTCTATCCAATGTGAAGAAGTGACTAGATTTTGGTAAAAAATAGTACCAAAAATTGACGGAGGTGAGGGGAGGAAGTTTTTTTTTAATCTGTATCTTATGTCTGATTTGGATCAAATTTTGCACAGTCAGCCTTTAAGGTCTTAGAAAACGATATAATTCAAAAATCAACTTCCTAAAATGACCAGGATGAGCGGGCAGGTGTATGATAAAGTCATCATCACATATTTTATAATTTATAGGTAAATTTAAAATAATTAATCGTTATTTTTCTCTTACTAATATAGAAAAACATATTATATTTATTAAATATTAATATAGTTTGAAAATTTTAGGTAATTTTTCAATTTCTAATAGAAATTTTTTCTGTTTTATTTTCCATGGTGTTTCGTCCATCCTGGGTGGCTTCATGTCTTCTTCTTCTCTTCTTGGCTTCATTCTACTCGCCATCTGAATCTGGGCATCATAGCTTCACATTCAATATAAGTACAAAAAAATTTTTTACAAGCATGGCGTTTATTTATTATATAGGGATCAAATAGTTTAAAAAATTAGGTATTTTTGCAATTGAATGTTTTTTTCTTTCAGATTTCATCCTACAACTTTTAATTTTAGATTAGAGATTTTATTAATAAAAACAAAATCAATAAAATAAAATTTAATTTTTTAAATTTAAAATTGCTTTTCATAAATATTTAGAGTAAATTTTTCATTTTCATTTGAGAAATTCATAGTAAAAATGATTTAATTTTTCATTTTTTCAATGCAAATTGTAATTAAAATTTAAATTGTTTAAATTACTGATTTTTAAGAAGGATTAAAATAACATCCTAATAAATTGCTTTATTCGAAATTTATCATATTCATTTTGGCCTTTTCATCAATTCATCATTAAAATTTTTAATTTTATAAATTTTTGCATAGAATTCAGTCTAACTATTTTTTTAGACTATTTTTCAAATTGAGATTTTTATTAGAAATTATATTCAGATAGGATAGCAAATGATAGATTTACAGCATACCCTTCAATCGTTATTAGATGGATCAACTAGTCCAAAGGATCAATGGAGGATGGATCTTCAGAGGGCGGATTTATCTTCACAAAGTAAGAAACTCTCCTTAGAATTGGTAGTTTTCTGGGTCTAAGATTATCGAATGTTGTTTTATTAGTCGTTAGGGTGCCAGGTTCATCGCCTCTCCCACCGTGGGATCCGCTACAAATGATGATTGCATGATATAATTTTTAAGATTTATTATAAGCTCAAAAAAGAGGGATAGAATTAGCAATAGGTGTAGGAGGGTGGGAGGGATACGCCATGCCAACGTAAGGGATGCTAATCTGTTTTCGAGATGTTTCTAGAGATAACTGTCTACGAGAACAGAGAGATGACTTCTAGGTCTTCAGTATGGGGTGTTGTAGTTATTCAAGGTGAATATTACAGTTGGAATTTTTTGAATTTTATTGAAAAGATTGAGATTGTCATCTGCTTGATGAAACTATATATATATCGTATCTATATAAATAAATACAAATCTTTTATAAAAATCAATCTTCAAACGTTTATTAAAATTTCAAATGTTTCGGACAGGCAATATTTAAAATTTAGAATTTACAAGCATAAATATTCATTTAGAACAAAAATTCTAGTAGCTAGCTATTCAACTAACCTGGGACACAATTATGACTTTTCTAAATCTAAAATCTTAGAAAAGAGATTAATTTTTTTAGAGAGGATCGAAATTTTAAATAGTAACAATTAACAAAAGTTCTAATATAGACTGTTTTCCATTTATTCATCAAAACTTTTAAGGAAAAATAATTTTTCATAATTATATATATATATATTTATTTATATATATATTCAAGGTAATTTAATCAACAAGAAATATCTACTTTTCAAAATATTTAGTATTTGTTTAGTGTTGCTTTACATACATTTTTCATAATATACTTGTATTATTTAATGAAAAAGAATTTAAAAATATAAATTATTGTTTATGAAAATTTTATGATTTCAATTTTTTAATATTCGGCCGTTCTAATACGGTCCGTTTGGGAATCACTGCTCTAAGGAAACCAAACATTCTTCTCCATGGATAGCCCGACCAATTAGCATACACATGACAGAAAAGGTCTCAATCAATGAAACGATCGCTGATGTTGGTAAATGTCTTCAAATTTCTACAACTTAAAAAATAATTCACTCTTTCTCGGATCTAATAGATGACAGTCGCTTGTGATTTTCTTCTTCTTCTTCAAGCGCCATATAATTGATTCCAAGAGGCAGCGATTACTGTGGAGAGTATCCTCTCCATTGTAATTTTCCTGGGAAAATTTTTCACAGGGGTGGTTTTCCATTGCCTTCCTCTGATGGGATCAGATTATAGTCGGTCAAATATTTGCAGCGAGTCGGGCTAGAACCCGCGCTATCATGATTAGAAGGCATGCTCTATAACCACTCGGCCAACCTGATTCCCAATTTTCTTAGAAAATTAAAATATATTTCACTCGGCAACTTGAACTCTTATATTCAATTTGTAAAAGTCATTTTGTTGCCCTTCGAATTTTTAAGAACCTAATAAATTTTTTTTTGAATTATTTGAAAAACTTGTAAAGTTTTTTTCCCCTAGAACATTTTAGGAAACCGATTTTTCCATTGTTGGTATTTCCCTAAGCCCATATGCAAAATCTGGTCTAAATCAAACAAAGGAAACAAATTTTAAAAACCCTCCTCTCCTAATTTTTGAACCAATTTCAACCAAAATCTATTCAGCTCTTAATAAATTATAAAAATATCTAAATATAAATTTTTTTGATATCTTCTAAATAAATTTTAGAGCTAGAGCGTACACAAAATTTGGTTGCTCACACAATTAACATACTAACAGATATTTTGACATAATAATTAATATATCTTAAAATATAATTTTTTGGATGTTCACTATATTAAGTTTTATTGTTGACCAAAACGCCGTGAATTCATAATTTTTTTTATCAAAATACCATCAACCTTTTTTGAAATATTTCGAAAATACCAAGCAATAAAAGGACTTTTTAATGCAAGATTACAATACTTGACCATACTTATATAGTTATTTCTCGCTTTAATTAAATATTCTTTACAATCAAAACGAGAATAAGGCAATACTCCATTTCAAAGGAGCTTAAAAAAATAGACTAAGACTTTGCTTATGAAAGGTGTATTTATTGTAAAAAAAAATTATTTTATGAATGTTTCATCATAGACGGGTAATAATAATTAATTAAAGTTTAATTTCAAAGATAAAATTGATATTAAATAAAATGAAAATATTTTATTTTTTATTTTTTGGGTCTTCTCTATAATAAACAAAAACAAGTCAACCTGTGTAAAAAGATAGAAGATTAATGAAAAATGATAAATTAAATTTTCCTACTAATTCCTTTCTTGTCTCGGGTCAAGAAATCAACATTGATAAAAGAAACAAAACCTAACGGGCTTTTATTGGAATATAAAGACATTTTTTTAGTTGCATCGCGGACGTCGAACAGGCAAGGTGTTTTTACTGGAGATACGAGGTTCTTCAGAGAAGAGATGCCCAGCATCCTGGTAAGCTAATTCCTTTTCATTTAGTAATATGATGACTAAGTTAAATGGATTTTATCAAAAAGAAATAATAATTTATTTTATTTTTAGTGGACATAGAGAAAAGAAGCAAAGTGTGGATTGGAGAACACGTGATCCTACAGATGAGATTCTCAGCAACTGGTAAGTCTATTTATCTTTTATTTTTATAATGTATTTAGATATTTAATCTATATTGAGTCGATATTGATGAGGCACTCCAAAAAAGAAGATAAATTATACTATCTTTTTATTCATAAACCCACGTTTCGGAGGCTATTCCCTCCTTCTTCAGGGTCTGTAATTAATTAAAATTGGATTTGCCCATCATTACAAACAAAAACATCACAAATTTTTTTATAAATACATTTAATTTATAATTATATACTTACAATTTTTTTTTTTAATCAAAAATATTCTACTCACTTTGAAAAGTCAGTGAAGGAAATCCAATGCGACATTCCCCTTTGTCTCCTCTTTCAGTGGCAGTAACAATAATATATTGTATTTCATTCTCAGCAGAATTATAATGTAGTAATGATTTGCAAATTTTGATATAAATATATATCATTAGCCAAATCCACTCCCAGATAAAACGTGGACCTAGCAGTATTGCGCATAATTATTTGACTTATACAGTATAACAATGTGTAATATCCTTTAATTACATTTTATACATATTATATATACAAACTTCTAATAAATTATTTATTCATTTATTTTATTTTATTATTATTATTATTTTAAATTTTGTGATGATCTTGTTTGTAATGATGGCCAAATCCCATTTTAATTAATTACAGACCATGAAGAAGGAGGGAACACCCCCCGAAACGTCGGTTTATGAATAAAAATATAGTATAAATTATTTTCTTTTTTTGGACTGCCTCATCAATATCCAATCAATTACACTTATCAGTCCGTCTCCAAAAATTACTCCAATCTTATTTAATCTATATACCTATGTATAGAAGTAGATTTTTTTTTTACATTTTTAATAAATTGTTTAATACTTCTTTCATCAATCAGCATGCTCTCTGAACGGGGCTTCTCCCTTAACAAATTTAAATATTAGAAAGTATTACAAATTATAATTTTTGAGTTAATTTTATTTAAATTGAAAGTTTCTTTGTGCCGAGAGTAGCAGAAGTTTTATAAATTAAAGGAGACCATAAAGTGTTTGTCTTCTGCTTGAATAATAAATTTTTTAATTTATTTATAACGAGACTATAGTTTGGAGGGCTTTGCCACATTAATTCATGTGAATCTCTTGTAACAGACTGATGAAGAGGGTAAAGCCCCCAAAACTATAGTCTCGTTATAAATAAATTAAAAAATTTATTATTACACCAGAAGACACACTCTTTTATTGTCTCCTTTTATTTGAAATGAAATGAAAATACCTCTTGGGTCTCCTTTAATTTTTGATTTCTTAAATTTAATTTATAATGATTTGTAATTAAAGATAAGAGTAAATAGATATTTTATTTAATATGGATTTACTATGAGTTAAGGATACTGGGTAACTTATTTCACATTAAAATTAAAAAATTAAAAGATATAAAAAAGTTTTATATCTTTTAATTTTTTAATTTTAATGTGAAATAAGTGACCCAGTATCCTTAACTCATAGTAAATCCATATTAAATAAAATATCTATTTACTCTTATCTTTATTAAAGATGTTTCACCTTGCACCAACACCACAATCTCTACTGATTTGTAATTAGTTATAAGTGACTTTTAAAATGAGTAATTTGATTAGTTTAATAAATAGAAATAAAAACACCTGCTTGTTTATGCTTTTATCATAATAACGCCTGGAAATTGCAATACATTCATTTAAAGAATTATATTTTTCGCATTTTATATTGGAACTTTAAAGCTGGAATACCCTAAATCTAAATAATTCTTTGCAATGTAGATTCAAACCTTTTTTCAACACAATGAACTTTCTAGAACTTGCTATTTTCGAGTTTCATGGATTCTTTTGATTTTTTTCTGTCTGCCTGGGTGTCTATGATTCTGACATCCACGATAACTTTAAAACGAAATTTCGTATAACTTTGCCTTTCTTGCCAAAAAGTCTGCATTTTAACTACAAATAGCTGCTCATATTTTGAGTTTTAAGCTTCAGAACCTTGAATTGAATCATTATATATCATAGTAATGAGCTATAACTTAGTATTTATGTTTGTATCGATTCTTGCAAGATTAACTTATTGACTTAAACTTTTAAAAAAAATTCTCAAAACACCAAAATTAACAGAGGGGATTTTGAGTATATAGTGAAACAAATACTTTTGCTTATTTTGGAAAAAATTCATATACCCCAGTAAGTATTTTATATAATAATTATGTAAACTTTCTATTTATTTCTAAATTGCTCCTCACAGTTAAATGAAATTTCGTAATTTTTTTAAGACTTGTTTTAGCGAAAGTTTGATTTCAAAATTTTTAACTGTAATTAACATGATTTAAAACAAATAATTTATTAAAGTCCCTGGAATTTACGCAACAGTTATCACTGAAAAGTATAGGGCTTACCTAAATTTAAGGGGCTCCTGTAGTGTGCTGCCACCTAGAGATTATTTTATGAATTAGTTTAAAGTCGCGGCGGACTATTTCGATTACTCTGATATTTTTTTGTAGCCATATCATTATCACCATAATGGGATAATCAGACTTAAGACTGTTTTGATGCAATTACTAGCGTCAACATTTTTATATGCCCCGACAAATTGCAAGAATTAATGAATATCTAAAAACATTCAAATTGCTGGAAATTTATTTTTAACGCTTGGTTTTGCCAAATATCTCGTAATCTAAGTACTAGTCTTACCATAAAATCCTATATTATGTTTTTAGATTTTAGAATATCTATATATCAAATTAAGGTTTTGTCTGTACATTGGTCCAAATCACGCCAAATTTTGCTTGCACACGTTTTAAGCAAAGTTATGAACGAATACACCTTCAACAGATTCCCTGTCTGTCTGGTCCAAATCACGCCAAATTTTGCTTGCACACGTTTTAAGCAAAGTTATGAACGAATACACCTTCAACAGATTCCCTGTCTGTCTGTATGTTTGCGTGGTTTCCGTGAAAAGTTGCTCACGATTCAAGGGATTATTATGAAATTTCATATTTGCATCAGATGTCTTCTAACTTACGTTTATTGCTATATAACGTTTTGAAATTTTGACCCCAAAAGTGGGTTTGGGGGGCACATTAATGGAAATTATCAAATAACTCCTAAACTATTAACTCTACGGCAAATTTTGTTATGAGCAAAGTTGTAGAGGATGGATTTCTGACAACTTTTGTTTAAAAAAATTCCCCAAAAAACCACACAAAAATGGGAGGATGGTGAAAAAATGTAATTTCTTGCCCTTGGAGCAAACTCAACCAAATTTTGTATGCATAATCTGTGGGCAAAAACTGGGTGCAGGTGCGACGTGGAGGGTGGGGTGGAGGTTGATGTGGAAGGTGCAGGAGGTGGAGTTCAGTGATGAGGGGGCTCGGGGTAGGTGTGGGTGTGGAAAGGGGGTGGGGCTTCGTAGCCCTCTGGCCAGCAAGAGAGCCTCCGAAGGCGGGCCTTGCAGCTAGTAGACTATAAAAAAGGGAGTTATATTTAATTATCCATTGAAACTACCGTTTGAAAATAATAAAATTTGATTTTTTTTAATGAGTTTTTGGTGGTCAGATTGATGATTTGGAAAAATTTTCAAATTGGATCATCTATGGTAGAAAATTAATGAAATATCACTGACATGGACTTATCAAGTGACTTTAATCTTCACTAGAAAACGATAATTAGAAATCAATTTTATAATTTCTCCAAAGTTATTCTAATCAGGAAAAATCAATAAAATCAATACAATGTGAATTTTCAAATAATAGTGTACATACGTCTATATAAACAAATTTATTCATGCTAAATTAAAGGAAATTTTCCATAAATTTGTAACATGATTTAATAAAAAAATCTTTCCATTTAAAAGGGAAAAGAAAAATGTGAATTAGCAGGAGATGAAAAAAAATATTTTTTCAAATTCCATGGAAATAATAAGAATGTAAGGTATATTGATTTTCGCTTACCTTGAATCTTTTCGACTTGCAGTATTGATTGCTCTTTTCGGGACATGCTGATAATAATTTCTCCATTTGCTTCCTCATCAATTGAAATTGAATTATCGTTTATCTAAAAATATAACAACATAATAAATATTTAAGTTTTAGTAAATCAATTTTTTATTCACAAAATACAAGCATTACTAGAGATAATATTTTGAATTGTTAATGAGCTAACCGAAACTATTTATATTATGTATATTTTATGCAGTGGCAAAACTTACAATTTTTAACCCCTGGTTCCTATTAAAAAAATACAATTTTTTATCTTATTGTATTATTACGTTAAAAGATAGTACAGTAAAAACATTTAGGCTTCATGTAACAACCCCATCCCCCGGGGACGCATTGTGTGGTTCCGCCACAGATTTAATGAAATATTTCTAATAAAATATATAACTTTCTGATATCTTATTCTGATTTCAAATGGTGTATATCATATATTCTTGACCAATTTCTACTTAAACCGGAAACGCCAATAACCCGTATGAAATAAAACACTTTCACATGATTTAAAAAGGATTTGTAAAAATTTATACGAAAATCTAAAATTTTATCTTCAAAATACATATAAATTAGAAAAAATAAAATGAAAAAAGTTATGAAATTATCATTCACCCTTCCTCTATTTATGTCTGTACTATAATATATTTTATACAGAGTTAAAAGAGTATATTTTAGTTTTAATATCTCGAAAATAATTTCGTTTTTAACCCTCTCTGGGAAGGGGAGTTGTTGATAAGGAGGGAGCATTATCAACTTTATTATGAATTTCTAGAAAAAATAAAATATTATTTTTCAAAAAACTAAACACATTTTAAATAGTATATTTCATACAAAGTTAAAAGAGTATATTTTCCTTTTAATATCTCGAAAATAATTACTTTTTGAAACCTCTCTTGTAAGGGAAAAATCTAAATTATTCGGAAATCTAAAAATTTATCTTCAAAATACATATAAATTAGAAAAATAAAATGAAAAAAGTTATGAAATTATCATTCACCCTTTCTCTATTTATGTCTGTACTACTATAAAAGCCAGAATATTCCTATATCCATTCTAGAACAAGATTTCGTGAAGATGGCTTAGTTAGGCCTATCATCATCATTAAGTATACAGTCCTAAGACTGGTTTGATGCAACCACCCGTCTCCTCTCGACTCTGTCCCCCGGCAGCTGTTTGACCTCTCTAAGTGTCTCGCATCCCATATCCCCAATTATTTGGTTGAAATATTCTGATCTGGGCCTTCCCCTTCCCAGTTAGGGCCAGAGTGACAAATTGGATAAGCGCTAAGATAGACAGAAAACGAAAATTAAAAGTAAACCTTTAGAAGTTATATGTATTCATTCCCTCGAAATTTATTTAATCAGAAGATTAATTACGGGAGGGTTGAAAATTATGCGGGCTCAAAAATAGAAAATATTTTTTATAAGGAGGTGTATCCCTGTAAAGAACTCTTAGAGTAGAAATATGGAACATTTTTTGAGAATCCCAAATCGACCATTTTTAGCCCCCCCCCCCCCTCTCCCCAAAATAAAGAAAAATTAAACAAAAGTATGGGATAAAGTCGAGTTAATTCTGAAATTTCTTTTATGCATTGATGGATAAGCCCGAGGAACTTCCCTTACTCTCTCTATTTGCAATGAGTTTGACTTCTGACCTTTTGATATATATAATAGAAATGATTGAATTACATTATTGAGTAAATCTTGGATTGTGCAAACTCCATATTCTGCAGTTTCGAAGGGTCGTTTAAATACACGCTTGTAGGCCTCAGGTAATTGGTTGACAGAGACGAGATTGCCGGGATGAGTTTTTAAAATGCGATGAATATGCTGAACAAATCGTTTTATTTGCGCCTCAAAAGATAAAATGACTAATCGATGATCTCCTTCGCCAATAACCTGAAAATAAAAAAAAAATATATTAGTTTATTTATTTATATAAATCACAAAAATATTTATTAGAAATCCAAACTTTTCGGGAGAAATTATTCCTTTAACAAAGGAATTTGGAAAAATATTTGCTTTTTTTTTGGATTTTCGGCCTTTCTAGCCATAAGCCAATTTTCGATACTACTTATTATTATTTTTTTTAATTTGTCTCTACTCCGGGGTCAGATATTAGCCGGATGCCTCAAGTCGGATTCGAACCCAGATCCATTTGGTTAGCAGGCTAGGACGCTATCCCTAGCCTAACCCGACCCCCAAAATATTTGCTTTAAAATAGGAAATATAAAGAAACAATAAAAAAATATTTTGAAAATAGACATTAATACAGATTGTTCTGCAGATGAAATTTCCCTGAATTAAAATAAAAAATATAAATATTTACAATTTTTATTTTTTTAATATCTGATAAATATTAGAAAAAACTCCATATCTGACCATTTGTTAATTTAAACTTTCCATCAATACTAAAATTAATGTTTACTTTACCATACCCGGTATGCTCAAGTACCTATTGTAATCGTGCATAAAAAGGGTAATTTTTTTGATTTAATTTTTCGAAACATCTCAAAAACTACTGCAACTATTTTGATTTAAAAAATTGCGCAAATACATGGTGTTTTATTTTTCTAAATTTCGTTCTTTATCTAGAATTTTAGATAAAAAACGCAATTTCGAAAAATTCAATACAAATCAATACTTCAAACATATGTCGACAGCAACATGTATTAAAAGAAAGTTACTTAAGATCAAACATCTAAATTAAATCTAATAAGATCTTTGATATTAATTTATTTTTTCTAAAGTAAATTTAATAAATAGGTACCTACAATATTACGACTTCTACTCAAACCGACCATGTGTGAGTGGATCAGACCGCTAAAAGTTTAGATATATGGACTGGAGATCCTCAAAAAATAAAAAAATATATAAAATAAAATTATAAAATTTGATAAAAAGGGAGAGCCAGATTATGATAAACTCAGCAGTTCTACTGCCAAATTTAATAAGAATTACTTTTTTTAAATGATAGTAAACATAGATAAATAAACTGACACGTTCTGATGTGGCCATCCACTTGATTTTACCATACACTTCTGGTTGAGTTTGGTCCAAGGGTATATATTTTCATTTTTTCACCCTACAACCCCCCACCTCATCTTGGTCGGTTAGTTTTTGCATTTTTAGACTTCTTGGGGCCCACGGATTATGTATATAAAATTTGGTTGGGTTTGATACAAGGGCCTATATTTTTATTTTTTGACCCTACACCCCCCCCCCATTTTGGGAGGTTAGTTTTTGCATTTTTAGACTTCTGGGGCCCATGGATTATGAATACAAAATTTGGTTGAGTTTGGTACAAGGGCCTAGATTTTCATTTTTTGACCCTACGCCCCCTCCCCCATTTTGGGCTGTTAGTTTTTGAATTTTTAGATTTCTGGGGCCCCACGGATTATGTATACATAATTTGGTTGAGTTTGCTCAAATGGCCTAGATTTTTAATTTTTAACCCCCCTCCGCCCCCCTTAATTTTGAGTCGACATGCACCAAAATCTAATCAGCTCTTAATCTCAATGCACCAAAACTACGTGTGGAATTTGGTTTTGATATTCACATTAGTTTCTGAGCTAGATCGTCCACAAAAATTTGCTAACGCACAGACTAACTAACAACCATACTAACAACCAGACTAGCAGACATTTGGACAAAACAATTATTGTCTCGAAAAATATAATTTTTTTGATGTTCACTTATTTGGGCTTTTTTGTAGACCGAAATGCCATGGTTTTGCCCAATTTTTTTAACCAAAATAGTTTCAGTCGTTTTTGAGATATTTCGAAAAAATAAGCAAAAAAAAAAAATATTTTTTTTCATGCACGATTACAATAAATGACCATACCCTGTATGGTAAAGTAAAAATGTAGTTTTAGTGTTTTAGCTAGAAAATGAGTTGTAATTAAGCTAAAAGTAAACGGTGAGTTGGAAATTAAATAAGAACCTTCTTTCAATTAAGAAATTAAAATATTGTTGTCCCATATGGATGACCCTTCAAAAATAGATCTAAATCGTATTTTTTAGTGTTTTGACCAAAAATATCTTAAACCAATGTAAAAAATTTGATAAATGCCATGAGAATCAGCATATATACTCTAACATACTAGGATCCATTGTTATGTTGACTGTTTAAAAGTAAGTAATTATTATTTTTGAATTTTTTTTGTTGACTTACTTGCACAATGTCTGGAATAGCGTCAAGCAATTCGGATAATTTGGTAAATCCATAATCGGCAATTCTGCACTGATAGCCGAACGATCGATGATAATGAGGGATGAAATGGGTGAAGAGCAGCTGTCCGCGTGGCAATTCCCGAAATATATCATACACTTTTTGACAAAACGAGATCAGCTTGTTCTCGAGTTGGGGTGAAACGCAATTTGTCACGTCTAAAAACAAATCAAACACATTTTTCGAAATTATTTATATCGGATATAATAAAAAAAATTATTAGTGGGGGAATCAAGCATTCCTTATCCATTATAGAAATGTCTATAGCCATTGATTTAAAAAAGGTGTTTAATTAGAAAAAAATTAAATCTACCTACAACCAAACGATGAAATCGTTACATGAAATCACTTTTTGAAGTCGCTACCAAACATATATATTTTATGAATCGCACTCGACGCAGTACTTAGTACGTTTGGTGTGTAATGATGACAACATCGCGTAAGCTCGCTTATTATAGTTTGTTTGGCACCGACTTCAAAAAGTGATTTCATTTAACAATTTCATCGTTTAGTTGTAACTAAATTAGACAATTATTTTATACCTTTTAGTGCATTTAATTTTATTGAAGTCTGTTTTTTTTCTAAAAATTATTTTTATTTTTCTCTTTTTAGTGATGTTAAGAATAGTGACTTATAATAATACCTTTTTGCATGCATCTCGTAAGAAAAAGTTTCGGGCGAAGCAATCAAAAATTGATACTTCATTATTAAATACATTTTTTAAAACAATTATTTTACATAAAATAAATATACATTGAATTTTGAGGCTTCAACTTCAGGAATTACTTCTCCACTATCGATTGTCCTTGATCTTCTTGAGCTTGCGATTATCTTTATAGACTTGTTTTTAATAAGAGGAAAAAATTAATTAAATAAAAAACCTCTTTGCCATCTTGATCCTCTCAGGATCTCCGATTTTTCCAATCATTCCTGCTTATCATCAGAAATTGATAATAAAATTCAATTCATAAATAGAGAAATTATCTCGAAAGGTTAGCGGGTTTTAAATGAACGTTTTAAGATTGTTTTTTTTTAAGATTTTATTTCTTATAATTTCGATTATTTGTACATAAGAATTGGAGATTTCCGTTATTTTGTCATTGATCATATCATCAGAAGTTGGTCAAATTAATATGGGACTACCCCTAAGGGATCCCATTTCCAATAAAAGAAGAATCATTGAAATCGGTCCATAAATAAAGATGTTGTGCCTGAACATACATAAAAAAAGGTCCAATACCAATGAAATTTATTTGGAACCAATCGGGAACTATCCTGAACCAATGCAAAAAAAATCATCGAAATCGGTCCACATGGTAAAGAGAAATAAATGTTCAAACACAAAAAAAAAAAAAAAAAAAAAAAACGAAAAAAACCCAGACATTTCCTTGAATTGATAACTCCTTCTTTTTTTGAAGTCGGTTAAAAAGAAGAAGACCGTCGGAATTCACAAATATTTAATTATTATATTAACGAAAAAGATTATATCAAAGATGTGAAATTAAAAGTGAGTATGATGAATTCCTTTTTAATTGTAAACGAGAAAATCTTGAAATGTCAAAATTATACATAAATATTTGGGGAGGTGGGTGGCCACGCGCGCTAGAGCATCGACCGCTCTGCATCGTTGCCTTGTTAACGATGTTGGAGTGGACTTTTTCAAGACTTTTCTTAATAAATTATTCAAAATTTATTTCCCCATTTAAATAATGATTTATTCTCCTTAGTTTAGTCGGCTAAATCCCGAAGAAAAATCGATGTTGAAAGTTGAAAATGACGTTTTAATTAATTGTTTTATTCTTAATTTGTGGTTTTCTTTATCTTTGGGCTGCCTTTTTATCGATTGATCATTAAATTCTTCCGGTTCATCAACAATGCAGAAAATCTTTTGATATTTAAATTTCCTAATTATAAGATTTAATATATTAGATGTATTTTCTTTTGGAGACGGACTGGTAGAATTTTAAATGAGAATAAATGGAAGAAAGTCTAATGATAATGAACAATATAATTCTCAATAAAAATTTATTCGAACGTCATTTGTATCCTCCTTAAAAGTCGATGTTTCGGAGGAGCTTCTCTCCTATTTGAGGGTCTTCAAATTAATATAAAACAATTCAAAAGATAAAATTTTTTTGAATAACCAAGAGAAAAAAACACATTAAAAGGCCTGCATTGAAGGAAAAATGTTGTCCTCTTCTGCTATTGTCTTTCCAGTGAGCGGGCTTACGATCTGAGTCGCGTACCATAAATGCATTCGTTTAAATACGGCATGCGCCCATTTTGGGTGGATACACAACAATACTTATTGCCAATGTTGTTAAATAATAAGTATTTAGATACATTTTTGTGTATTTAGCCTCGTATTTAAATATTTGAAAATGCAGAGTAATCAATTCACAGAGTGATTGACTCTCACACTCAAAAAAATATTTAGATGCCCATATCTCTCGAAATAGATTGATAGTTACCTTCTGATTTAACATTTTCTATCTGTTTGGCACGGAGTCCTATCGGTCCTTGTCGTATTCGTATTTGTGGCACACAAGTAACAAGGTATTCCAATGGCACTCCTTCTGTGTCCTCCTCAAGGGGTTCGAACTCGGCAGCGTAACATTGAGGTAAACTGAAATTAAAAAAAAAATCAACTCTTGTAGTAAAAACAGCCAAGTGCTAGTAGTCCAAGAGCTTGTGACAAATTTTGATACAACTAGCTTCTTCTTCTTCTTTAAACCTATAGGTTTGTTTCTTCCAGAATGTCATACCATCTCTTCTTGGGACGACCGCTATTTCTTATTCCAACTGGCTTGTTTGTCATCACTTTCTTTACCAATCGGTCTTCTGGAATTCTTCTCACATGCGCATACCATTCCGCTCTTCTTCTTTTAACCCATTCGCCCACCTTTTGTATTCCACATTTTTCTCTATTATCTTCACTCTTCATCCTATCGAGCCTGGTCACGTTCATTATCCTTCGTAAAGTCTTCATTTCAGTCGTTTCCAATAATTGAGAAGTTTTTTGCAATGTCGGGTCTTGTCTCTGCTGCTTAAGTTAATATTTAACGTACTACGGCTTTGTAGACTCGTACCTTGGCCTCCGTTCTTAAATAATGATTTGACCAGATATACAACTAGCAATAATGCGTAATAGTACAGTCTATAGTTGTTTTGGGAATGGCCAGTCTGGCTGGCTGTAGCAGGTGGACCAGATACTGAGCAAGTTGAGAGTTAGGTAAAAAATATCTGTTAAAAAATATTATTGATTCACAATGAAATTATAAAAATTATAATTTAAAATCAATTATAAACATAATATATTCACCTCAGACCATTTGAGTGGGGTGACGTGGAACCAGACTACGCCAATGGGTATTTGCACAATATGAAAAAAAATATATTTTTGATGTATACTGGAATTTTAATAGCGTGTTAAGTAAATTTTTTTAATAATAATTCCAAAAAGTCAGACCGTTCGGGTGCTGTTAAAAAACTGCCAGGCGCGATAAAAAACATTCCATGGGCTAGAGTGAGAAAGGCTAAGGGAAAGAACGAATGTGAGAGAGAGCGTTTATCTGCAGCTTCTTATGGTGGATTATATGTTTATAAATTTTTGATTTTATCACTTTTAGGTTATACAAAAACTATTAAATCAATTTAAAGTATATTAACTTAAACAGGTGTTCACACAGCAACTAATTTTGTTCCAAAACTTTTAGGCCGGATGAGTGTCAGTCTGTTAGTAGATCTGGTTAAACCACGTCAACGGTCAGAGCCAATGAAAACGCAGTACATGAGGACCGTAAGAAGCTGCAGATAAACGCTTTTCATATTGTGAAAATACCCATTGGCGTTCTGTGGCTCCATGTCACCCCACTCAAATGGTCTGGGGTGAATATATTATGTTTATAATTGATTATAAATTATAATTTTTATAATTTCATTGTTCATCAATAATATTTTTTAATACATATTTTTTACCTAACTTTCACAATGCGCAGAACTTGGTCCACCTGCTACAGCCAGCCAGACTGGTCATTCCCAATACAACTATCATAGACCGTACTATTACGCATTATTGCTAGTTGTATCATATCCATAGTCAAAATTTGTCAGCAGCTCTTGGACTATAGTGGAACTTGATTCCAACACCCTAGCGTACATTTTAATGATTAACAGTTTAGATAGAAGGGTGTTTTATAATACTTTTCCTAATTAAAAATGATTACATTTTTTGTGGTGTTAGCTACAATCCTAATTAAAATGTAAACCCTAAATTTGAAAATACCGATTTTAATAGCATTGTTACTTCTTCCTTTACCCTCGGGGTTTTGACTACATTGATGTATCTTTCCATCGATTTAAGCCTTTGTTTGCAGAATCAATCCATATATTTCATTTATTTTACGAACTATATTGACCAATTCTAATAAATGGGGTCCTATTTTATGTTAGTACCAAACTCTATAACGGATTGCATATTGTATTATAAAATAATTTTACCTGTTTAGTGGTAAAATTCCGTTATGAGATCGCAAGAGGCTGTGGAGACGATTGGCAAAGACTTGCAAGGGGACACGGACATTGGCTAGGGGGGGTGCCAGGTCCATCTCTGCCCAGCCTTTGGGGTTGTTCACTTTGACTGCATGGCGTTGGCAAATGGGCCAGAGAAGAGTTTGGCAAGTTTCTCCGGAAATGGACTGTTGGGCGCTGGCGTTCGAAGCCGCATCCTCTTCCTTGTAAATCGGGCTCTGTCGATAACTGGGATTCAATACCACCTGCAATCATACCGAAAACATAGTATATTGTATATCTTATTATATTAAACGAACAATTCTTGTATATAGTATCGGGTTCTCGAAAACGGCTCTAATGATTTGGATGAAATGGAAAACCTACCATTATTTTAACACTCTGATTAATTTTTGGTACATATCAGTACACAAATGTTAGTATTTTATTACTGTGCTTTTTTAGTTTTTCTAAATATCTTGAAAATGGCCTAACGAATTTTGATCAAATTTAAAAGTCTATTTAAGTACTTTAAAGTTCACCAAAATGTTTATATACTAGTAATGTTTGAGTATCTTCAAAGTGAATTTCTTCATTCGAAAGATGAGCCTAAGACCGCGGAAACCTCAATGAACATTTTTTGGTTTACATTTCGACAAATAATATTAATAAATAGCTTTTAATTGAAGCACAAAGTTACCGAGCATCCAGGCAGTTAGATATTAGATTACTTAAGATAAGAGGAGAAGCAGCCAGGAGAATAAAACATTTCAATTTTTAATGATGACGTTTCACTTGGAAAATATCTAATTGAAAAGTTAACTTGAACACGCCAAGCCCGTTGTCTTAAGTAGTGAATGTCTTAAATGTTAAAAAAAAGTTAAATAAAATCCTTCTTACAATTCTACCTGCCGGAGAATCGTTGGATATCATAATAACATCAAGAAAATGCAATAAATCTGAATAGCTGATTGAAATTTGAAAACGTTTCAGAAAGATTTTGAGAAAAACGTGGAGTGGCATCGAATGATGAGGCACTTCTTCTAAAAGAGAGACCATCTGCATCCGAAGCATATTCGGGGTCGAACGTTCTGTGTACGCATATGAAATTTCAATACGTCGGAATCCAACCTGCAAAGAGTAAAGACAAAAATTCAATTCAAATTGAGTACTTACTTAAATAGTTAAGTTAAATAGATATAAAAATTGAAATTTACTTTTTTCTTATGAACTTGTGAAATGAGATATTGGGCGTCTTGTTTCGATCCGACTTTGACTAGTCCTAATGGTGTATTCGATCTAGTATAAATGGATAGGTAATGTACCTGAAACCAAAAAATATTTTAGAATAGTAACTAAACTAGTGAGGAAGTAGAACCACTTTTCAGCATTTCAGGATAGAAGTAATTAAATTAAAAAATTAAAAACATTTTTAATAGCACTTGTCTAAATGGTTCTTTTCTAAGTTGACCTCACAAATAATCTAATAAACAAATTACCCAAAAAAAAGAAAAAAAACAAGAAACTTGTAAAAATAGGTACCTTTTTAGGTTTTTTTATTTATATGTTTGGTGGACCTCTCGCGCCAAATGGTTTAATAAAAGAAAAGGTGACGCATTTTTTTCCAATGTACACCGAGGGATGAACCGCGATTGGAATTAGGTGTACACCGTCTTTGGAATTATTTGGAATTATTTTGAAATTAATTAGATAATCTATTGTCATCTATTGTCTTCTTCTTGGAAATATAAGTGGAAGTGGAAGTAGGTGTACACGATTTTAGGGCGCGGTTCACCCCTCGATGTACACCATGCCTACCCAGGAAAATAATTTTGGTTGGGGTAACAATTAGCGCCCTCAGAGCAGTTTTGCCTCTCCCGCCCCAAAAGTCTGGCTACACCAATGCGTGCAGGTCCATAATATGAATAACAATCTCTGATTTACTAGGTCTTTTTAGGGCCAGTTGAATGTCGGTTGGTAAACTCTTTTTAAACGTTGACAAAGGGTAAAAGGTTAGAATTCACGATGAAAGTGCCTGTCATCTGATTGGTCAGGTTAGAATTCACGATGAAAGTGCCTGTCATCTGATTGGTCATCCCGCTGGGCACAAGGTGAATTCTAACCTTTTACCCTTTGTCAACGTTTAAAACCAACCGACATACAACTGGCCCTTAGAGACTACAGGGTAAGGTTTGGCCGCCCATGCTATACATATTTTGGCTCAAGAAAAACTTTAAAAATAGATATTGGCAAATGTTAATTAAAATGTCCCTCGTCATCAATTCGTTTAGTTTACTTCAGCTTCAGATTCACTAAGACGATTAAGAATTAAAAGACTTCACATCAGCACTTAGAAACGATTCCAGAACTAGGTGACTAAACGTCGTGAATTATGATTTTTTCACATTAAATATATATATATATATAAATAGATGTCTTCTGTCGAATCTTATTTTTTGATAAATAACCTAACCAACAAAGCATCAAATCTGCAATCCTTGTAAAGAGCTCATAAAGTTAAGTTATGCTTATTTTTTAATACTTAATTGATTTTAAAATTAAGTCAAGAAAGGTTCTAAAACTATCAATTTTTAAACGATTATTTTTAAAAGTACTCTGACTAAAAGAAGAATCATTCGTGGAAGATGAAGATGGAAACAGACATAAGGAATGGCTAAATCATTCCTAAAAAGATATTTAAAATAATAAATACTTGAACATGACTGGTGAAGAGTTCGTAGAGCATGTTTTTCAAATCGGTGTAGCTTAATGTAGCATCCAGATTACTGACATTCAACAAGACACCTTTAAATGATTCATTGGATGATGTAGAAGTGTTGCCCACATCGGAGAATGAAGAGCAATTCAGAGATCTGCTTGCGAAAAATTGCTGCTGAAACAAATTCAAATAATTAAAAAGAAAAATAGTTTTATCCTTACATATACTGGTCAAAATTATCATCTTGGAACGAGACAATTCAATATACGGGAACAATTTTAAAAATTTAGTTTATTCACTAAATCTCGTACACCTACTTTATTTATTTAAAAACTAAAAATTGCTTTAATCGGATTCTAAAGTGAAATGTACGTAAAAATATCAAAGGTTAAAATTTCGTATGTTTAGGCAAACTTTTATTGTAAGTGTTCGTATAGGAGAGGGCTGTCCAATCCGTGGTCCGCGGGCTACATACGGCCCAGCACTACAATGCGTGTGGCCTAACATAAAATTAAACTTCCTTAAAACATTGAGATTTAAATGTAGGAGATATATTTATTCCCTTTTTCGAAATATGAATGTACAATTTGTACATTTGTACAATACGTGAAGCTTTATTATATGCTCAACTATACCTATAAGTTAAAAAAATAATGAAGTTTCGAATATTTAAAAATTCTTCTTCTTCTCATATTTTCATTTTCAAAATTATTTATTATTTCAGTAATTTATATGCTACGACTCTAACCAACTCTATGGAATTATCATTTTAGAATTATTGGATAAAAAATACTTGGTAGGTTTACATTAAGATATAAAAAATAAAACGAATTTATTTTTGGAGAATCTTCAATCTCGATATATATATTTCGGATGACTAATCCATCTTCAGGAGAAACAGAAAGTAACTGACCTGGATAAGTCGAATTTGAATACAAGTCAATGGTAAAATTTATTTTTAATTTAACATAAAAATAATTTTTAAGAAAAAAATAAAAACCGACTTCAAAAAATTAAATGCAACAAATAAAATACACTAAAAGGTATAAAATAATTATTGTCTTATTTAGTTACAACTAAACTACGAAATATTAATATGAAATTACTTTTTGAAGTCGGTACCAAACAAACTATACCTATAAGCGAGCGTACCCGCCAAACGTACTAAGTAAGATCCGTCGAGTGCGATTCATAAAAGGTATATGTTTGGTACCGACTTAAAAAGTAATTTCATGTTAATATTTCGTAGTTTAGTTGTAACTAAATAAGACAATAATTATTTTATACCTTTTAGTGTATTTTATTTGTTGCATTTAATTTTTTGAAGTCGGTTTTTATTTTTTTCTTAAAAATTATTTTTATTTTTCTCTTTTTAGTGATGTTATTAATAGTGATCATATCATCAGAACATGACCAAATTAATATGACACCATCCCTAAGACACCCCTTTTCGGATAAAAAAAGAACCATCGAAATCGTTTCATAAACAAAGAGGTTAGGTCTAAACAAACCTAATAAAAAGGTCTAATACCTTGAAAAAAAAAACGAAAAAAAATGGGACCAATCGGAAGGTAGACTAGACCCAATGCAAAATTTTTTTTCAAAATCGGTTGACAATTGGCGGAGATATGAGGTAACATAGGCACAAAAAAAAAAAAAAAATCAATCGAATAGAGAACCTCCTCCTTTTTTGAAGTCGGTTAAAAAGGGTAAATATTTAAAATTAGTGAAGGGAGAAAGGTAGGAAGTCTATTTTGTTTAATTTTGAATGGCCTTCTGAGAAATGAGGATTTACACTCAGGTAGATGTAGGGGGGGGGGGGGGGGGAAGGAAAAATAAATTAAAACAAATTTGCAAACATTTAAAGAATGTAATCAATGATTGTACTTTTCTTAACTTCTAATTGATTATTTAGTATATTCGTTTTATTTGAGAGAGCTAATTTTATTTCCGTTGACTCTAAAAAATCTAAACTTAAGCCCTTTCTTTCGAAATGTAAGGAAACGAGGTGGCTAATAGAAGAGGTGTGTTTATTCAAATGTAGATGATTGGCGAAGGTAGAACTATATTCCATATTAATATCATCTGATCTGCTAAGACTTTCTCAGAAGGCCATTCAAAATTAAACAAAATAGACTTCCTACCTTTCTCCCTCCGCTAATTTTAAATATTTACCCTTTTGTTATCTTAAAAATAAATTTTACCATTGACTTGTATTCAAATTCGAAATCCTCATTTCTCAGAAGGCCATTCAAAATTAAACAAAATAGACTTCCTACCTTTCTCCCTCAACTAATTTTAAATATTTACCCTTTTGTTATCTTAAAAGTAAATTTTACCATTGACTTGTATTCAAATTCGACTTATCCAGGTCAGTTACTTTCTGTTTCTCCTGAAGATGTGTTAGTCACCCGAAATATATATATCGAGATTAAAGGTTCTCCAAAAATAAATTCGTTTTATTTTTTATATCTTAATGTGAAACCTACCAAGTATTTTTTATCCAATAATTTAAAAAAAATGTTTTACCAAGTACCAACATCAAATTCCTTAAAAACTATTATCATTTTAGTACAAGGAGACAAGGAATTGGGATTTTCTAGAACAATCACAATTAATTGATAATTTCTCTCTTGGGTTAAAACTTGTCAGGACTTGTCTTTTATCTCTTTACACGTTATTACATGTTAATAGATAATGGATAGTCAGGGATTATTACACAACTTTTCAAAAAAAAAATTTTCCTTGTCCTAAAGTTTATTTCATGATTTTTTTATTCATTGTGCACCAAAATAAAGAAAAAGTACCTATATTACGTATAAAGTTTGCTTTTGTAGTGGTTATAATAATAATAAACGAAAAAGGCCATTTTGACCTCTTTTCGAGCCCCATTAGATATTAAACAGCAATATTTGAAATAAAAATATTTTGTTGACGTAATAGAAAACAGCTTACTCTTTGATTTTCAAATTACCATTTGTTTATAGCTCAATAAAAACTCGAGTTATAACTAAAAAAGTAAGACCATATGTTTTTATATATGTTTGTTACCCTTTATAATCACTTAGTCTTAGTTTTTTAGTTATAACTCGAGTTCTAATTGAGCTAAAAACAAGCCGTAATTTGAAAATCAAAGAGGAAGCTGTTTTCTATTACTTCAACAAAATATTGTGATCTCAAATATTGCTGTTTAATTTCTAATGGAACTCGAAAATATGTCAAACTGCCCTTTTTCGTGGTTTTGACCGATTATATCTCCAAAACAAGAGCTAATCGGTAATTTTCATGGTGATTTTTGAATTCAGCAGGTGGAAATACATAAGCTATTTTTGAGCCCGAGGCATTTTCATTGTTAGGCAGTGTTATATCCGTGACCCTTTAAAATATAAATTATCATTCCTCATATCCTTCTTTAATCCCATTCGATTTAAGCCAGGGCTGTCCAACTCGTGGCCCAATATAAAGCCATAAAATTCATTAAAACACAAAACATTCATTAAAACATTGAGATTTATATGTAGATACTGGAAAACACCAAATAATTTTTTTCTCTAAAATAAGAAATCTGAAAATCTACTGTGAAGTTTTCGAAAAATAAAAGTGGTAATTTTAAATTTTGAATCTGGTACTAGATTTAATGAAAGCTTAGTGTAAATTTGATTGTTAACCTCTTCATCAGATTGGATATTTTCTTTGGTCTTGGGTAAAGGAGGCCACATTTGGTCGTAGGACCTTTGGCTGGTGTCTTCTTTCTCATCATTCGATTCATCATCGTAGCACACCTCAGGCTCAGAACGACCACGAACCAGTCGAGGAATATTCTCTAAAAAATAAAACAAAATCCCACATGTACCTATTGATAAAATATATATATATATTACCTACACTGAAAAAACGATATATTTATAGTTAATAAAATATATTTGAAATGAATAGATAGTGAAGGTAATTATGGCGAAATCGATCTCTGTTCAATATGAATAAATGATATACGTATTTTAAGTATTCTCATAGTTTCGGAGCAACTCTAGATATGTATAAATACTTAAGATGCAACTATTTGAATCAAGCACAATAAGTAAATTATGAAAATATTGCTATTCTATGCCTTTGCTAAAAAAGAAGAAAGTTTTGAACACTACTGTGGAGAGAAGAAGGAAACATTTTATTTGTTTTATTCATTGACCCTTTGAAACCCTGAAGAAGGAAGGAAAAATCCTCCGAAACGTCGGTTTGAAAGGAAAGGAGGAAGGATTCCAATAAATTACACCTTATTTGATATGTGTTAATTTTTTCTTTCCTCACTTCCCCTGGGCTGCCTTCCATTACATTCATTTGTTATTTGAGCAAAATAGTGGAATAGTTAAATTTAATAGTTGGATAATTAAATGGAATAATACGTAATTACGGCAAGAAATGATATAAACTTGAATATTTTTTATTTATAATAAGTATATGTACTTCTGACTAGAAGATGAGTATATTCATTTGATGTATTAGAATCTATAGGGTCCGCCATCTAACGTTTTTTTTCAACTAGTGCTTATTTCGTGAATGGTAACACTTAGCTCATGTTTGATTTGACAGATAATTAGTTTTATCCTTCCGCTGAACGAATATGGTTGTGTATACTCTTGAAAAACGCTGGGAAATATTGCGACATTATTTTGAAAATCATGGTAATGTTGCAGAATGTGTGCGAAAATTGTGTACGGATTTTGGAAGAAGAGAAGCACCGTCAGCTCCGTATGTTCGTTATCTTGTGAAAAAAGTGAAAGAAACTGGCATCCTCATCGATAAACCAAACCGTGAAAAGCCAAAAACAGTGCGTACACCCGAGAATATTGCTGCTGTGGCAGAAAGTGTGCGTGAAGCTCCATCAACATCAATTCACCGTCGTTCTCAACAATTGAACATTCCGGAGACATCATTGAGACGAATTTTGCATAAAGACCTTGGTATGACGCCATACAAAGTCCAATTGGTTCAGGAGTTGAAGGCAACTGACCATCCAATGCGTTTTCGCTTCGCTAATTGGGCCTGCGATCGACTTACAGAAGATGCCGATTTTGCCAAAAAAATCATCTTTTCAGATGAAGCTCATTTTGATCTTGGCGGGTATGTAAACAAGCAAAATTGTCGCATTTGGGCCACAGAAAACCCGCACGCATACATTGAAAAGCCGACGCACCCAAAACGAGTCACTGTTTGGTGCGGATTTTGGTCCAGAGGCATAATTGGGCCATTTTTCTTCGAAAATGAGCAAGGAGTGGCCGTTACAGTCAATGGCGATCGTTATCGGGCCATGTTGAACGAATTTTTGTTCACAAAAATTGAAGAGGAGGATATTGGCAACATTTGGTTTCAACAGGACGGCGCTAGTGCCACACATCCGAAGCTACACTCGATGTTTTGCGCCCTGTTTTTGAAGATCGCATTATCAGCCGCAGAGCTGATGTCGTTTGGCCACCTCGGAGCTGCGATATGACACCGTTGGACTATTATTTGTGGGGTGCCGTCAAAGATAAGTGTTACGCCGACAAGCCAGAGACAATTGACGCTTTAAAGGACAATATTCGTGAAGCCATTGGTGAAATACAGCTGCACACAATCGATAATGTGCTTAAAAATTGGACCGATCGTGTAGGCTACTGCATGGCCAGCCGAGGCAGCCATTTGAATGAAATTATTTTCCATTATTAACCGGAAGGATTGTACTTTCAAATAAAAAAAGAAATTTGAGAAAATATTCAGTAGTTTTTTTTATAGCATTAAAAAAAAAGTTATTTGGCGGACCCTATATATTCAAATGAATTAAATAAATATTTATTTTAATTATTCATTTGGTTGAATAAATTAGATAAAAATTTGAATTATTATATTTGATTTAAGTTATGTGTTTTTTTTTTTTTTTTTTTTTTAGCTTCGATTCCGGAGATTACTTCTCCACCATCGAGTGTCCTTGATCATCTTTAGTCCTTGTTTTTAATAAGAGGAAAAAACTAATTATAGAAACAAAACCTCTTTTCCGATAATTATTCCAATTTCATATTGCGGAAATTAATGCATCCAATTAATCCCCATTTTCATTTAAGTTATGTGGTTTTCTAATTTTAATATATATTAATATTTCTTATAATCTTATAGTGGGTTTTAAAATAAAAAAAAATACAATTAATAATGTAAACAAAATTTTTGTTATTTTTTTTTCTTAATTATTAAGATATCACTAAATATTTGAAAAAATCTAAGTCGTTTTATGATAACAAGACATTCGTTTATATAAAATAAGAGATTTTATTAGAAGTAAACAGACATTCATTTAATATTAAGATATCTAATAGAATAAAATAAAGTAAATTACCCAAAAGTGGAATACCCCTTAAAGCGGACACCTTAAAACATTTATGTTTAGGATAAGGGCAAATAGGCCCCAAATTCTGTCTACTGCAATTCCATTGCGTTCTGAACAGTATTGCAAAGAGTGGCCAACATAACATAAAGAATTTGGGGCCTATTTGCCCTTATTTTAAACACAAATGTTTTAAGGTGTCCGCTTTAAGGGGTATGTCCACTTTTGGGTTACTTACTTTAGATCACTCAAGTATATAATATATTTGGATTAAATACCTAAAAATTTGGTTATATTTGGAATGATTTTGATATATCTTGATTATTAATAAAATATCTTTGGAATAAATAAGAGCTCATTAAAAATGCTCAACTCTATCAATATATTTACTATAAACAAATTGTTTTTTCAGTGTATATATTTATTGAGCTCTCTATGATATATATGTTCTCATTAAAAATATAAAATTTAGGTGGTTTATACAAGTGTTCCTTAAATCCTATTGTGTTAGAGCGAAACCTTGTTTTAAGATGCTGTGCTGTAGGAGGGCTACCTGTATTTTTTACTCGCATGTACTTGAAAAAGTAATGTTATTTTTTAGACAAATAAATATATATAAAAATTAGAATTAAAAAAAAAAATAACTTGATACCTTTTAATTCTTCAAAGTGCATATTCATTGTAGAATTATTATTGTTGGGCACATATGATGATACAAAAAAGCCCGGTGGTGCTTGCGGGTAAATGATGGAGGTTCCTGGCGAGGTTTGCGTTAGAGACGGGTACTGGACCACTTCGAGATTTCTTCCACTGTATTTAATAAGCTGCTTACATTGTCGAAAACTTTGTGCATGGGCTATCGGCTGTTGATTGTAGGATGGATGAATTTGCGAAAAATGACTGCGAGCTAAGCATACCAAAAAAATATACATAGATTAATAGATAGTATAGAATCTTGAATGGTAAGCGATTGAGAATACTTTCGATAATGTTTTTGATATAGACTTGTGGTGTGTTATTCCACTCCTCTAAAACCGCATTTTCCAGTTCAGTGGTTGGTGGGGATTTTCGACTCCGGATACGTCTTTTTGAGTTGTCCTAATTGTGTTCGATAGGGGTGAGGCCGAAAAAGGTGCACTACAGCTCGGGATGTTCATTTTATGGGGACAAACATTTTACGAAATCTCTTTATATCAGCTTCTGAGATACGTAGTCAATTAAAAGAAGTAAGAAATGTAACAGTGAGCTTAGCAACAGTTAGAAGAAGGTTGGCAGAAAGAAATTTAAAAGCTTTCAGGCCTATTCGAGTCCCACAACGTCTCACTTAACACAGAAGAGAGCGGCTTTGTTTCGCTCGCAAACATGCCGATTGGACAATGTATCAATGGAGTAATGTTCTCTTCTCGGATGAAACTAGAATATTATTAATTGGTCCAGATGGTCGTCACCAAGTGTATCGACACCCGAACGAAAGGTTTTCACCATGTACCATAGTGGAAACGGTTGGTTTTCAATGTGGGTCCATTATGTTTTGGGGTTGAATTTCTTATGAAGCCCGTAGGGACTTAGTGATTTTAGATAGAGGTGCAATCAATGTGCTAAAGTCCTTGGTAGCTGTCTTGGAACTACATGTTATCCCGTTTGCACCATTTATTGGAGAATATTTTCTTCTTATACAAGATAACGCCCGCCCACACGTCGCGAGAATTGTTACTGAGTACCTGGATACAGTCGGCATTAGAAGATTACCACGGCCAGCGCGCAGTCCAGACCTCAACTGTAACATATTGAATACACATGGGACAACTTAAAAATACGTATTCGGAGTCAAACATCCACACCAACCACTATCCCTGAACTGAAAGGTGCGGTTTTAGAGGAGTGGAATAACATACCACAAGCCTATATCAAAAACATTATCGATAGTATTCCCAATCGCTTACAGGAGGTCATTAAAGCCAGAGGCGGCAACGCATGTTATTAACATTTCAATAAATAAATTTAAAAAATTAAGTGGTGATTCAAGTTCAAGTTCAACTGGTATCAATAAATCCGAGTTGTCTCGTTGATAATTTTTCTTACAAGTCCGAATGGTTGTATTCACCCACTCAGAAATTGAGCCTTAGTAGCAAAGATAGCTAGGATCCACCTGAAATATAATCGCGTTAAAGACTTAATCTTAATTTTTTAATTTTTTGGACCATTAGAATAACAGTAAATAAATACATTTAAATACTTAGCTTAGCCATGCTCAAGATTAAACAAAGATTGTTGATTATTTCGAATTTTATATCTCTTCGAGAATCGAAGGGCAGCGGAATGACAATTCCCAAATTGCTAATCTTTTTCTGACACGAATTAAAAAATTATCTCTGATAACTTAGATTTATCGATGACACTCTCTCGTGAATTCTTCAAATTTAAGAATATTGTCACATTTTTATATATATTTTATCTCAAATACTCACTAGTATATGGACGGATATATGGTCTTGATGTACTTCCAATTGGTGCTGGTACTAAAAGGCTACGTGAAATATTTGATGACTCTTCTCTTCTTTTAGATGGCCTAAAACGATCAACAACAATCCAGACTAGCATTTTAAACGAATTTCATGCTCAGGCTTATTACTTCTATTCAAATCATATATAATATATGGTATAGGTATATATATTTAGTACCTGGAGCCACCGAGCTTCGCTCGGGTTTAGTTATTGCTTATTTGAACAGCCAAATATTTTGTTTTGATTCAACCACATGATTCATTTTTATTAATCCAATTGTTAATAAAACCTATTAAAATGTGTTATTTTTCAGAAAATTGAGACCTGTTTAGGCGAAAGATATTTTTAAATAAATTCTTGAGTATTTTTTATTCTATTAAATAAATAAGGTTATTTATAAAAACAATTATAAAACGTTTATTAATAATTCTAAAGTTTATGGAGAACAAAATATGTTAAAAACCATAATCACAATACTTCTTCAAGGCCTTTGAGAACAATGAATTAACCCAACCCATTGGCTGTCTGGGTACAAAAGTAAAAGAGAAATCTTTTTTAAAACCAGTTTCAAGTAGATAGTTATTTAAGTAAAGCTCTAAACCAGGGGTGGCCAACACGAGGCTCGGGGACCGCATGCGGCCTGCGAAACTGGGTCAAATGAACATAAATGTTAACTTTATTGTATATACCACCAAAAGAGAATTACATCAAATAAATAAATAAATAAAACATCATGAGTCGTTTGTATCATATATTTTTGAGCTAAGAGAAATTTGAAATATCTTGCATTTTTTGAAAAATTCATTGGTTTGAGCTATTTTAAATATCCCGTTAATACTCGTCTACAAGGGAAAGATCAGTTAATTAAAAAGATGTATGATCATACTATATTTCTGCATTTCAAATGAAACTTGGTCTTTGGGAACAACAGTTGAGGACAAACTTGACCCACTTTTCTACAATGTCATTGAAATCAGATGTCACACAGGCGGCGGCTGATAAATACCTAGTGTTCTTTGATATCTGACTTAAGTCTCGAATTTGAAAATCGATTTCTGAATTTTTAAAACACATCATGCGCTTTTTTGTGCATTTACAACGCCATTCGCGGTATTCGTCAATTTATTACCAGGATGATTACAAATGGAACATCGTGAAATGTGTTGTGATACACAGTTAAAGGAGAATTTCCATCAAGTTGGTTTGAAAGAGTTCTATAAAACCTATTTGGACAAGGATAAATATCCTGCGTTTTATAAACATGCTCTTTCGATGAATCAAGAGCTCTGCTACTCTCGGAAAAACAAAAACTTTTCAATTAAATATAAAATTATAAATAAAAAGTAAATAAGTAATTCTGTACTTATTATTTAGTTTTTAATTACTATATCTTATATTTTTAAAAGCTTTTTCTGCAAAAAGACATTTTTTATTAAGTTATCAGATTTCTCTCATTCTCCACAAAATTCCAATCTAGTATTTAATTCGAAAGCATCGAAAACATTATACATGTGTGAATTAATTTGTTCGGTGTAAAAGCAAAAAATATACACATTATGGACTATTTTATTCAGGTCCAACTATATGATTCTAAGATTATGACACAACTAATTTCATTATTTTTTTAATCAAAAAAATTATTTGTACGATTAATTGGGCTTTAATTTTTATACATGTATTGTAATATTACAAACAATTATTACTGTATCAGGCATATTATAACATTGTATCTTTCAACTTTACTCAATAATATTCGTATATTTTTTTTGTTAGAAAATTACCTCGTTTAGAAATATATACCCATAGTGTAGTATTTTTTTTCACTATTTGGAAACAATTATGCAGAATAAGACCAGAATTGACACAGGACTGTCAAAGATGATGGGAGAGTATTAAAGGGGCCGAACTCTTATAGAAATAAGGCTAGCAGATAAGAGGAAGAGTTTATTATATCGGGTGAGTTTTTTTATCTTGAGACAGTCTTATAACTCAAAAACAGTGCATTATACCTATGGAAAAGAGTTTCAAATAAAAGTTTATTTATATCAAGAGGGAAACTAAAGTACGCTAGTTTTTGTCGACCTAGAACAAGCTTTCAAGGGTATTTCAAAGTCAAGTTCTGAATTTTAAATGGACCCCTATATTTTTCTTTTCGTCTACTTAAACTAAAAAAAAAAACTGAACATCTTTCAAAAGAACTATTTTTTATACAACATCAAATAAACAAAATACATGAATCAATTAGATCTCAAAAAAAATATCTTAATAATTATTTTTAACAATTATTTAACTTAATTATCAAAAAATAATGATTAAATAATTAATTATTAAATAAATAATTATTAAATCGAAAATAAGTGTTTATAATTATATTAAAACTTCATTATACGTAGATAATTAAGATATTATTTTCTACGTAATAAAACTAGTTAAGATTCTTGAGTTTTTAAAAGTTTATTTCTGGTGATAATCCAGTAGATAGTTATATTGTATTATTATAATAAAAATAGTGCATTTTTTGTCGAAGACAGAATTGAAATCGTCTTAATTTATGCTGTGAATGTGGAAAAAGTGTTATGGGGTTGCCATTGAAATGGATGTCGATAGGGATACACCCTCAAGAGCTTCATTTTATCGTGTTGTAAATAATAGGAAATGTAAAGGCTACGAAGAAAGTGAAACAGGATAAAATAACGAAATTGGAACTGGAATTTATCCTGAAGACTTGCGATACACTCTGGAATGTCACAGAACAGTGTCAAAAAATTATTAAATTATTTATTTAATAATTAAATTATTTATTTAATAATTAAATATTTAATCATTATTATTTGATAATCAAGTTGAATCATTGTTAAAAATAATTATTAGGATTTTTTGATTGATTTACTATTTTGTTTATTTGACGTCGAATAAAAAAATAGTTCTTATGAAAGTTGTTCAGTTTTTTTTAAAGTTTTAGTATATGAATAATAATATATAGGTTTCTATTTAAAAAACAGAACTTGACCTCGAAATACCCTTGAAATCTCGTTCTAGGTCGACAAACAATAACGTAGTTTAGTTTCCAACCTGTTATAAATAAACTTTTATTTGAAACTTTTTTTCATATAATGCATTGTTTTTGAGTTATAAGACTGTCTCAAGATAAAAAAACTCACCCGTTATATAAGTTTATTATTAAGGCGACTGTGACTGGTGGACAGTCGGAGTCTTGAAAAATTTTCTTATTTTTTTAATTTTTGTTTGGTTTCCCGACTGGCTAAAAAATACAGAAAGATAATTAAGTAATGGAGAGGGATTCAGCCAATGGGTAGCCTCTGCTGAATAAAAAACTCCCAATTATGGAAAACGTTTCGGATTTAATTAAATAATGCCATCATCAGTTCCTAAGAGCTGAAAAAAGCGATAGAGCACACATGTAAAATTACAATAAAATTTTTTACAAAAAATCCAAACTTGTTAATTACAAAATTATATCTTACAGTATTAGCGACACAATTAATTTTATAAATAAATTGTCCGCAAGCAGAGTTGTTGTGGATTTTATCATAATATACAAAATTATATGAATTACAAAATGGTACATAAATCTTGGTGTGCTCTCACTTGATATGCGCAACGTCTCAAGTACAAATATAGCAAATTTCAATTTCATTCAATCAATAATAATAATAATTATGAGGACATTGATCTAATTAGGATCACTGACCCCTCACAAACATCTCTTAATTAAAAGATTTCTCAAAATAATTAGCAAACACTAAGAATAACAAAATTCGAATTTAAAATGACAATATATAAAAATAAAAATAAAAAATAATTTTTTTTCTTTTTTACTTTTCTACAATTCTTTCCCCCCTTTCTCAATGTTTATTATACCTGGGCATCAGTATTTGTCAATATTGACAAGTAAGCATTGCTAAGCCCAATACAATTAGTTTGAAAATTAAGAGCCATTTGCCCATATGTCTTAATAAAGTATTTTTTGGCTAGCAGACGCTTATAATTGTTCCCCAATCTCATCAAGATGACAGCATCATCAAACTCAAATCCATGTGAGGTATCGATATGATGTGAGCTCAGGGCTGTCGAAGCTTTTTTATTTATTATACTTAATTCATGCTCTCTTTTCCGCAAAGAGAAAATGCGAGATGTTTGACCCACATAAACACTTATAGGTTTCGGGCAATCGCGGCACTTAATTAAGTATATCACATTATGTTGTTCGTGGGGTGGAACTACATCCTTGTTATTAAATAAAAAGGACATATTACCAGTTGATGCCAAGGCCGTGCGTACATTATAGTTCTTAAATATATTTTGAATTTTTTCTGACAACCCTGGCATATAGGTGAGAGAAAAAAATAGTCCATCCCTGAGAGGGTGTACAGATGGGGTAGGAGCAATAAGCTGCTTCTCCCTTCTTCGACGAAAATTTTTAATTAAAGAATTAATGACCCGCAATGGATAAGAGTTCGAGGAAGCCACCATCCTAAAATCATCAACATTCCTCGCAACGTAGACGTCATCACAAAGCAAATAAATCCTTCTCAAAAAATAATATAAGGTGTTCATTTTATATACAAAGGGAGATTTCGAGAAGTAATTGATGAAACGTCCACTGTCAGATGGCTTCACATACAAGTCAAATGATAGAGAACCACTGGGATTTTTCATTATCAAAAGATCAAGGAACGATATTTGGCCATTAATTTCTATTTCATACGTAAAACTCAAATCTGGATGGAAAGCATTGAATTTCTCCAATATCATATCCATTTGATTATGAGGGACAATAGCAATCGAATCATCTACATATTGTAGATAGATCAATAAATTGAGAGGTTTCACGGTGGTATAATAAAATTTTCTGATCACGATTTCGGCTGCTATAGGGCTGAGAGATCCACCCAGAGGTAAACATTTCAACTGCAAATAAATCCTCCCCCCAAATGAGAAATAATTAGAATACAGACAAAAACCCAGGGCCTCCTTAAACCTTTCAAGGCTAAATGTGGTATGCACACTTATGTCATTCCAATACTCATCCACGCAGGACATGAAAAGGTCAAGAGGAATCGAAGTGAATAAGCTTTGGACATCAAAAGATATCAAAACATGATCACTCGGAATAACAATATCCCTCAATTTATCCTTAGCCATTTTAGCATTTAATACTTTGAATTCATCAACGATGGTAATATTTTTAAAGATGTCAGCCAGGTATCTAGATAATTTGGAACTGCAATAATTAATAGTGGAGACAACAGGACGGTATGGATGGTCAGGAGCAATCCCTTTGTTGGTTTTTATTAATCCATATATTCTAGCCATGTTCGAGATGTTTGTGAGGGGTCAGTGATCCTAATTAGATCAATGTCCTCATAATTATTATTATTAATAATTGAATGAAATTGAAATTTGCTATATTTGTACTTGAGATGTTGCGCAAATCGAGTGAGAGCACACCAAGATTTATGTATCATTTTGTAATTGATATAATTTTGTATATTATGATAAAATCCACATCAACTCTGACTGCGGATAATTTATTTATAAAATTAATTGTGTCGCTAATACTGTAAGATATAATTTTGTAATTAACAAATTTGGATTTTTTGTAAAAAATTTTATTGTAATTTTACATGTGTGCTCTATCGCTTTTTTCAGTTCTTAGGAACTGATGATGGCATTATTTAATTAAAGCCGAAACGTTTTCCATAATTGGGAGTTTTTTATTCAGCAGAGGCTACCCATTGGCTGAATCCCTCTCCATTACTTAATTATATACATATACAGCCATCAAAATTGTATCAAATACAGAAAGATATGTAGGTATGTTTTTGAAATAATTAAGCAAGCCTATGATTGAAATAAGTCAGCGCCGCGCCTGTAAAGCGAAGGGTATGCATTCGAATAGAACGCCCTGCATTGTGGGTTGCGTTGACAGGTGCTGAATTTCTGTCTAGTACTTACAGGGAACTAACTAACCTTTACAAGTTTCATTATCCTTGTGCCCAAGCAAGTCATGTGTCTTTACCGCTTGTTAAAAAAATATATTATGAGAAAATAAAACTAAAAATTTATTATGATTATCGGTTCTTTACCATTTGTTTTTCTACTAAAAATCCTCAATTTTCTTTCAGTTTTTTTTTTTTTTTTTTATTTATTTAATGTCCCCGGGAACAAAGCCCACTTAGACAGCACATAAGTGAAGTGTTAGTAGGGTTAGTAAGGGAGCTGAGTTTTTCAGCCGGTATAAATTTGTATTTGTCAGCCAGGATCGAACCCCGGCCTTCCACTCAACATCGTCATAATAAATCGATGCCGAAGCTAGGCCAGTGCGTTAGCTGACTGAGCTAACCCGACTCCGCTTCTTTCAGGTTGAATTTGTAGAAATTTGATGGTATGATTACTATTTCAATTTAAAAATTAGCTAATCCTATGACAATAAAACCAAATATACTCTAAGAACTAGAAAATTTTTCCTTTTCTTATACAAATTAGTTGTATAATATAAAGGTTAATATTAAATGAAAATCAAGTTAAATTAATTCATGTTATTTCAGATAAAGTTACGTTCATATAAGGTTTTTCAAAGTTTAAAAAGTCCGTCTTCTGCGTATGTGAAGAATAGTGATATCTTGATATCTATTAGATAAGCTTACCATTCGACTCGGTTTGATCGGGGTTTGAAGGTATGGTCCAAGTGTCCAGGCCAGTTTATCATTTTGTCCACTTTTTTGGAAAAAATTATTTATTATTTATTTATTTAAGTACTACCTCGGCAAAGTTAATTGTGAACTAAATTTTATAAAGAAATAGAAGAAAAAGTCGACACTTTTTCAAGACTCGCTTCGCTTGCGAGATAGGGACGCAACAAGTAATTTCTTTTGTACATTTTTGTCTGAATAAGTCCAATTGAATATTCCCTCTCTCTATGTATAACGAGCATCGTTTTGATCCGAGTGCAAAAGGGCATTTCTAGAATGATAGAAATTAATCTCTAATAGTCTGAAACAGGTTTATTCTTGTATTTGGTACAGGTTTGAATTTGTATTTGGCACCCTTGCAATAAACATTAGTTCCAAAGAAAGGGAGATAATTCTATCCGCGCCCTCTGTAGTTATTTACATGGATCAGATTCTAATGAGAGAATCGCTCCCCCGCGCATTAAATAATAAAAAAGTGAAAGCTTTTTCAAAAGTCGTTACACTAGAGCTGCCCTAGTCATTATTAATAAACTTAAATATAAATTGTTAATTTATGGCTATATTATAACATCCTCTTAAAATCTCTATAGAAATATTTAAAAAAGATTTTCTGTCTTTTGAACGAAATATTACGAAATCTAATCAGTAATGTGTATTGATACAAACGAAGTTTTTGATTTCTTGGGCTATCGTAGGTATCAAAATTCAGACACACAAAGAGAAAAAAAATCATAATTGAAAAAGTGGATATTGATGAGGCAGTCCAAAAAAAGAAGAAGATAATTTACAAAACCCTGAAGAAGGAGGGAATAGCCTCCGAAACGTCGGTTTTATGAATAAAAAGATAGTGTAAATTATCTTCTTCTTTTTTTGGACTGCCTCATCAATATCCACTTAATTCACTTATCACCGACTGGGTCTCCAAAAATTACTCCAATCTTATAATTGAAAAATATTTTCCTTCGCGTTTTAGACATTTGGTGTGTGTTTAGTCCCCCTTACCTCTCATCTTGGTAATTTTTTAAGAAAATGAAGTTTTACTTTTAAGGGAATTTTAATTTATTCTAATATTATATTATATACAGAGCTCGAATATAATATTTATTTTTATATCTCTGCAAAAAATTAAATTTTTCAACCACCTCAAAAAAGGTAATTTGATCGTAAGGGTCCTCCTTACCTCTCATCTTGCAAATTTTTTAAGAAAATAATGTTTTACTTTTAAGGGAATTTTAATTTATTCTAAGATTTATTATATAGAGAGCTCGAATATAATATTTATTTTTATATCTCTGCAAAAAATTAAAATTAAATTTTTCAACCACCCCAAAAAAGGTAATGTGATGGACCTCTCATCATTCTAATTTTTTATGAAAATGAAGTTTTACTTTTAAGGGAATTTTAATTTATTCTAAGATTTATTATATAGAGAGCTCGAATATAATATTTATTTTTATATCTCTGCAAAAAAAAAAAAATTTCAACCCCCCCCAAAAAAGGTGATGTGATGGTAAGGGTCACCCCTTACATCTCATCTTCGGATTATCTTTAATAAAATAAAGTTTTACTTTAAGAAATTTCAATTTATTCTTATAGTAAATTAGATACAGAGATCGATTATAATATTTATTTTTAAGGGAATTTTAATAAATAATTTTTCTATGTGTACCATATAAAGTTTTCTTGTAGGCCATCAATTCACACTATTTTTTTTTATCCCTATAGTTTCAGTAATTTTTTAAAATAGATATTTTCGAAAACAACAACATTTTTTTTAAATGCACAATTTAAATACTATTCCATCTCTTTCAAGTAAAAGCAAAATAACATTTAGACTGATATTTAGCAGAATTTTTTCAAATTTTATATATTGTTTCTAAATAAAATTAAGAATGATTTAACAAATTTTAAATTCATAAACATTATTTAAGCGATGTAAAATACTGTTAAAAATTAAACTCTTTTAACATTTGTATACTATTCCTGGACTTTTTTTAAGATTTTATTATTCAAACGATTTTCTTTCTCGTCCCCGTTTCTTTCCTAATATATATATCAATAAATTAAATAATTCATAGTATTTTAAAAATATACAATGATTTTTATAAATAAATTAATAATGATTTAATCTTTTCAAAAGAACATCATAATAACTTTTCCAAATATAATTATATTCGAATAAATAGTTTTAAATATATATTAAAATGTCATTGACAGCTATATTTCAAAAATTTCCTATTATAGATTACAAGGTTTAGTTTGATAGGCAATTAATGTAAAAATTCTATCATATCATCAATAATTCATTTTATAAGTTGGTTTATTAAAAAAAAAATTATAGTAGAATTTTTAATTTATAGAAAGTAAATTATTAAGATTTTGTGTCTTTTGTTTAATATTAATTTCACCATTAGGAAGAAAATTCAATTTTGACTAAAATTCTATCAAAAATACTAAATAAAAGGGTCAATCCCTTCTAAGTATTAAAAAATAAATTATAATATTACTCGAGACCCCCACTAGATAGGCCTAGTATTGAATACACTCAAAAAACAATTTTTCAATCATGAAATTTTTTTGACTGTATGTCCGAATTCCGCCCTGAGAGCTGATTAGATTTTGGTCTCTTTCTTCGACCTGAGAAAATATATTTTTTGAATTATTTTATTTCGATGTTGAGGCTTTGTTATGATAAAATCATAAAGAAATGAACATGTTTTTCTATTTCATTTGATTAATTAATTGTTTTTTATTTTAAAACCTACCAATAGTTCATTACAAATATTCACAAAGAGAAAACAAATAGGTTGTTCTCTGCTTGTTGCAAATAAACATACACACATACCATATATATCGAAATTATATACTATTTATTTGTTTGAGACTATAGTTTCGAAGACTTGGTCTTCATCATCAGTCTTTTTTAATTATAAATATTTTAACTTGCTCCCAGCTAAGTAAAGATCGAAAATTTTCAATATCCATACGGTATTGACTCCATGAAAAATAATATTTATAATTAAAAAAGACTGATGATGAAGACCAAGTCATCGAAACTATAGTCTCAAACAAATTAATAATATATATACAGATATATAATTTCGATATATATATATATATGTGTATGTTTATTTGCATCAAGCAGAGGACAACCTCTTTGTTTCTCTCTGTGAATAAACAACTCCGCTACTCTCGGCAAAACAAAAACTTTTCATTACAAATATTATTATATATTTAAAATAACAATTAAACTTAAAACAACTTAATTAAATGAATAAGAAATTTAATGTTGAATAGTTTATTATTACAGCTCTAACTCTACATTGGTGAGATAGTTTTGTTTACTCTTCCCATGTACATTTGTAAAATTTGCGGAGAGCGGAGAGCACACCAAGTCATGAAAAAGTTCTCACTTTTTCCTCAAATTTATTATTTATTATAAAAATCTTAAATAATAAAATAAATTGTTGAAAAACATGTGAAAACTTTTTCAAAACCTATGGGTTGCTCTTTGTACATTTTGGTGATTTCGAAATTTTTTTCAATGAACGATTTGAAATTTGAATCACAAAGAGAATGTCCTCTACTTGATGCAAAATAAACATACACACATATATATCGAAATAATATATCTGCATATATATTATTTATTTGTTTGAGACTATAGTTTCGAAGGCTTGGCCCTCATCATCAGTCTTTTTAATTATAAATATTATTTTTCATTGGATCATTATCGCGTGGATATTGAAAATTTTTGATATTTCTTTTTCCTTTTTTCTCAGCTGAATAGAAGAAAGAATAGTAGAATTAAAAAGACTGATGATGATGGCCAAGCCTTCGAAATTATAGTCTCAAACAAATAAATAATATATATATATATATATATATATTTAATTTCGATATAGTATATTTGTGTATGTTTATTTGCAACAGGCAGAGGACAATCTCTACTACTCTCGGCAAAACAAAAACTTTTCAATGAAATTTGAAACTTTGCAAACAAGTACAATTCGGGCTAAATTGCACCTAATTTATAAGCATCCGATATTTTTAAAATAATTCGGTTTTTCCTGATATTGTTTTGATTTTTAGCTTGAAATTCTGATACTAGAAAATCTCAAATCTAATCAGTTTTTAATTTTTGGAAATAGAAACTTTTTTGAACCAAAACGACAAATGACTGAAAAGCACAACTTTTAATTTAATTTTTAATTATACTTTGTTGCTTCGTTAGTAGTACATAAAATTATATTAGTCTATGTATGTATATATATACATATATATAAAATAATAAAATACATGAACTTTGTTAGGTAGCCAAAAAATTTATTATTTTAACTGGATTGCTTGTTAGTATAATTTTGGTAAAATCGTATACTGACCTATAGAAAGGATGAGATGACATTGTTCTGGTGTTTGGAATGAATTGGAATGGCTCAAGACAAGAAACGTGACTCGACCCGTAGAGAATATGAGATGTTAAGTCTTCCAACGCCAGATTACCGACTAAACTCTTTCTTACAGTTTGGAAATAAAATTTTAATGATTTAATTTTTGAGTTTATGTGACGTCTTATATTCTTAGAAATCCATACTTATCACTTTTTTATATATATATTCTAAAAATAATTACCATATAAATCTTGTAAACAATAGTAGAAAAAAGGGCCTAATCGAATGTCGAAAGCTATAAATACAGATTCGCTGTTGCATACATTTAGATTTTGTTAACCGACATCAAAAAAGGAGGAGGCTCTCAATTCGACTGAATTTTTTTGTGTCTATGTTACCTCATATTTTCGCCAACTGTAAACCGATTTTGATGATTTTTTTGCATTGGGTTCAGTCTAGTTTCCGATTGGTAAAAATATAAATTTCATTGGTATTGGACCTTTTTTGTTATGTTTGTTCAGGCATAACTTCTTTGTTTATGAACCGATTTTAATCATTCTTCCTGCGTTTGGATCAGTATAGCTCCAAGATAGTCAAGATACCTAACTATTTATTTATTTATTTATTTTATGTATGTTCAGCGAGAACTTTTTGCCACGTAGACCAATTTCGATGATTCTTTTTTTATTGGAAAGGTGGTACCTTAGAAGTGGTCCCATATTGATTTGGTCGAGTTCTGATGCTATGATCAATGATGAAATAACGTAAATCTCCAATTCTTATGAGCAATTAATCGAAATTATATAATAAAAACTTTTATAAATTTTTTTTAAAACATTCATTTAAAACCCGCTAACGTCTCGAGAAATTTCTCTATTTATGAATTGAATTTTACTATGATTCATTATTCGCCCGACGCTTTCTATTACGAGATGCATGCAAGGTATTATATTAAGTCACTATTAATAACATCACTAAAAAGAGAAAAATAATAATGAATTTTATAAAAAAAATAAAACCGACTTCAAAAAACTAAATGGAACAAATAAAATAATAAGTACTCAAAAATAAAATGCACTAAAAGGTATAAAATAATTATCTAATTTAGTTACAACTAAACGACAAAATATTAACATGGAATCACTTTTTGAAGTCGGTGCTAAACAAACTATACAAAACGTATTAAGATCCGTGGAGTTCGATTCATAAAATTTATATATTTGGCACCGACTTAAAAAAGTGATTTCATGTTAATATTTCATCGTTTGGTTGTAACTAAATTAGAAAATTATTTTATACCTTTTTAGTGCATTTTATTTTTATTTTTGAGTTCTTATTATTTTATTTGTTGCATTTGGATTTTTTTGAAGTCAGTTTTATTTTTTTTTTTATAATTTAATATTTTGTACTTATTTAGAATGAGTGAAATTGAAATGGCATCTTTGGTAACAGGCTTTTTGATTTTTTCGTACTTCCATAAAACTTGGTTGAAAAAGAGAAAAGTTTTTCAAGACTCGGTACGCTCTCGTCAAATTTTGAATATGGTCGTGGGAGGAGTACACGTGTGCTATCGCAACCAGAAAGGCTTTGATATATATTAACTAATAAATTAAAATTAAATAAGTCATTCAATATATATTTTTTAATTTAATTAATTATCTTGTCATAATTTAAATTTCATAAATACTCGGCACTAGATTTTTTTTTTTGTTTCAGGAACTAAAATCCATTTTAGCCATTAGCCTTAGTTGTGAGTTTGTGTGTGCGTTGAGCCGGTCAAATATTTGCAAAGAATCGGGCTTGAACCTGCGCTAGCTTGATTCAAATGAAAGTTCTCTAACAATTGGGCCAACTTGACCCCAGAGTATTGAATTCAAGCAAAAAAAAATTGCTAATTTATAATATTTGTAATTAACTATTATTGAATGTTAAAATATGCAAATTGATTAAAATGGTAAAATTGAAGAACATCTGTTTATTTGTTTATAGTTTTAGCATAATATCACTTTAAATTTCTATCAAATCATTCAAAAAATGAATTTTCTACATTTATTAACAGGAAGTTAGAAAGTTCAAAATCTAATCAATTCTCCCCATTGGAAGTACAAACATTTTAACACCAGATATAGAAGGTTCTTCGAATTTTCTTTTTTGAGATAGTCTCTATCAGAATACAGACACACATACTAAAAAAAGTCCTAATTGAAAAATATTTTTCTCCTCCTTATTAATGAGAAATTAATAAGAAAAAATGAATGAATTCAATAATTTGGTTACTCCGACGGGCAGGCTCACGTACTGTCTAAAAAAACTATATTTTTTCAAAATAGTCACTTGTTTTTAATTTAAAGGTGTTGAGGAAGTATAAAGTTTTTGGTAAAAAATAACAACTTAAAAATGCTTATTTTCGAACACGCAACCTTTTATTTGATCATCTTCAGGGCTATAAAGAGCAGTGTTTTATAATTTTTGATATATTGCCTTTATAATTTTCGATTCTGAAGATGATTAAATAAGGCTTAGAAATGAAGAATATAGGTGTTATTTTTATAGATTATCTGACATTTCCTCAAAACCTTCCTAGCTTTTAAGGTAGACCCATTAATTCAAATAAAATTTTATTAATGAAAATTAAATCTTTGGGTGAAATATTTAGAATGAAACATATGTCAGAGCGAATTCCATCACATGATAGTCAAATAGGCCAGATTCCTAATCTTGGCACTTGGGTTCGATTCCGGATGAGGTGAACACATCCCGTCCGCCCCCGTGGTGTAATGGTCAAAGTAACTGACTGGCAACCCGGAGGTCTCGGGTTCGATTCCCGGCTATACCCAGACATTTTTTCTGTAAGTATAGGGTCTGGTAATAAAAATTAAGTGGGAGATAAATGTAACCGAATTTATCGCGCGGAGAATTTACCACTGCTCGAAGCCCCTAAAATCTTAGTAAATTGGATATTAAATTGTATCTAAGTTTCTGAGATTGGCTCGTGATCCCGGCTTCTTTTCCTTCTACTCTGTTCTTTTCACGATGGAGGGGTCAGCCCATACAGGCCTTTAGGGGATCCACCTTCTGGTGTATCTCCTTCTCAAATCAATATCATTAAAAAAAAAAAAAAAAAAATCCCTTCTGATATGTAATTAAAAATCATTCATTCAATCTCGGATCTAGTAGATGGCGAACTCTTGTGGTTCCCTTACTAGGAATAGGTTTAAATAAAAATATTTTGATGATAACTCGTTTTATTTTAATATAATTTGTCAAAAAAATAAAACGAAAATTCATAATTTATTTCTACTAGTGTAATTAACAGTATAATATTTAAATATAGCAGGTAGTTTTAAAATTATTAGAATCTGCATGCAAAAATTGAATAAGTATAATAATATAAGTAATAATTGCACCAGCCATCTGAAAATCAAAATTTATATTTTACCATGATTAAATAAGAAATATAAAAAATTAATTAAGGGGGTCCTTTTGCTCCAGTTGAGTCAAAAGAAGTGTAGTATCAAAAGTTAGTTTGATTTATTCAAATCAGATGATAATGATTTGGCAATGCGTTGTTTTAATGCTATTTATGTTTACACCCAAACATAGCATTTATGTGATTTTTTAAAGTAAATTTCTCAGGAAATTCCTCGGTCAATGATATATTTGATTGCAAAAAAAGAAAACTGCATGTTTCAAAAAGCTAATTTTTAGTTTTTTTTTAACTTTGTCAATTCAACTAATAGTAGTATAATTCTAGAGAATGTGTCAAGATCTTAATTTTCCATAAGACTCTGAGAAAATGTTTACATTTTAAAACATTTTATTTTCAAAAATTTGCTCCCTAATATCTGATTAAAACTTAACCAAAGCATAGATAGAGAGTTAAACTATTATACAAAATTAAGTTATAGTTATAATCTAATATTTTTTATTTAATATTGGCGGCGAAAGGACCTCCTTAACTAATCAAAACTTTTATAATATTACCTTAAATATAAGTGAATAATCTATATCAAAAAATCCATTAGCACTAATCGAAAACTTTTCATGTAGCAGTTGGACGGAAAATGCTTGAAGCTAGAAAAAAATACATTTGTTTTATAAAGAGAAACAAAGAGGTTATCCTCTGCTTGATGCAAATAAACATACACACATATCTATATGTCAAATATATGTATATATGCCAGCTGCTAATAGCTTCTCGGCTCAGTAAGAGCAAAAAAATTTCAATTTCCACGGGATACTGACCCTATGAAAAATAATATTTATAATTAAAAAGACTGACGATGAAGGCGAAGCCTTCGAAACTATAGTTTCAAACAAATAAATAATATATATAGATACATATATATATTTGAATATATATGTGTGTAATGTGTATGTTTATTTGCATCAAGCAGAGGAGAACCTCTTTGTTTCTCTTTATGAATACATGTATATATTTATTTATTTATATTCATTATATATATATATGTATATTAGGGTGGAGCGAAAAAGCCCCCCCTCCAAAAACAGTTTTCGACGGTTTCTGGCTGATACTAAATTTTTGATGGCCTAAAAACCACGAAAATTTGGGACATTTTTCAGATTTTTGCTTATAACTCGAACACCATGCGTTCTACGAGAAATTTTACTGTGAAAGAGCATAACATTATGCGTCGAATAATCTACTTATAAGTTAAAATTTCTTCAGCCGTTTAGCCACAATCGATCGCCAAGATAGGAAATTTTTACCAACTTGGCAGAAAAGTGAATTATGCTCATTAGGTGGTCACAAGAAACATCACTTCAAATTATTTGCGGTCCTGGCCCCAAGAATTGTTACCAATTGGTTAAAAAACGAGATTGGCAAGCATTCATCTTAATTAGACAACGGTAACCCGTGCCGCAATGAAGTTGAAAAAATTCCAGTCCCTCAAAAAATTATCACCAGCCAGAATCCGTCGAAAACTTATATAACTCTTCTTTGAAATGCCTAACGTCGATTAAAATTATTTCAAGCTTGTGCAATGTGCATTCTTATTGACCAACGTAGCATTTTTATGGTGGTTTTCAGAGAGAAATCATCAGTCAGCGTCAAAAGTGCATTCGCGACGAGCTGGGGCAATACACACTTGAAAAGATATAATTTGATTTAGCTGAGATTTTGAATTATAAATAGACTTTGTATTAGGCAACTTTTCAGTAAAGTTAAGTAAAATTGAATATCAATTATTTACCTGATAGTAAGACCAAGAAAAGTTTTTCGACATAAAAATCAATTGATGAACAAGTGATACGGTTTTATTTGCCTGAAAAAGTAAATTAGTATAATCTTAGAAATTGTAGCGCTCACTGTTTACAGATTCAATCGGCTACAATATATAACCCAAACACTTATTTACACTGAACACACACACACACACACATATCATTCAAATGACCAATCTACGCACAAAATCTACATTAGTTTGTTCTGGTGATGTGTATATTCATAAAAGTCAGCGTGCCTTAGTTATGGTCAATGGCTCCCAAACTTTATATTCTCGTATATTCACCCCCTTTCTTTGATAACAAAATTGTCGCGCCCACTCCTCAAATTCCATATCAGTCTAATTTTAACCTATTGCTACACAGCGATTAAGTTTCCCATTTAAATAACATAGGGTTTTTGGTTTCTTGATACATATCTTAGGATTTACTTCTAAGAAATGAATGGTTGATAAGAACAGTAAGAGCAGGTGGGGGTCAAAGGGGCAGAGCAAGCAAGAGAGCCTATTAAATTCAGGTACTAGCTGATAAATATGAAAAAAAGGTGTGTACCTGGTTAGCGCACCACTGGATGACGAATACAATGATCGCAAAACGAAATATTATTACTAACCACCAGAAAAAAATATTCCAGAAATAGAGAGATCCAAACTGAACACAGGCAATAAAATAATAAAATGAGTAAGTACACCAGAAAAAACTAAATATACATAAAATGATCAAATTAGAATTAAAACAAGAATTGATCTCTTTGGCCATTTCGATCAGTGAATGGTATCTTTCTGCTTCTACAAACTGAAACAAAAACAAAAATGTAAATTGATCGATTGTAGAATCAGTTTAATTCCGATTCTAAAAAAACTGAGATCAGAAAATCAATTACCGGTGAAATTTCCTTTAATCCGATCCGATAGAGTTCCAATGATTCATTCAATTGATTGAAATGAAATCCAAGACGAGACAACTTTCACGATAAATTGCATCAAACCGACAATTGCAATGAAATCATCGATAAAAAAGGAGAATACAAAAATTCTGTTTTTCTGAAACAAAAAAAAAATAAAAAAATATACGATAAAATTCATAAAAAGTTCTAATTCTTGTGAATAATAAGAAATAATTATTTTTTTTATTTTATCTTAGAGCTGCTAAAAAATTTTATTATTTATTTTTATTTTTTATTCTTGTCTCTTCTTTTGAAGGAGGTTTATTCTATACTCTAAATCGGCTGTAACACAGCAAAGATGATAGCTTCTATATTATTGATGAGTGAAGATTCTTGAACCTCCGGACTGTCGCACACTTACCCAGCAGTACAGTTTTTTTTAATAAGGAAAATTAAATTCTTTAGTAATTGTACAACTGATATTTTTATTATTTCCTTTCTACTTCTTATTATTTTCTTTCGGGGTGGGCGCATTTTCTCTTTTGTTTCATAATTATATTATATTATATTATGTATATTATAGCCTTTATTGGTTCTAAGTTATACATTTCTTAGTTTACATGTTTTTATAAATTCATTTTATAATTTTTGAATTTACAATTTTATCTACACTAGTTTACAACAGTTTTTATATTAAGTAATTACATCTGTATATATATATATATATATTTTTAATTTATTATTATTATTTTTTTCAACTTTTACATTTTCAATTTTAATATTTATAATAAGTACTAACTAGTTGATTAGTTTTACTGTGGAACCAGAGCCCTTAGGGCGAAGGCCTCTCCAACCTCTTCCATTCATTTCTGTCACGAACTATTCTAGACCATGTCATTTCTGTGAAATTCGTTATCTCGTCCGCCCATCTTCTAGATTGACGCCCTCTTTTTCTTTTCTGGTGAGGGTACCATTCTGTAATTCTTTTTGTCCATCTGTCTTTCATTCTGCAAATGTGTCTCGCCCATTTCCATTTAGATAGTATGATTGTTTTTAGTATATTATCAGACTTACTTAGTTTATAGAGTTTTTCGTTAGATATTCTTTCGATTTTTCTTATTTTCATTATATTACGCAACATCGCTCTAAGGGTATTTTCTATTTTCTTTTCTAGTTTTTTGTTAAAGCCCAAGTTTGGGCTCCATAGATCATTGTTGGTATTACGTATTTATTTAATACTTTTGTTTCATAATATTAATTCCTTTAGCTTCGCAATTTATCCATCACGATAAGTATTTTTAGGCCATACTGAGCCTAGTCTGTGTTGTTATGAGCTTCGTGTTTAAATTCGCGTTCGACACAAGTCTTCAGGCTCTTCAACTGATAGTTAGTCAGTTAGCCACCTGAGCTACTTAAAATGTGTAATGTGTCTAGTTTAGAATATGAAATAAGCTAACGTGTTCTGATGTGGCCATCCACTTGACTTTACCATACAACCTGGCCCCTCACTTATATTTAATATTTAATAAAATTATTTATAATCATGAAGGGGAGGGGGGTTAGTTTTTCCATTTTTAGACTCCTGAGGACCCACTGATTGTGTATACAAAATATGGTTGAGTTTGGTCGAGGGGCCTAGATTTTCAATTTCGACCCCCCCCCCCCCCCCATTTTGGGCGATTAGTTTTTGCATTTTTAGATTTCTGGGGTCCCACTGATTATGTATACAACCATTGGTTGAGTCTGGTACACGGGCCTAGATTTTAATTTTTTGACTCCCCCCCCCACTCCCCCATTTTTGGCGGTTCGCTTTTGCATTTTTAGATTTCTGTGGTCCAACTAATTATGTATACAAAATTTAGTTGAGTTAGGTGAATGGCCAAGATTTTCATTTTTTGACCCTACACCCCCCTCTCCCCATTTTGGGAGGTTAGTTTTTGCATTTTTAGACTTCTGGGGGTCCACTGATTATGTATACAAAATTTGGTTGAGTTTGTTCAAATGGCCTGGATTTTTAATTTTTAACCCTCCACCCCCATTAATTTTGGGTCGATATGCACCAAAACTACGTGTGAAATTTGGTTTCGATATTCCCACTAGTTTTTGAGCTAGCTAGTCCACAAAAGTTTGGTAGCACACAGACTAACTAACTAACAGACATTTTGACAAAAAACAATTATTATCTCGAAAAAAATAATTTTTTTCGATGCTTTTTTGTAGACCAAAATGCCATCCATGGTTTTGCTAAATTTTTTTAATCAAAAATACTTCTTACCGTTTTTGAGATATTTTGAAAAAAAGAAAGAAAAAGAAACAATTTTTTCATGCACGATTACAATACTTGACCATACCCTGTTTGGTAAAGTAAAAAGATATCATGGACCAATCAAGTGGAACATTCGGTTAGTATTCTAATAATTTTAATAATTATTTATTTTTTTAATGAAAATTATTATATCAATGAATTACTAGAAATAATTAGGCTTCCGAGCTCGTCCTAAAAAATGTCTTATTCAGCTCTTTTCTAGTTTTGAAATTTTATTATCTTGCCATTCTCTTAAAAAGGTGTATTCTAGAGCAGCGCTTCAGTGGCCTAATTTTAATAGTCCACAAAGAAATTCAGATATTATTTAAGCAGCACATATCACACTAATTTTAAATTTATATTACGTAATATTAATGTCATTCAATAAGTCCGTAGAATAAGTAATAAAAAAACAAAATTTTGACAAAACTTGAATTTCATATTCAACATAGTATGCCTTCTGAGGAGCGATACAACGAGTATAGCGATTTTCCAACTTTTCGATACCACTTTTATAGTACGATTTCTCTTTCTCGTCAAAATAGGCCTCAGTTTCAGCGATTACTTCATCATTGGACTTAAATTTTCCAGCAAGCATTCTCTTAAGATCTGAAAAGAGGAAAAAGTCGATGGGGGCTAAATCTGGAGAATATGGTGGGTGGGTAAGCAATTTGAAGCCCAATTCATTCAATTTTGCCATCGTTTTCATCGATCTGTGACACGGTGCATTGTCTTGGTGAAACAACACTTTCTTCTTTTTCAAGTGTGGCCGTTTCTTTGCGATTTCAGCCTTCAATCGATCCATGTGTGACAATGGATGAGACATGGCTTCACTATTACACACCAGAATCCAAAAGACAGTCAGCTGAGTGGACAGCAGTCGACGAACCGAATCCAAAGCGAGCAAAGGCGCAACAGTCGGCCGGTAAGGTGATGGCGTCTGTATTTTGGGATGCGAACGGAATAATATTATTCATTGACTATCTCCAAAAAGGTGTGGAGGCCGTACGAAAATGAATAGTTTATCAAATTTTCAAATTGTCAGGTCAATCCGAGCTCTATTGGTATTTCTGGAAAGGTCTTAATGAGTAGACTTCAAATTATGTTTAAATTTGATATGACCTCCTCACTCCAACAACCCCTCATCTAGAAGATATAGAATAGGCTCCGATAGCTGTTCTCCCTATCATCTACCAGTTTTAAGAAAAGTGTGGAAACAGACCGAGTGTTGAAAAAGTATTCACTTTATCCTCCAATTATTTAATTATAATAAATATTTCTTTAATTAATTCGAAAATAATTTTGCGTCACAGCTATCTTCTAATGTCATTCGAAACTATTAGTTATTACCACTCTAGGATGGAGAAATTACAATGTCATTTATTAAACTAATATGGTAAGCAAACTTCACAGAGTACACTAGCATTTTAGGATGTTTATTAAAATAGACAGTAAGGAAAAAAATTATTATATTTACCATATAATCAAAAACATAAATTTCATTAAGGAAAATGAAATAATGAATGATCTCTGTGCTTATTAGTAAGAGATAATTGACAAAGAAAAACGCAATGATCATCGATTTGTAGTTACGATGAATCAAAGTTGATTTGTTAAACGCCATTCTATCCAGGTCGTAAATTAATTGTCTCTCTTGACTACGATAAACGTAGCTGCTGATCACAAAACTCATCGTTTGAATTACAACACCCAGCTGAAACATTAAATAAACACAGTACATATATATACCTCCTCCTTCATCTAGTACATATATATACCTATATATATTTAAATATTTATTAATAAGTATAAAAATAATAGTACATTAAATACACTGACGAGTGTATATACGAGCCCCGTCCCATCTCAATTGGCCCACGAATATTTTTTCTTTTTATATAAAATTATGCTAATTCACGGTAAATTTAATTTAAATATTTATTTTTATTATCATTTGAAACAACATTTTAAACAATTTAAAAGATTTTATTGTAACATTTAACTTAAAATTATTTTTTAATTGTTAAAAACATATTTTTATATAAAAAATAGTTCTTTGCTTTTCACGAATTTTTTTTTTTTTTTTTAAGAATCTTTGAATATGTGAAATAATCAAGTAGGCTTTGCCTTTTTCCAACAAAAGAAAGTTTGTTTTGTTTATTTTTAGTAAAAATGACTCGTGGAGAGGTTGTTGATGAAAGAATTCGCTCAATTATTATCAATTTATTTAAAAAGGGAAAATCAAACGCGGAAATTGGCGGTCTAGTTAATTTATCAAAGTTTACTGTCAGAAATATTATTCGAGTTTATAAAACAACGAGTACAATAGCTACAAAACCTCGAAATGCGTCGAAATCCAAAATATCAGATGCTGATAGATGGGCATTGAAGAAGATTATTAGAAAAAACAGCCGTTCGAATTATGGTGAATTATCTGTTCTTTGGAGCGATGGTGTGGGGCGAAGTGTTTCAAGATTCACGTGCCATAGAGAAGCCCTTAAGTTAGGTTTTAAAACACACACAGGTAATTTTATTGCAACTTATTCCAAATTTTTTTTTGTAATTTTACTAATTTTTTTTTAGGCGAAAGAAAAGCCACTTTTGACATTAAAACAAAAGAAAATTCGGCTTAAATGGGCTAAAAGTCACATTAATTGGACGAGTGATGAATGAAATAGTGTCCATTCGAGTGATGTGTCTCGTTTTGAAGTTTGTGTTGCGGACAATCGAAGCAGAGTTATTCGTCAGAAAAATGAAGCTTTCAATTCAGATTGTTTAAAAAAGAAAGTAAAATTTCCTGCTTCAGTTATGGTATCCGGTGTTCAATGTCTGCTAGAGGTGTTGGAAAACTTCACTTCATTGATGGAATTGTAAACACCAATATATATTTAGAGATCTTAAAAATATCGTTACTTCCAACAATGGCAGATGCATTGAAGAATAATAATAATTTTGTGTTCCAACAAGACGGGGCGGCCTGTCATACATCAAGATAATCTTTAAAATGGCTTTCTGATCATAATGTTCCATTTTTGGAGTATGTAGCAAACAGTTCCGACTTGTCACCAATATAAACTCTTTGGCACATAATGAAAAAGCTATTACGAATAAAACAAGCTAGCAACGCAGTCGAATTAAAACACAAACTTCAAAATATTTGGGATATTTTCACTCAAGATGAATGTCAAAACTTAATAAGTACGTTGGCCAAAAGAATTCAAGCCGTAATTAAAAATAAAGGCGACGTCACACAGTGGTAAAGGTTTTGGATTTTGTATGTTTTCCTTTTTTTAACAATTAAAAAATAATTTTAAGTTAAATGTTACAATAAAATGATTTAAATTGTTTAAAATGTTGTTCCAAATGATAATAAAAATAAATATTTAAATTAAATTTACCGTGAATTAGCATAATTTTATTTAAAAAGAAAAAATATTGGTGGACTAATTGAGATGGGACGGGGCTCGTATACTTGAATAAAAACATTGTTCCTAACCATAACCCCTTATGGGTTTTTGGTTTCTTGCTCCCGTTTCCTCAATCTTCTTCTGGTCCCCCTCGTCTATCTTCTTGATCTTCTCCAGTAGTCTTTCATCTATTTGTGCCCCTTAAACCCAACCACCAGACTTCTATATTCATCCCCAATATATATTTTATTCACTTCTAAATAATTAGAAGAGATTTTTAATACCTTTTGTTGACCGTTTTACTTTTTAGCATAATGCTTTAGTATAATGCTAATTTTGAAAGAAATTTTACCCCTCTCTCAATCCACCAGAAACATTTATATTATCTATTCTAAAAGTTCCCTTTCATTAACGTCTGCTTGCTCCTGGGGTCGCCAAACTCAATATTGTTTTCCCTTGCATTGCCGAAGAGTTTTCTTTCAGACCGTAGTATTAAGGTTGTCATCGACGGAATATCATCTTCCTCCTTCCACACCAACGCTGGAGTTCCTCAGGGATCGGTTATCTCCCCTACACTTTTTCTTATCTATATCAACGACCTCCTAAACTTGCCCTCCAATCCGGTACATTGTTACGCAGATGACAGCACCCTACATAACGCCCCTGCATCGCATAAAAGCCGTGCAGACATTGTTTCCTCAATTAAGTTAGACTGATTATGTATACAAAATTTAGACTGATTATGTATACAAAGTTAGACTGATTATGTATACAAAATTTAATTTTTAACCCCCCCTCCACCCCCCTTAATTTTGGGTCGATATACACCAAAATCTAATCAACTCTTAATCTCAATGGATCAAAACTATGTGTGAAATTTGGTTTTGATATACATACTAGTTTTTGAGCTAGCTCGTCCACAAAAATTTAACGCATGGATTAACAGACTAACAACCAGACCAACAAACATTTTAACAAAACAATTATTATCTCGAAAAATATAATTTTTTCTATGTTCACTTATTAGGGCTTTTTTGTAGATCGAAATGCCATGGTTTCGCTCAATTTTTTTAGTCAAAATAGTTTCAGCCGTTTTTGAGATATTTTGAAAAAAGAAGCAAAAAAACCATTTTTTTCATGCACGATTACAATACTTGACCATATGAGTAAAGTAAAAATAAATATATATCCGGAATATAACATTGTTACAATTTTTGTCATTTGAGTTAATTTTAAGAAATAAATCTATTACTAAATAAAAAAAAAAAAAACAAAAAAAAAAACACTTTTTTGGACTGAGGATTGAGCAGTAATTTTATTTCCGGGATTTCAATACTTACCTACCCATATTACGTATTGGAAAGTAAAAAAAAAGTAGACACTTACGTGAGTTATAATGTAAGGTAGATTAAATCTAGAACTAAATGCTATCATATAGATAGCTTGATACCATAGCAGCACAGAGCTTAATAGAATCGAGAAGAAGCTAGAAATTCGCGACGTAAATTGAATTTTGTATTGAAATAGATCTTTTTGTATAATCAAATGTGAGATGGCGAAACATCTTAAATATTTTCCATAAAGAGATCGGATTCCAGATATAAAAGCCATCTCTATAGGGAGTCCACGACCATCAGCAATCCCACATGAACTCATTTCTTTCTATTCATAATGGCAAATAAAAATGTAATTTTTAAAAGTGCTATTGATTTTCGTTATCTTAAATAAAAAGAAATAAAATACTTCATAAATAAAATGATAAATTATTGAATGAAAAAAATAAAGTTAATTGAAATGATCATTATTTTTAACGTGAACAAGTGACCTAGAAAAGCTAATTCATAGTAAATTAATATTTGATAAAATATTTATTTACTTTTTTCTTCAATAAGCATTAGGTTTTAATGATATTTAAAAATATAATGTTGTGCTCATCTTATGATTTCTACTTAGATTTATTCATTTATTAGGTATTAAAAGTTTTATGTATTTCTAAACAAAAATGATTTTTGAATATAATGGATTTAAAACTTTAAATTAACAAAAAAGTAATATCATTAAAATTACATATATTATTGATGATTAAACATTAAAGTAAAGTTAATTATGCATTAATTTAGTTCATTTTTCTAATCTTACTCCATAAAATATTTATAAGGAATAATCATACACGTATATTAAAATATAATGTTCTTGATGTGTCAGGAACTCATTTCTGATGAGTACGTGGATTGCGACCACGGGGTTATCCGAGCTAAGTCTGACATTGCTTCCACTTACTTGTGTCAGGCTTCTCTTTTTCTCTCTCCTATACGGCCTCCCTTGGCCAACTCTTGTTTTTTTTTTTTTTTACCGACTCCGACGCTATTAGGTTTTCGAGTGCTAGGAGTTGATTTCCTTTTCATTTTTCTTCTCTTCAACATGTGGAAGGCAACGGGAAACCACCACATTACAAATCCCGAGAATATGCAACATGACGATTTCTCTTCGAGTAAAGAATTCCGGAGGTAAACTAGCCCCTCGTTCGGATCTCCGGGAAGGGGCTACCCGAGGAGAGACCATCATAAAGGGAAAAATAAATAATGACTTTCTACGAGTCGGAGCGTGGAATGTTAAGACGCTAAGGGGAGACGATAAACTAGTGAATTTAAAGCGGGAAATGGATAGACACAAATTGGACATTATTGGGATTAGTGAAATGAGATATCCAGAAGAGGGAGATTTTTGGTTCGAAAACAGCCATAGAATCATTCACACGGGGGGGCAAAATGGGAGGGCAGGAGTGGGCATTATTATGAATAAAAAAATAGGGCAAAGGGTAAAGAATTATCTACAGGTAAGCGAAAGGATTGTTATGATTACAGTGGATTCGAAACCGAAAGATACTGTGATAATCCAGGTATACATGCCTACTACATCATATGAGGACCAAGATATAGAAGAAATGTACGAACAAATTGAAAACCTGATGAAGCGCGTTAAAGGGGATGAAAATTTAATAATTATGGGGGATTGGAATGCAAGAGTAGGAAAAGGCAAAGAAGGAAAAGTGGTGGGCGAACACGGTCTAGGAAATAGGAATGAAAGGGGCGAAAGATTAATTGAATTTTGCAGTAAGCACAGTCTAGTAGTAGCAAACACACTCTTCCAACACCATCCAAGAAGGATCTACACGTGGAAAATGCCGTTAGACAAGGGGAGATTTCAAATAGATTACATATTAGTCAGACAAAGATTCAGAAATCAATTAAAGGACTGCAAAAGTTATCCTGGGGCTGATATAGCTAGTGATCACAATCTAATTGCGATGAAATGCCAACTAAAATTTAAAAAACTAATAAAAAAGGGGCGGTCGCGAAAAAACTGGGATATATCTAAATTAAAAAATAAGGAAACCCAAAAACTCTTCGAAAACGTAATGAATAAGAAACTGGAAGAAAAAACACACACAAATAATAAAGAAGATGAAATCGAACAAGAATGGAATGACATGAAATCAAGCCTGACCGAAACAGCTAACGAAGTCCTTCAATCAAAGAAAAACGAAATTAAAAAGCCATGGGTAACAGACGAAATACGGCAACTGATTGACGAACGAAGAAAATTTAAGAACAGAAAAGACGAAGAAGGGAAAGAAACATATAAAAAATTAAGATGGAAAGTTATAAGAGAATGTAGAAAAGCAAAAGAAAAAATGATTCAAGAAAAATGTAAAGAAGTCAACGAAAATCTAGTATTGGGAAAAGTTGATGTAGCCTATAGGGCAATAAAAAGAAATTTTCAAGAAGACAAGCCAAAAAGCAAGAACATAAGAGATAAAGGAGGCCACATTATTCTAAACGAAAACGAACAGGCAAATAGATGGAAGGAACACCTAGAAGAACTCTATGGAGAAGAAAAAACAATGAACCCAATAGAAGAAGAAGAATCTGTGGACGAAAACGAATTAGGAGACCCCATACTCAGGTCAGAATTCGAGACAGCTTTGAAGGAACTAAAAAATAATAGAGCACCCGGAATAGACAATATACAAGCTGAAATCCTAAAGAACTCTGGAGAAAAGGCACGTGACAAACTTTTTGAACTAATTAGCAAAATCTATAAATTGGGAATCATCCCAAAAGATTTCGAAAAAAACAAAATAGTCACACTTCCCAAAAAGACAGGCGCGGATAAATGTGAAAATTTCAGGACCATTAGCCTAACCTCACATGCCTCCAAAATCCTAACCAAAATAATCCAAAGAAGAATAGAACAAAGAGTTGAAGAAAATCTGGGGGAAGACCAGTTCGGCTTTAGAAGAAACAGAGGCACCCGAGAAGCAATTCTCTCTCTTAGACTAATAATAGAAAGGGCTTTTATCAGGGAAGAATCTGTCTACATCGGATTCATAGACCTAGAAAAAGCATTCGATAACGTCAATTGGGAAATTATGTTTAAAATATTAAAACAGGCGGGAATAAAATTCAGAGAGAGAAGACTAATCTACAATCTATATCAAAACCAGACGGCAATTATAAATATTGGTGATGAACAAAGAGAAGCCAAAATAAAAAAAGGTGTAAGACAAGGATGTGTGCTGTCACCCATGATTTTCAACTTATACATAGAAGAAGCGATTAAAGAATTCAAAGACAAAATTGATACAGGTATAGAAATCCAAGGTCAAAAGATCGCTATGTTAAGATTTGCCGATGACATTGCCCTTCTAGGAAGCAATAAAAAAGAATTAGAGGACGCCTTGAATGGAATTAACCAAATCCTAATAGAAGAAATCAAAATGAAAATAAACAAGAATAAAACCAAGGTCCTAGTATGTACAAAAAAAGAACAAACGAGACAGGAATGCATCAAAATTAACCAAGAAAACCTAGAAGGAGTTAAGGAATTCCGCTACCTAGGAAGTAAAATAACATGGGATGGGAGGAGCAAAAACGAAATTAAATCAAGAATTGCCCAAGCAAAAATGGGGTTTAATTCAAAACAAAAACTACTATGCTCCTCCTCAATCAGCTTAGCAAACAGGAAGTTGCTATTGAAGACATATGTATGGAGCATAGCCATGTACGGGTGTGAAACCTGGACAATTGGAAAAGCGGAGAGAAAGAGATTGGAGGCTTTCGAAATGTGGTGCTACAGAAGAATGATGAATATCAAATGGATGGATAAAATCACAAATGAAGAAGTTCTTGGAAAAATCGGAGAAAGAAGAACCTTGTGGAAGAGTCTGAAGAAGAGAAGAGGTCAGATGATGGGGCACACACTGAGACATGGGGGACTGCTTAGGGATATCTTGGAGGGGGAGGTGGGAAAGAAAAGGGGAAGGGGAAGACCCAGATTAGAATATTTCAACCAAATAATTGGAGATATGGGATGCCAGACATTTAGAGAGGTTAAACAGCTGGCGGAGGACAGAGTCGAGTGGAGACGGATTGTTGCATCAAACCAGTCTTAGGACTGTATACTCAATGATGATGATGAATTAAAAAGATACAGTCAATTCTTTTTTAAAACTTTGGACTCAAAAAAACAAAAATCTTTCATATAAATGTCTAGTTTTAGTTAGTTTTTGCACTTTTAATCTTCTGGGGGCTCACTGATTATGTATACAAAATTTGTTTGAATTTGGTCCAAGGGCCTAGAATTGTATTTTTTGACTCTCCCCACCTTCAAAATGATTTTATTAAATATTATCAACCATATAGTAAACGTAGAATCACGCTTTCCGTGGGGCCGTGATCTGACGACGGATTCTTTTAGAACTCGACAAAATAAGAAAATCAAGAATGGTGTAAGTTCTTGGTGAAATATCTTTAAATAAAGTAAAGAAAATTTTAAAAAAATTAATTTTTTTTTAGATGTTCTATTTTTTAGTTGCAACATACTAGACTTTATTTCGTCTTCTGGAGGGGGGGGGAGGGACCCGCCCATGCTTTTCTCACAACAAGCTTAGAAAATAGATAGCAAATTCTGAGGACAAATGTATTGATCTTCGCCATGTATGGATGTGAAACCTGAACGATTGGAGAGGCAGAGAGAAAGAGATTGGAGATTTGTGAAATAATGTCGTGATACAGTAGAATGTTAATATTAAATGGGTGGATAGAATTACAAACCAGGAAGTTTTTTAAAAAACTAAAGAAAAGAGAACACTCTGGAAGAGTCTGAAGAAGAGAGGAACACATGTGATACCTTTTAAGTCATAAAATATTGCAAAGAGATATTTTAGAGGAAAAGAAGGAAAGAAAGGATTAAGGTGGAGATCTAGATTGATGTATTTTACCTAGATAATAAAAATATTGGACACACGGAATTATAGAAAACTGAAAGAGGTGCCTTCAAACTTGTTTTTTAGCAGCTAAAATTTTTTTGAGTAAAGAGACTTGGTCTTTAGCACAACCCCCATTTGTCGGTAACCATTCATCCAGAAGACTCTTATAATTTTTGATATATTGCCTTTATAATTTTCGATTCTGAAGATGATTAAATAAGGCTTAGAAATGAAGAATATAGGTGTTTTTTTATAGATTACCTGACATTTCCTCAAAACCTTCCTAGCTTTTAAGGTAGACCCATTAATTCAAATAAAATTTTATTAATGAAAATTAAATCTTTGGGTGAAATATTTAGAGCGAAACATATGTCAGAGCGAATTCCATCACAGGATAGAAGGGCAGATATAATATATAATATATACATAATGGGCCAGATTGCTAATCTTGGCACTTGGGTTCGATTCCGGATGAGATGAACACAGCCCTTCTGATATGTAATTAAAAACCATTCATTCATCTCGGATCTAGTAGATGGCGAACTCTTGTGGTTACCTTACTAGGAATAGGTTTAAATAAAAATATTTTGATGATAACTCGTTTTATTTTAATATAATTTGTCAAAAAATAAAACGAAAATTCATAATTTATTTCTACTAGTGTAATCAACAGTATAATATTTAAATGTAGCAGGTAGTTTTAAAATTATTAGAATCTGCATTCAAAAATTGAATAAGTATAATAATATAAGTAATAATTGCACCAGCCATCTGAAAATCAAAATTTATATTTTACCATGATTAAATAAGAAATATAAAATATTAATTAAAGGGGTCCTTTCGCTCCAGTTGAGTCAAAAAAAGTGTAGTATCAAAAGTTAGTTTGATTTATTCAAATCAGCTGATAATGATTTGGCAATGCGTTGTTTTAATGGTATTTATTTTTACACCCAAACATAGCATTTATGTGATTTTTTAAAGTAAATTTATCAGTAAATTCTTCGGTCAATGATATATTTTATTGCAAAAAAGAAAGCTGCATGTTTCAAAAAGCTAATTTTTAGTTGTTTTTTTAACTTTATCATTTCAACTAATAGTAGTATAATTCTAGAGAATGTGTCAAGATCTTAATTTTCCATAAGACTCTGAGAAAATGTTTACATTTTAAAACATTTTATTTTCAAAAATTTGCTCCCTAATATCTGATTAAAACTTAACCAAAGCATAGATAGAGAGTTAAACTATTATACAAAATTAAGTTATAGTTATAATCTAATATTTTTTATTTAATATTGGCGGCGAAAGGACCTCCTTAACTAATCAAAACTTTTATAATATTACCTTAAATATAAGTGAATAATCTATTTGAAAAAATCCATTAGCACTAATCGAAAACTTTTCATGTAGCAGTTGGACGGAAAATGCTTGAAGCTAGAAAAAAATACATTTGTTTTATAAAGAGAAACAAAGAGGTTATCCCCTGCTTGATGCAAATAAACATACACACATATCTATATGTCAAATATATGTATATATGCCAGCTGCTAATGGCTTCTCGGCTGAGTAAGATCAAAAATATTTTCAATTTCCATGCGATACTGACCCCTCAGGAGCTCATTTATGATAAGTACGTGGTTGGCGACTACGGGGCTATCCGAGCTGAGTCTGACATTGCTTCCACTTACTTGTGTCAGGCTTTCTTTTTTTATCTTTCCTATCCAGCCTCTCTTGGCTAACTCTTGTTTTTTCCAACCCCGACGGCATTAGCTTTTCGAGGGCTAGGGGTTTTCATTCTTCACCATCTATTCTCTTTTCTTCAGTTACCAACCCGCCTATCAAGCGTGGCAACTTATTGCCAACCCCTTTCTTCAGATGAAATAAATGTCGCGTTTCAAAACACAATTACCCCAGGCGAGTATAGCACAATGCCCAAAATATCGCATTGATTCGTCAGTTCGCCTCGTGGATTCTGGGGGAGGCAAGAATTCGATGTCAAAGAGAGCCGTAATCGGCAAGAATTGTAGAACAGCCGGCTATACAAAGCTTCTGATAGCAAAAATATAACATTCGAACCATGCGTTTGGATGATCACTTAGAAGAACTCGAACAGGAGCTAAAACATATTAAATGGAACATCTTAGTGATCTGCGAAAAACGCTTGAAAGGAGAGGGCAAGACTGTGCTCAAATCAGGACACCTGCTATATCAATATAACTCAAGGTGGTCAAAGAGAATAGTTCAGTGGGGGCCAAGAACTACAAAAGAAGTGTGGGCAGACCACAACTGAGATGGCAAGACGACATCCGAAGGATTGCAGGAGTAAATTGAATGCTAACAGCCAGAGGCAGGCATATATGGAAACAGATGGAAGAGGCCTACATCCAGGAGTGGATGGCGACAGGCTGAGAAAGAAGACTGACTTACTTACTTACTTACTTCCTGTGGCCGAACAACATTTCCAATGTTTTAGCCTCCTCTATAATGCCTCGCCATCTTGTCCTATCCCGTGCTATAGTATAGAGTTCCAATTTCCTTGAGCACCCAACTCTATGGATGACCACTATAATATATTGTTGAGTTGCCCAAGTTAGCTTCTCCATCATTAGTCCATCTTACTTCTTGTAGAGCACATATATCGATTTGATACCTCTCTAATTCAATTATTGCAGATTGTATAGAGTTCTATATAGAGTTCTAGTATTCCAAGTTCCAATTCTCCATAACTCCGCCTAGGTAGTAGACATGCTGCCTAGCTGATCCTAAGCCCAGATAAAGGAGGAAGGCTGGGCGTTAGGCCAACCACCTAACCCCGTAAAAAATTCCTGGTTCAGGAACCTCTAAGAAAAGCCTCGGATATTGGACTGATTAATAAACGGACCCGGCAAAGGAAAATGGAAAGAAGACTGACCCCATGAAAAATTATATTTATAATTAAAAAATACTGATGATGAAGGCCAAGCCTTCGATACTATAGTTTCAAACAAATAAATAATATATATAGGTACATAGATATATTTTGATATATATGTGTATGTTTATTTGCATCAAGCAGAGGACAACTTCTTTGTTTCTCTTTATGAATCAACAACTCTACTACTCTCGGCAAAATAAAAACTTTTCAATTACATTTGTTTTACTAATGCAGTGTTTTTCAACCTTTTTTGGTTGACGGCACACTAAAAATTTCTGGAATCATTTGCGGCACACCTAAATATAAAAAAAAGTAAAAATTGTATGATACAAAAAAAATGAAGTAATTACAAATACTATTTCAAAGTTACAAAACCCATGCAATTTTAATTATTTGTCAAAAACGCTCGCGGCACATTTAACAATCTCTCGCGGCACACATGTTGAGAAACACAGGCTTAGAGAGCCCAAAATCTAAACAGTTCTCCGCATTGAAAATATAAAAATTTTGCTACAGAACAAACTTTCTAAGATGATTTCTTGTTATGAATTTAATTTTTCTATTGAAAAATGAAGAAAAAAGTAAAGCTTTTTCACGACCCAGTATGAACAAGTATTTTTTTCACATTTTTGTTTGAATTTTATTGAAGTCCAATTAAATAATTGCTTTCTCTATAACGAGTATAATTTTGGTCCAAGAGCAAAAGACCATTCCTAGAATAATAGAAATTAAAAATTGAATCTTTAATGGTCTGAACAGGTCTTGATTTGCATTTCCTTCAATATAAAGGAAGAAGTTAGATAATTCTATCCATGCCCCTTTTTAGTTATTTTCTTCGATCGGATTCTAATGAAAATATCGCACCCCGCACATTTATTAATTAAGAAAAAAAGTGAAAATTTTCCAATATTCGGGAGTTAGATATGCCGTAGTAATTAATAATCAACTTAAATATAAATTGTTTATTTATGCCTACATTATGACAGCGCATTAAAATCTCAATCTAATTATTTCTTTTTGCACTTTTGAACAGGAACATTTAAAGCTAGAGCAGTGTTACTCAACCTTTTTTTGGTTGACGGCACATTAAAAATATCTGGAATCATTTGCGGCACATCTGAATATAAAAAAATATTAAAGTGCAATTTTAATTATTTGTCAAAAAGCCTCGCTTGAGAAACACTATACTAATGTCTCTTTTCATTCAGATTTTATTCTTGTAGAAAGGGTCTCTGGGGACGACCATATTTTTTATTCCAAATTCATTCAATTTTGCAAATCAATTTTTTTTCTACAAAAATCTTTTATTTATACTTTCTTCGGAGAGTTCAAAATTTGAAAGAGGATAGATAATCTGGTGTAACTGTGTTTAGTCTTGGACAACGTAAGTTTCTATAATATAATATGTATAAATCAGTGGCGGGCGGTGACTTTTCAACCAGGGGCTGTCCAAAAAAAGTACCCTTCATTTTTGGAAATTTTATTTTAATATTCGCTTTTTTTCCAAATTTCATCGAATACGGCATCAATTTCGTTATTTTTCAAATTTAACATTAGATTTTTAAAATGATATTTTTGGACTTTCTCCCCAAACGGATACTGCTTTGTGTGAGTGAGGGTAGGAGCCAGAAATTAAATCTTGTGACTTAAACTCCACACTCCATTTGTATTGGTTCTTCTTGGAAGCATATGCATAAATTTCTCTAGGTGCCTATGAAATAAAGTAAAATTGAATATTAATTCTTTACCTGATAGAAAGACCAAGAAAAGTTTTTCGACATAAACATCAATTGATGAACAAGTGATACGGTTTTATTTGCCTGAAAAAGTAAATTAGTATAATCTTAGAAATTGTAGCGCTCGTTGTTTACAGATTCAATCGGCTACAATATATAACCCAAACACTTATTTACACTGAACACACACACACACACACACATCATTCAAATGACCAATCTCTGCACAAAATCTACATTAGTTTGTTCTGGTGATGTGTATATTCATAAAAGTCAGCGTTAGTTATGGTCAATGTCTCCCAAACTTTATATACTCGTATATTCGCCCCCTTTCTTTGATAAAAAAATTGTCGCGCCCTCTTCTCAGATTCCATATCAGTCTATTATTTTATAATTGAATTACGTTTTAAATTTGATTCAATGATATGAATTATTGGGCAATGTATAGTAGGGTGCTCCTTATTTTGGACATTTTCGAATATTTACGCTGACAGGTGCTCATATAGTTAGAAATAAATAAAAAAAATATCCCCTAAGTTTCAAGTCTCTATCTCAATTTTAACCTAGTGCTACACAGCGATTAAGTTTCCCATCTAAATAACATGGGGTTTTTAGCATTGAACGATCAATTTTTTATTCCGGCCAAAGTAATGGTTCAAACAATTTGAAACTCTTTAGACTTTATCCTTGTAACAGTAGGAATCCATGAGAATTTTTACAGATTTTTAGCTATTATAATTTTGGAGTCTATAACTTACTAATCCTAAGATATAGCAGTATTTTATCTAGATGTAACTCCAAAATTCTAATAGCTAAAAATTCTGAAGGATAGCTACTATTATAAGCATAAAGTCTACTGAGTTTCAAATTTTTTGGACTATTTGGCCGGAATAAAAAAATTAATCGTTCAATGCTAAAAACCCCATGTTATTTAGATGGGAAACTTAATCGCTCTGTATCACTAGGTTAAAATTGAGATAGAGAATTGAAACTTGGAGGATATTTTTTTTATTTCTTTCTAATCACATGAGCCCTTACTGCTTAAATATTCGAAAATATCCAAAATAAGGAGCACCCTAATCTATAGAATACTTAAATAAAACTATTTGCATAAATTAGCCTATTTTTTTCTGCTAACCATACAAGAATCCTCTCTACCGGCCTGGTTAGAAAGACTCTTTTTAACTTGATGCTGGCTCGTAGTTGATCTTATAAGTGGACTGTATCTTTAGAGTGATTACTGATTAGGAACTAAAGGTGACGAATAAGAACGTCAGATAGAAAATTTAAATATATATGTATAAGTGGTTTTATTTTCAAATAAAAATAAAACTGAGTATATTTACAAAATGATGAATGTGGAAATATTTCAACATTGCTTGGTAAGTTGAAAGAGAATAAAATTAAAAATACGTGTGAATATTTTTTTTTAATTGATAGATTTTTCTCTATTAATTTTAGAACTAAAGTGTAAATACATATGGTGATAAAAAGTACAAAAAATGTATTACTACCTTCCTGTGGGAATATATTATTATGAAAAGATATAGATAAGAGCTATAAATTCAAAAATTGCAATTTTTAAGATGTCACGATTTCTTAGGAATGTTTGCGAAGTATGTTTAAAAAAAATAAAAAGCGACGTGTTCTGATGTCGCCATCCACTTTTTTTTTTTTTTTTTTTTTTAATGATATTGATGAGAGAAGGAGATACACCAGAAGGTGGATCCCCTAAAGGCTTGTATGGGCTGGCCCCTCAATCGTGAAAAGAACAGAGTAGAAGGAAAAGGGGCTCTCAAAATTTAGTTAACTTCAATTCAAACAAGACTCAATGTTGTCTAATTTCTAGGCGCGAAAATAGAGATTTCCCTGATATTCACTTCGATTCGAATACCCTGAAAATGTGTAACAGCCTATCCATGTTGGGCGTCTCTGTCGCATCTGACCTGTCTTGGAATGAACACATCTCCTCTGTGGCGAAATCTGCAGCAAGGAAGATTGGCTTCTTATTCAGGTCCAAGCGATTTTACAAACCCCCACAACTTCTCACCATCTACAAGGCCCAAATCCGCCCCTATCTCGAATACGGCTCTCATCTGTGGAGAGGAGCCTCAAAATATTCTCTTGCTACCCTTGATGCAATTCAGAAACGAGCCGTCAGGCTAATTGACGATTCTACCCTCACCGACTCCCTCGACTCGCTGGCTCATCGAAGAGATGTCTCCGCCCTTTCCCTTTTCTATAGATACTATCACGGCAGGTGCTCTGATGAGATAAAATCAATAATTCCCCCCAAAGCATGCTTTGCACGCAGCACACGTTTTGCCGACTCCCAACACTCTTTCGCGGTCAAATTAGAAAAGTGCCGGACCACTTCATTCGCGAATTCATATATCCCCATGACGTCAAGGAACTGGAACTCTCTCCCAGCCTCTATCTTTCCCAGCACCTATGATCTTCAAACCTTCAAAACCAGGGTGCATAGACACCTACGTCTACACCCTCTCACTTAAACAACTTTCCCTTCTCTTCGGTAATGCAAGGGTCTTTCGAGATCCATAGGGGCTACATCTTTACTGGTGCACCCCTTCTTGCATTCGATTGCATTAAAAAAAAAAAAAAAAAAAAAAAGAAGCCGGGATCACGAGCCAATCTCAGAAACTTAGATACAATTCAATATCCAATTTACTAAGGTTTTAGGGGCTTCGAGCAGTGGTAAATTCTCCGCGCGATAAATTCGGTTAAATTTATCTCCCACTTAATTTTTATTACCAGACCCTATACTTGCAGAAAAAATGTCTGGGTATAGCCGGGAATCGAACCCGAGACCTCCGGGTTGCCAGTCAGTTACTCTGACCATTACACCACGGGGGCGGACTTTACCATACAACTTGGCCCCTGACTTATATTTAATATTTAATAAAATTATTTATAATCATGTAGGGGAGGGGGTTAGTTTTTGCATTTTTAGACTCCTGAGGGCCCACTGATTATGTATACAAAATTTGGTTGAGTTTGATTAAATGGCATAGATTTTTAATTTTTAACCCCCCACCTCCACACTCCTTAATTTTGGGTCGATATGTACCAAAATCTAATAATCTCTTAATCTCAATGGACCAAAAATACGTGTGAAGTTTATTTACGATGTTCACACTAGTTTTTGAGCTAGGTCGTCCACAAAAATTTGGTAACGCACAGACTAACAGACAGACAACTAGACAACCAGAGAGCAAGAAAGACTAACTAACAGACATTTTGACAATACAATTATTAATATCTCGAAAAATGTAATTTTTTCGATGTTCATTTATTAGAGCTTTTTTGTAGAGCGAAATGCCATGGTTTCGCTCAATTTTTTTAATCAAAATAGTTTCAGCCGTTTTTGAGATATTTCGAAAAAAAGAAGGAAAAAACCACTTTTTTCATGCACGATTACAATACTTGACCATATCATGTATGGTAAAGTAAAAAATTAAAAGGAGCAAAACAAAGAAAAAGCCTTCACCACAATTTTTCCGAAACTTAGTGGAGCTAATATCTTGAAATTTGATAGATATCTTAGGATTTACTTCTAAGATGTGAATAGTTGATAAGAACAGTAAGAGCAGGTGGGGGTCCAAGGGGCAGAGCAAGCAAGAGGCCTATTAAATTCAGGTTTCAATGCTACTAACTTACTAGCTCATGAATATGAAAAAAGGTGTGTACCTGGTTAGCGCACCACTGGATGACGAATACAATGGTCACAAAACGAAATATTACTACTAACCACCAGAAAAAAATATTCCAGAAATAAGAGATCCAAACTGAACACAGGCAATAAAATAATAAAATGAGTAAGTACACCAGAAAAAACAAAATATACATAAAATGATCAAATTAGAATTATAACAAGAATTGATCTCTTTGGCCATTTCCATCAGTGTATGGTATCTTTCTGCTTCTACAAACTGAAACAAGAACAAAAATGTCAATTGATCGATTGTAGAATCAGTTTAATTCCGATTCTAAAATAATGAGATCAGAAAATCAATTACCGGTGAAATCTCCTTTAATCCGATCCGATAGAGTTCCAATGATTCATTCAATTGATTGAAATGAAATCCAAGACGAGACAATTTTCACGTTAAATTGCATCAAACTGACAATTGCAATGAAATCATCGATAAAAAATGAAAATGTAAAAATTCTGTTTTTCTGAAACAAAAAAAAAATTATACGATAAAATTCATAAAAAAGTTCTATTTCTTGTCAATAATAAGAAATAATTATATATTTATTTTATCTTAGAGCTGGTAAAAATTTACTGTGTCTCATTTTGAAGGAGGTTTATTCTATACGCTACATCGGCTGTAAACAGCAAAGATGATAGCTTCTATATTATATTTTCCCTGATCTTCAACGAAAGTTGTTTCTTGACTACGTCTCCTAGATGACTCCTCAAAACGCCGAATCCGTGCGCCAAGTGCTGCGATTCTTTGTCTGACGCGCTTATCTTCTTCCCTCAATCTCCTGTCACTATCTTTTGAGCTCATTCTAAGTTGTAATCTTCTCGCTATTGATCTAACACCGTTCATTACTCTCTTTGACATGTTCTCTTTTCCCCTGAAAAATTCTAACAAATTGCCTATCTCTTTCCTAGCTTTTTTGATCTTCTCTTGGATTCTTCTTTTCCAGATCGGCACTCGTTTATTTCTTGACCTAGAGCTTTTTAAAGTCGTTGTATATTCCTGCTTTTCTGCACTTCTTTCCAAAACTGTACATACAGCCAAGGCAGCACAGAGTACCACTCCAGATAACTCTTCCAGAGAAGATGACCGAGAGACCGAATCTTCCACCAGTGACTTCATGATTTTACATGGAGCATAAAACTTCTTATTGCCGGAGACTTTCGAAATGCGAGGCCGTTCCTTCAACGGGATACAATCGAACATCATGTTGAATTTATGATACTTGTGTTGCAGTTCACCTTTTAGTTGTTCGTCTTCGCATTGTAGCTCACCATTGAGTGGTTCTTCATCAGCTGGTGTCACCAGTTGATTTTCAGCTACATGTTCTTCGGTTTGTGCTACTGAATCTGAGGCGCAAAACGGGTTTGAAGTTCCCCAGCCACCCGTTGCTTAATCTGATCAGCTTGGTCAGTTGAAAATACATGAAAAAATGGAATTCAACTGGCTGCATACTCTTTGTTCGGTTAACGTATTGTCTGAATACATTCTCCTCCACTCTGGATGCATCCTTGCTCTGAATCCCTCACATTCCGTCCCTACCCTTGTACTAATATAGTACGCACGCATCACAGATGTATACATCTCTATTGTCCATTTAGTGCTCTGGCTAATCGGTCTTGAATCAGTGGAAGACCTTGTAGATGGAGTCCTCAAGCAACTCCATTAATTAATTGGGACAAATCATACCGTTCTGCTGAGGCCACCCCATGAGCCACTCATCCGGGTGGGAGGATTGGAGGGCTATAAGGGAAGACGTGGATGCCGTACGAAAATGAATACTTTATCAAATTTGCAAATTGTCAGTCAATCCGAGGTCTATGGGTATTTCTGAAAAGGCCTTAATGAGTAAACTTCAAATTGTGTTTAAATTTGATATACCCCCCCTTCCCACAAATCCTCATCTAGAAGATATGGTATAGGCTCCGATAGCTCATCCCCTCTCCCTATCATATACCAGTTTTAAGGAAAGTTTGGAAACGGGCCGAGTCTTGAAAAAAATTCACTTTATCCTCCAATTATTTTTTTTTTTTTTTTTTTTTTGGCTTTTCGGCCTTTATAGCCATAAGCCTAATTACGATACTAGTTATATTATTTTAAAATTTGTCTCTACCCCCGGGGTCAGATTTTAGCTGGATGCCTCGAGTCGGATTCGAACCCGGGTCCCCTGGTTAGCTCGCTGTCATGCTACCGCCTAGCCTATCTGACCCCCCTCCAATTATTTAATTAAAATAAATATTTCTTTAATTAATTCGAAAATAATTTTGCGTCACAGCTATCTTCTAATGTCATTCGAAACTATTAGTTATTACCACCCTAGGATAGAGAAATTACAATGTCATTTATTAAACTAATATTGTAAGGAAACTTTACAGAGTTCACTAGATTTTAGAATGTGTATTAAAATACACAGTAAGGGAAAAAAATATTATATTTACCATATAATCAAAAACATAAATTTCATTAAGGAAAATGAAATAATGAATGATCTCTGTGCTTATTAGTAAGAGATAATTGACAAAGAAAAACGCAATGATCATCGATTTGTAGTTACGATGAATCAAAGTTGATTTGTTAAACGCCATTCTATCAAGGTCGTAAATTAATCGTCTCTCTTGACTACGATAAACGTAGCTGCTGATCACATAACTCATCGTTTGAATTACAACACCGAGCTGAAACATTAAATAAACACACGCACATATATATATATATATACCTATATATATTTAAATATTTATTAATAAGTATACAAAATAATAGTACATTAAATACACTGACGAGTGTATATATATATATACTTGAATAAAAAAATTGTTCCTAACCATAACCCCTTATGGGTTTTTGGTTTCTTGATCCCGTTTCCTCAATATTCTTCTGGTCCCCCTCGTCTATCTTCTTGATCTTCTCCAGTAGTCTTTCATCTATTTGTCTCCTTAAACCCATCCAACAGTCTTCCATATTCATCCCCAATATATATTTTATTTACTTTTAAATAATTAGAAGAGATTTTTAATACCTTTTGTTGACCGTTTTAATTTTTAGTATAAGAAATTTCACCCCCTCCCCCCCTCACCCCACCAGAAACATGTATATTATCTATTCTAAAAGTTCCCTTTCATTAACGTCTGCTTGTTCCTGGGGTCGCCAAGATTTTTCATTTTTAACTCCTCCTCCACTCCCCTTAATTTTGGGTCGATATGCACCAAAATCTAATCAGCTATTAATCTCAATGCACCAAAACTACGTGTGAATTTTGATTTTGATATATATACTAGTTTTTGAGATAGCTCATCCACAAAAATTTGCTAACGTGCTAACAGACTAACAACCAGACTAACAGACATTTTGACAAAACAATTAATATCTTGAAAAATATAATTTTTTCGATGTTCACTTATTAGGGCTTTTTCATAGATCGAAATGCCATGGTTTCGCTTAATTTTTTAATCAAAATACAAGGTTCACTTTTTTCATGAACGATTACAATACTGACCATACCATGTATCGTAAAGTAAAAATAAATATATATCCGGAATATAACTTTGTTTTAATTTTATTTGCTTGAGTTAATTTTAAGAAATAAATCTTATTACTAAATAAAAAAATAAAAAAAAACACTGTTTTTGGACTGATCAGTAATTTTATTTCCGGAATTTCAATACTTACCTATCCATATTACGTATTGGAAAGTAAAAAAAAAGTAGACACTTACCTTAGTTATAATGAAAGGTAGATTCAATTTAGAACTAAATGCTATCACATAGATAGCCTGATACCAAAGCAGAATAAAGCTTAATAGAATCGAGATGAAGCTAGAAATTCGCGACTTATATTGAATTTTGTATTGAAATAGATCTTTTTGTATAATCAAATGTGAGATGGCGAAACATCTTAAATATTTTCCATAAAGAGATCCGATTCCAGATATAAAAGCCATCGCTAGGGAGTCCACGACCATCGGCAATCCCACATGAACTCATTTCCTTCAATTCATAATGGCAAATAAAAATGTAATTTTCAAAAGTGCTATTGATTTTCGTTATCTTAAATAAAAAGAAATTAAATATTATGATCTACATAAATAAAATGATTAATTATTGAATGAAAAAAATAAAGTTAATTGAAATAATCATTATTTTTAACGTGAACAAGTGACCAAGAAAAGCTAATTCATAGTAAATTAATATTTGATAAAATATTTATTTACTTTTTCATTAATAAGCATTAGGTTTTAATGATATTTGAAAATATAATGTTGTGCTCATCTTATGATTTCTACTTAGATTTATTCATTTATTTGGTATTAAAAGTTTATTAACAAAAATGATTTTTGAATATGATGGATTTAAAACTTTAAATTAACAAAAAATAATATCATTAAAAATTACATATATTATTGATGAACTTCAAACTTGTTTTTTAGCAGGTAAGTTTTTTGTTACTAAAGAGTCTTGCTTGGTCTTTAGCCCAACCCCCATTCGTCGGTAAACCATTCATCCAGTAGACTCTTCTTTGTAAAAAAAAGTTGCCATTCTATTAGGTCACTTGATTACGATTCTCAAATGTGGCTCTGCTTAAAATTGATACGAATTTACTAGAATTCAAAAGATTGGAAAAAAAGAGAGCGATTAAATTTATTTTGTTGTGTAGATTTGAGAGGAGAAGAGAATAATAGATACCTTCATTTAATATTAAGATTATTTTTATCTTTTCTTAGTCGTAAAGATCTCATTCTAAATAAAAAAAATGTAACATGTTAGGTATAATAAAGAATGACGCCTTTATTTTTCATATATCTGTAATTATTTCATATTTAATACAATAGATGCAATATTATCTTTTTTTTTTTCAATTTCTTTTAAAACAATTATGAATATGATAATTCACTTTTTTGTTTGTTTTTTTGGACAAAATTATTTCATGCAAGAACAAGTAAAAAAGTATTATATTTATTTATTTATTTTTTTATATGTACAATATTAAAATACATATACCTACGCATATATTTTAGGTATATGTATAAATATGAAATGATTGAAATGTACACACCAAGTGAGAAAATAGATCATACATTATAAGAATCAGCCTTCATATCTTACAATACCCAGTAGATTTCTTAATATTATTTATTTATTTATTAAACATAATACCAAAATCACTTGACAATCTGATCAAGTTGCATTAGTTATTATTTATTTAGTCCCTTTTTTATTTTATTTTAATGGCATATAATATTTATCATTAATATTTTTTTTTCAAATCACATTCCAATTTATGCCGGTAATCATATATGAACAATTCGTCCGAGTTATTGAGTGAGAGCATAAAATCTTTTTCGGATGTTATACATTTATACTATTGAAAAAAATGAGTTTTTCCAAATTCTACCTTAGCTGAGTTTTTTGACAAGAAATCCCCTTATTTCCAACTTGGGTTAATTAGATTTCGAGAGTGAGTTATTAACAGTGATATTTTTGCATCTCTTATGGTTCTAGGGACCTCATATACAGTTTATAAATTCATATTTTATGACATATACATTTTTGAATTTGTTAGGTATGTTTATTTTATTGTACCTACTTCCACTGCTCTTTCGTTCTTCTATTTTTCTCTTTTATGAATGTGTCGTTGCTCTATTTTTCTCTTTTATGAATGCCCAACCACATTAAAGGTCATTTAGGCTTTCTCCATTAGAATAGGAGTTCAATTTTTGAATAAAAGGAATTAAATCATATCATATTTGAACTAGACCATAAATTCCGTTATATGGCGCGTGGCTAGTCACGAACCCCGCTATAGAAAGGTCCAAACTAGATGTTAAGATATTTTATTTAAATTGATCAGATACAGCTAAGCCAAGAAGAACTTTATAAAATAAATATTTATTACCAAAAGTTTTCAATTGCCTATATTTTTGTTTATCCTTCTGTAAATTCTAATTCCAATATTTATTTCTTATAGTTTTGTATTTTATAAGAATTTCGAATGAGATCTCTTAGTAATGAAAAATACTTTCTTTTTTTTTAAATATAGAGCCTGAAATTATTTGTATCTGGATATGTGCCTATTTTGTATCTAGATATTTTGCAAAAACTGTATCTGTATCTACTACATGCATTTTCACTAAGGGTTAGTAAAACGCCGGCGATATCATTCTTCACTGCGCTCCCTCACTCTCGAATAATGGAAGCTTCGCTTTATTTTCGACCGGAACACTTTAGAAAAACGACCCTCTTAAAATTTAGTTAGCTTTAATACAAACAAGGCTCAATGTTGTCTAAATTCTAGGGACGTTAGTAAAAATTTCCCTGACATCCTCTTTGGATCAAATATCCTGAAGATTTGTGCGGGTCCCATACACTCTCAAATTAACTATGCATTATATCTGGGTAATGCTATCTATACCCGGCGGAAAAATTAAGTAAACTGCGCAGCTTAGACAAGCAATAGCGAAAGCCGCATAACTGTGCTAACAAGTTGTTTTTTGCACCGACATCTGCTCAGTTCAACTAACAAAGCCTTATTTAAGCTATAGATATAATATATAAGCTAGACAGGTAGCATTCTCACACAGAACCCGAAAATCTCTGAATTGTATAACAAATCATTCAGTTCAGTTTTTTGTTGTTTTAAACAGTTGCATTGTTTAACTGAGAATGTAAGTGGCCCTTGAAAGTAGAATTTGAGAATTTTTCCATGTTTGTACCATATAATAGTATATAGAATGGGAACGTGCTAACAAAAGTTTTCGACTGAGTTTAGTGACATTTTTCTTTTCACGGGGTGTATTACAACTGCTAAAAAATACAGCAACTAGTGTAAATAAAATTTTAGCTTTATGCGCAAGAAGTTGACGTAGTTACAAATCAACCAATTGAATTCTCATTTTTAGGGCAATTTTTTACTCAATTATGAGTTATTCTAAATGCTTGCACTTCTCTATCGCTTTGATTTTTAACATTGAATGTAACACTAATTTTATAAAGATTAATTAATTAAATTAACAAGATTAAAAATTAAATAAAATGAATATTTATATTGGAAATTGGCAAAATTTGCATATTATATGTATAAATATAACAAGAATAAATAACATATAATTGTGTACAATTATAACATATAATAACTTATTGATTATAACAAACGAACAATTTATTGAAGACTCCGCGGAAAGAACGGGGTAAGTCAATTTTTTTTCGAAAATGAGTTTCTGACGCATTCTGGGGATCAGCCATCGTCACTACAATAAGTGACCGTGTTACCCATGTTTTTATTGTTAGTGGAAACCGAAAAAGAACGTTCTAAGTTCCTCTTATCTTTTTGCATAATTTAAATGTAGTTTTTGTTTTTTAAAATGTACTTGCTTTGTAAGAAATAAATTTGGCATCATAATTATATATACCTATTGCCTTCACTAGATTGCGTGATTTTTTTATTTTTTTTTTAATATTGATAGTTGAAATTTGCTTTCCTCAAAAAATTACGAAATGTGACTTACCCCGTTTTTTTCGCGCGGTCTTCAATTATATCGTATATTAATTATAATTATAACATGGATCAAATTAATTACCGGTAATTTTTATTATAGTTTTAATTGTTATAGATAATGTTGGTTTTAAATTAATTATCTTTGATTTTAGGAATGTGTCTATATGATTCAGTGGTATTTGTCGACCAGGTATATCGTAGGTACCTTGTTTCTGCCCGTATAAACTTACACATCATAGTTTGTATTTAGTGCAAATTTTGTATACATATTTAAATCATTATAAGATTTTATGGTCACTCTAACTTGGACAATTTTCACTAATTACCGGCACATTTATAAAATGAACTGCACCTCCCATTAAACATAATAATAATGGAAGCTAGTTCAGCTATTAATTATATCAAATGATAGTTCATTCATTCCTTTGCAGATTGAATCCCAAGAAATGACCAAAGAGCGTCAGAACATAGATAGTATAAGTTAGTTGCCTCACGTCTAAATCGATTAGAGAAAATTGTTGGAATACCTTTAAAATAGAAAGAATTAAAAATGATATATATATTTTTTTTATAAATATTTACAATATATAATATAATTTAAAACACCTATAAGCACCTAAGAATAATATAATAAAATAATAATAATAATTTCTCATGAAATACGATTTCACAGATATTAAACGTCATTTTCGTACCTCAGATTCTTTCGTGGTTTTTGACTAAAAACGAAAATAACTTCTTTTTGTAAAATTATGAAAATAGCTATAACAAAATATGCATAAATCCTGAAATTCTCTCTTTAAATATTTATTGTTTAAATTGAAAGTTTTTGTGCCGAGGGTAGCATAATTTTTATATATTGAAGGAGGCAATAAAAGAGTATGTCTTCTGTTGGAATTATAAATTTTATTCATAACGAGACTATAGCCATTCATACATTAATTCCTGTGAATCAATTGTAATAGACTGATGAAGAGGGCAAAGCCTTCCAAACTATAGTCTCGTTATAAATAAAATTTATAATTCCATCAGAATTTTACTTAGGGAAAGTGGTGTAGGTTTTAGGTGAAACATGATATTAATTAATAAAGTAAAGGGAGTGTAGTTTCACAGTGAATGAAATAAAACTCAAAGAGGCCTATACAAACTCAATATATTTCGGATTATTAGTTTTGTAATCTGTAAACTCCTGATGATGGACTAATAATCCGAAATATATTGAGCCCGTACAAACCTCTTTGAGTTTTATTTCATTCACTGACAAAACCACACTCCCTCCACTTTATTAATTCTAGCAGAAGACACACTCTTTTATTGTCTCCTTCAATATTTATTGTTTCATTAAGAGACATTTGACGACATCTTGTTTCTTTTAACAACCATTTAGACATTATATTTTTATAGTTTTTTTAATATCCCAATTACAATTATTTTGGATGAACATAATTATTATGTTTTGCAGATTTGTTTCAGATTCTTTAGCATGAATAAATGAAAAAGAAAAATATAATCACGTTTATAGTTATTAAAGAAAGCAAATAGAACAAAAACAATCTTTAAATGCTTATAAAAATTTCAAAAAAGTAATCTAGAATACCTATATATATTTAATCAAAATTAAAAAACATGACAATCAACGTTAAAACATTAAAGCCACATTATGAAAAAATTGACATAAAGAGACAAAATTATTATTATTATTATCATATGAATTCTAGGCTGACAAGCTTCTAATAAAATATTGATTCTAGAGTTTCATTAACTTTAAAAAGTTCAAATGACAAAAAAGTAAATATTTAAAATGATTAGTATTATTTAAAATCGCAATATAGATAGATATTTAGTTAATCTTCTATATTATTTTTGTAATAAAAACTAAACGAATTGACATGAATTTGTGCTTGACAATTTGTTTCTTCATTATCTAAGTTTATATATATACACATTACATTCTTTGATTTTTTTGTTCACTTTAATTTGTTATTTGTTTTGTTGCTTTTGTTTTTCTATATTTAGTTCGGATGGAGTTCTGTAGCTTTCAAATTCTTTCCATTAATGCCAAGATTAAGAACAATAGATTAAATTAACAATATTATAGATCAAATAAATAGGGATAAGACATATTGGCAGGAGAAAATTGGTTTAGTGAACGACAAACATGGCACAGTAATAATGGCAAAGCTTACGACAAAATTTGTATATCGAATAACAAAGATAACATCTCAAAAATGACAAAGAATAAATCATATATAGTTGTGTGCAATTATAACATATAAGTAATAACATATTAATTATAACAAAATAGCAATGATTTATTAATTATAATTTTAATAATAATTAATAAGTTGTTTCAGGGAAATAAGGACAATAGCTTATGCAAGTATTTTCCATTATATGCCAACGTTTCGTCAACCTTGCTACTTACTCAGGGCTCAAACAAATTAATTTCTTTGCATAATTGTCATTTTATAAACATTCATTCTTAGCAAACACAGAGAAGATTTAAATAGGAACTATTTTCAATCTGTGCCTATATGTGTTTGCTAAGAATGAATGTTTGTAAAATGACAAATATGCAAAGAAATTAATTTGTTTGATCTCTGAGGAAGTCAACAAAGTTGACAAAACGTTGGCATAAAATAAAAAATACTTACATAAGCTATTGTCCTTATTTCCCTACAACAACTTATTAATTTAATCGATGGACATAAATAACCAAAATAATTTAATAATAATATTACTTGTTATTTTATTATTTTAATTAGACCAATTTCTTCCATCTATTTTCGAGGGATTTGGAAAGAAATTCTTTGACAATATTTTTTCGAAATTTGAAGAAAACGTATAGATCATATTATCAAACTGAATTATTTATTTATTTAATTGGACCCAATGAAGAAAAAATATTTGATCGCTCACTCGCAATTTTTGTAGTTATATAATGTTTTGGCATGCATTATATTTCCTTGTTAAAAATGTGCATTTTTGTCGATAATTATCCCAATTTTGTCTGGCTAAAAAAGACACCCTTGAATAAATACATAAATAAGTAAATTATATTGAATATATTTTTACAAATATTGATTAAAATAAACTCAATATTATGACGTAGTTCTTGATTATAAAGAATTAATAGGATGAATAATTATCCCAATTTCAGTATTATAATTAAAAATGTTAAGTAGAAAATTATGATATTTCAAAAAAATTAAGATATTCTAATGTTTTCTTTAGAAACTGAACATTCTAAATCAGTGTTTCTCAAACGTCTTTCATTTCTAATCTAAAAATTTTTTTCGATTTGGACCACACACCAATGGATAGATTTTAAATTTAATTGATATTTTCTATTGTTTTTTTTTGATGTTTGAAGCAGTTTTTAAGTTATAATTGAATATATATATATATATAAAGTCCACTTGGTCTTTCATTTTTCGATTTTTGTTTCAATCAATACCATCAAGCAGCCTTGCATTTTGTTTTTAATGAGCTTGGCTTGTTCAAATAAATCGATTTCGCAAATTTAGCAGCTAACAGCGCAAATAATGTTTAGACAGATGACTGTTATAATTTATCTAAGAATTATTTGGGCGAGTGTCTGCATGAAAAATTAAATCTAAAAATTTGAATTAGATTTACTAAAAGATTAATTAATTATATTGAATATATATTTTTTATTTTGAAAAATTAAAACATTATAGCTGAAAATAGAATAAAGTGCTTCAGAGGTGAACTTAGATTTTTTCACTTGAAAACATAGAGAATACAGTTTTAAAAGAATATCGAAACAGATACAATATTTCTCTAAGTAAACTTTTATTGAAAATTTCGTTTGAGAAACACACTTTTAAAGAATAAGATCTTCGAACATTTTTCTAAATGTGAAATATTTAAAAATTAAAAATTTCAAAGAATAAAAATCATTGTATTTATTTGTTATTTCATGATATTATTTGAGTAGGCCAATGTCGAATTCCCAAAAATGCCTCGTAAATTCTTAAATTGACACATATCAATAAATAAAAATAATTTATTTATTATAAAATAAATTATTGGTTGTTTTAATGTATATAAATGAATACAATTCATTAATAGAAATCAGAAAAACGATTAATATTTCAAAAATTTCGGGAACATTCTTTTTTAATCAATAAAATAATTAGCAAAATGTAATGGCTTTTAATAATTTAAATTATAATCTTTTAATTGCATTTTTCTAATTTTCTATTGGTAATGTGAAAATTTTTCCCGAAATTTTCGAAATATTAATAGTTTTTCTGATTGCTATTATTATATTAAAGAATTGTATTCATTTATAAAAATAATATACATATTAATACAAAACAGTGTGAATTGAATTAAATGGATCATTAATTGTTTTCATCAATTTTAAATTAACAAAGAAAAAACACTTGACGAAGTCTTTTTTTACACATTATACAATAAATATAAAAAGTATTAGTAAAATAAAATGTTATTATTAATATTCCCCAGGCTTCTCATTCACTTTTCCTACATCCACCCAATTCACTCGTGAATTTATTATTCTTTTCTTTTGTCTTTTTTTATACTTATATATAATATATGTAGGTATATATAGGCACGGCCCGGTTTAAGTTCATAGAAATTAGTTGGATTTTCTAGTAGACACTTATATATGTATATACGAATATTTTATGAGTTGATATAATTTTTAAATATGTATTTATTTGTTATTTCATGATAGATCGATTGATTTTTGAATATATGTAAATATATATTTATTTATTTCATGTTTTAAATTAAAAATCATTTTATGTAAAAGAAAGAGGAATTAACCCGGTGGAAATCTCGTTATCAATGAATTTATTTAAATTAATGAAAATATTTTCAATAAAACACCTGTATAAGTGTATAGGGGATTATTTTAAATAAAACTAAACTTAATGATGAAATTATTTTCATTCAAAGCACGATATTTTTCTGATCTTTGCATTTTAATGCAGTTGGCTTAAAATTATAAAAGTGACTATACGTTGGTGTTTCGTTTCCATTAAATACCACCGAACTACTGAGCTATAGAAATGGTGAACTTTTACAAGAGTGTATGTAGCCCTCCCCTTTGCTTTAATCAGAAGATAACGTTTATTAGTTATTATTAGTGTTTTGGTCAATTTGATAAATATGAATAATGTAGACCAGAAAGTTAATTGTTGGTTTGGTTTACTATAATCTAACAAATTGACCAATACAATATGAATATTCTCCATTGGGGAAAGCGAATTTGATACATTATATTTAATCTCATCTATTCTTCTTTCTTAAGATTATCATTTCTTGAATATTAGAAATATAAACTATAGAGATTTTGGCACATAATTTTAGACTTTTTAGATTTTAGTTTTCTCATTATGAAAAAAAAACATAATATTGTTTTTTATTTTTAAATTTTTTGAAATCATTTTTACACATAGTTAATTATATAAATATTTAGAAGAATTTTGCAATTTCTAGTAAAAATTATTTTCGATCTATCATGAAAAACAAATTTTCAGATCTTGTTTCAAAATCTTAAAATTGGAATTATGTATATAAAATAAAATATTTAAAAGACATTGATATAGACATATATATGTATAAGATCAGATAAAATATCTTCATTGATTTGTACAAGGAAGATATTTATTTATTTAATATCTTAATTTTTATAAAAACATATTTTGTTTGTTGCATAATTTAGAATGAATCCATTTTTCTTTTTTTCTTTTTCTTTTTTTTTTTTTTTTTTTTTGGAAATTAAGTTCAGTTCAGACGCTCCTCTTGGATCTATTTTCAATTTTTTTTTGTTTTTTTATTTTTTTAATTATAAATATTATAAATATAAAAACATGAAATCCGTCAAAACTCGATCTTACTATAGGAAATTCTATTTCTAACAAAGTTTTTTTTCTATTCTAGCTTTTACTTAGCATTTTTAAGAATTAAGTGTATTTTTCTAAATTTTTCATCCCTAACTGAATATTCTTTGGCTCCAATTTGAGGGAATTAATTCTAATAATAATAATAAGTAAATCTAAAAGGTCAACTCAAAACAATCCAGCAAGTACTAGAAGCGATCCAGGGGACCAAAATACTAATTTTTTACCTGATTTTTTGAGTCTGATGGAATTTTAAAACTATTTAATTTAAAATTATGAAAAAATTATAGAAATAAGAGATGATATCTAAAGTATTTAGAGAGTTATAATTCTTTTTATCATCTTTACAAATAATTTGGTGACTTTAGTTTTGAAAAGCAATCTCAGGACAATCGTAAATCATATGGCAAGTGTGACAGGTCAGTTGTTCGAATCCGATTGAAAACATTTTAAAAAATTTTCAAAATACAGTAAATTAAATATATAAAATAAATAAATAGTCTTTTTTCAATATTTAAAATGAATAATTATTGAAATATTGGTTCTTGTGAATCGAACAATTTTTTTTTTTTAATTCTTAAACTCTTTTATTATTTCGCCTCGGTCTCTAGACTAGAGTAGTCAAACTATAATACAAACCTTGGTATATAATAGGCTAAATTATCAACTTACAAATCATCCCAACCAAACACAAACATTACATATTTCTTTATTCTTTATTTCATAGATAGCAGTATTCCTGGCAGAAATATTACTGTTTATTAAATTAGGGAACAAAAAAAGATATTTACAAAAGGATCAGCCGGGATTCGAACCCGGGATCCCCGCATGTGCGCTGCGATGCCTTTATAAGAGCCTTAGCTCTTATCCTCTCGGCCACTGATCCCCGAACCCAAGCTCTTATAAAGGCATCGGAGCGCACAAGCAAAGATCCCGGGTTCGAATCCTGTCTGATCCTTTTGTCTATAATATAAAAATATTTTCTTCGTTCCCTAATTTAATTTAATTTATAATTGTCTTTCGACGCGGCCTAATTGTGGTTGCGCCCTGGAGTGAAGAAGAAAATTATTTTCGACCTTTGGGTTCGCGATCGAGTGGGAGGCGTTTGGATATATTACTGTTTATGTTTGACTGAGATGATTTTGAAGTTGATAATTGAACGTATATATGGAAGGCTTATATTACAGTTTGTCAACGATACTTATAGTCTAATTTAGAGCCTGAAGAAGCCTCGATTAACAAATAATCTTTAAAAAAAATGTTTAAGAATCTCAAAAAATAGTAATTCAATTTATCTCATGGAACAAAACACAATAATAATTATCAATTATATTATTAAATCAGTATTTTGTTGAGCCTAAAGATTTTTAAAAATACTACGCAAAAATTGATGTTCAAGCATTTAAAACTTCTTAAATTAGTTTTAAATCTGGTAATTCTTCTAATATATTTATTTATTAGTATTGAACCCTGGTTATGCGAGTCCTAAAACAATTGTTTGCTTTATTCTGTTTGCTATTAGATAAGCTGCTGTGTTAGTGGAAGTTTACACCAGCATGGCAATAGACTAGAAATAACAAACACTAATAGTTTAGAAGTTCCTAGTCAGATCGAATTTGTATTGATTTCAATTTTAATAACAAGATTTTAAAAAAATTCAATTTTCACATACAATATTATTTTTATATATAGAGAGAATTTTGACAACTTTTCGAAATATTTATTAAATTTTTTTTATTTCTCTGTGTGTGAAATGGGGTTTAGTACACTCTACTTCGTTTTTCAAATCAAGTAGATTTATGACAAAGAGACACACGAATAAAAAAGTGTGAATGAAATCGAGATAGGAGAGATATAGAAAGAGATAGAAGACAATACAATCAATTCGCTTAGCAATTGCCAGGGGCGTAGCTACCATTTATAATATAAGAATGAGCAAAGATTGCAGGTCATGTAGTTCTAAGGAGCTCAATTAAGGCTATAACTACTGGTCATTTCTCCGAGCATAGACGCCTTCAACCTAAGAGGAAAACCTTGCTATTTTTGAAGAAGGAGGGATCTGTTGCTTTGTTAGATATTTATCATGTTTTCAAATAATTAAATCACATTACATCTATCCCTCGATTTATTGGTTTCCCTTAAACATCGTGTATGTTGATATCATGGATTTTTTGTAAGATACAAGGTGTAAATTGAAAAAAATGTCCATTAATTAATCAGTTATTTAATTAAATTCATTTATTTTAAGGTAAAAGAAATAGAATTCAAATGAACTCTTTTCATTTTAAGATGCAATAAAAAAAAAAAAAAAAAAAAAAAAAAATACATTTTTCGTTAGTCCCTACTCTAAAACTTTGGTTACTTGAATGGCAAAAAAGTGTAGGTGCTTATAAATTAAAATTTAATTATAATAAGCGCTCTCGCTTTTTAATCATATGAGAAAGCAAATTTTTAGACTAGGTAGGTACTAAAAAAAATTAGTTTGCTAATTTTATAATTAGTCATTGTATATTGATAAGAAGAGCAATCGTGGTGTTTCATCTTGAATATCTTGATGAGAAAAAATTATAATCATGACAGATATGAACCAAATTTTGTATAGTAACCCGTAATGACCCTGAGAAATAAATGGGACAAAAATAATTTACTCAAAACCGGAGAGAGGAGAAAAAATTATTAAAATTAAATTTTTGGGTGATTTGTAAAATAGGACAAAAATAAGTTATAAAATAGAGAGGAGGGTAAAAATAGGATCTCATTAAATAAATGAGATAACAATCAACGAAATATTTAATTATTGGTAATAGTATTATTTTTTTAAATCACTTTTTGGGTATATCGAAAAAATTGGGCGTTTATGGTAGTTACGCTACTGGCAATTTGTTAAATACGAAATTTCTCTTCTTTATTTACTTTTAAATTGAATATTTAATGAATTTTTCAGGTAATTTATTTATTTATATATATTTATTTATTTAATATATATATATAGATATATAAAATAAAACAGCTATTTAGAAACCGCTTCAAGCTTTATGAATATATTTATGTATTTATTATTTACAAAGAGAGATATTTTTTTTATATTTATTTATATATGTATATGTATGTATATATATATATATATATATATATTATTTATATATATTGTGAAGGAATGCGGATAAATTTTTGTGCTTTTATGTGACAGTTAGTGCATTTAACAGTCTTATATTGAATAATAACAAAGACGCTGGAGCTTTTGTTAATAGTCAAAGGCATAATGATTATTATTATTTATTATTATTAGAACACTCGTATGATATGCGACAAAAGGTTGTCCACAATTAGAATATTTTTTTCTATGCCATTGGTCAGTTTCTTCTTCTTTTATAATAAAGTTGGATTTGTTTTCTTCTTAAAAGACCATATTTGTAAGCGAAGCGTTAATTAAATCATGTATATGTCTATAAAAAGCGAGAAGATAATTCTTACTCGTGTTTGTGTGTGTGTGTGTATGTAATGTGTTTGTTTTTTGTTTGGCTTGTTTGTCGCTTACGAATCGACGAGGACATGCCACCTGCAGATTTGTTCCCCGCGGACATCTCTCATATCGTGCCAATGGGCGAGCTCCTCTTCGCCGCTGCTGTTCAGGCCTAAAGAAAACCAGCCGATCATCTCTTTACGTTTCATCCCCCGTTTACTGTACACAGACACCATCAGAGTAACATCCGGTAGTTGAAATAACGCCACCTGGAAAATCAACAGTTTTATTAATATATAAAAAAATGGTTTAAGTGTGTAGTTTAAAACAAACTTGGAGAAAAAAGTGACAACTTTTTCAAAACTATCGTAGATAGCCTTTGCGGAAATTTCCGACTCTTCCAAGGGCCATTCCTCAGCAGAATATTAGTTTTGTAAATTCTCCATTGATGGAGATACAAGTTAATGTCGATCGAGGGGTGATCAGCGATTGGAAGTAGGTGTACACTCTTTGGAAGTACTTGGAAATATTTAGAAGTAGGTACTTGGAAATATTTGGAAGTACTTGGAAATATTTGGAATTACTTGGAAATATTTGGAATACTTGGAAATAATTGAAAGTATTTAGAAATATTTGGAAGTACAAGTGGTAGTAGGTGTACAGCATATTAGGTCGCGGTTCATCCCTCGATGTCGATTCATTCATATATTTTCGGAAAATTATTAACAGGAAATTAAGGCCGATCTTTCTTAATGCACACGGGCGGCCGAATAGCTTGGCGCGGCCCTGAAAAACGCAATCATAAATGAAATTCTGTGGGCCTCGGGTAGTTGCCCAGTTCGTTCGCCGTTAAATCCGTGCTTTTGTTTTTGTATTTTATTATACAGAATATAATTAGAAATATATTTATCATTTATATTGTACCTGGAACATAAATGTTTCTTTAAATAAAGGATTCGGCTGACCCCGGCGCAAACTGGTTTTGCTTCGAGACATTTCTTGACCACTGCTGCTCACTAAGCAAAGCTTGACATACGTGTCCGGAGGTCGGGTCATCGCTAAATTCCGAAAAAAATATTTAGTAATTTTTGGATACGGACTGATAAGTGATTGAGTGGATATTGATGAGGCAGTCCAAAAAAGAAGATAATTTAGACTATATTTTTATTCATAAACCGACGTTTTGGAGTCTTATTCCCTCCTTCTTCTGGGTTTTGGAAAGTCAGTGAAGGAAGTCCAATGCGACATATTTTTTTAATTCAATCGAATGCAAGAAAGGGCGCACCAGTAAAGATGCCGCCCCTATGAATCTCGATAGACCCTTGCATTAGCGAAGAGAAGAGAAAGTTGGTTAAGCGAGAGGGTGGAGCGGTAGGTGTTGTGCAGCCGGGTTTTGAAGGTTTGAAGATTATAAGTGCAGGGAAAGATGGAGGCTGGAAGAGAGTTCCAGTTCCTTGAAGTCATGGGGACAAACGTATTCCCGCATTTTTCTAATTTGACCTCGAAAGAGTGTTGGGAATCGGCAAAACGCGTGCTACGCGCAAAGCATGCTTTGGGAGGGAATTCCTGATTTTAACTCATCAGAGCACCTGCCGTGATAGTATCTATAAAAAAGGGAAAGCACAGAGAGATTTCTTCGGCTGGAAGTTTGGTAAGAAGATTTTTGTGCCAAATTTGGTCAAAAGCTTTTGAGATTTCTTGAGCTACAGCCAGGGTTTCTTTCCCGGTCTCTACCAGATGTCGCATGTGGAACGATATTGTTTAAATCCATATTGCCTATTGTGAATTATTTTATTATTTTCTAAGTGACCGAGAACGTGTTGGGGGGCCTGAAAATTATTTTGCTCATGAGATTGGTTTGGGGGCCATAAGAGGGCGGGTTAAGCCCTTTGTCATCTAAAGTAGAGTTAGTGGCGAAAAAGGAGGCTAGTGATTCAGTTTTTTCAGTGATGTGCCTGGCCACTCAACCATTTGGGTGGAAGAGGGATAGAAATGAGGGAGATGCGAAATTCCCCCCTGTCTCCTCTTTCAGAGGCAGTAACAATAATATATCGTATTTCATTTTCAGCAGAATTATTAGTGATTCTGCTGTGAATGAAATACGATATATTATTGTTACTGCCTCTGAAAGAGGAGACAGAGGGGAATATCGCATTGGATGTCCTTCACTGACTTTTCAAAGCCCTGAAGAAGGAAGGAATAAGCCTCGGAAAGGTCGGTTAATGAATAAAAAGATTAAGATTTAAATTACCTTCTCTTTTTGGACTGCCTCATCAATATCCATTCAAAAAATATATAATTTCTTTAACATTAATTCTCTATTTCTTTTTTCACTCCTTGCAGAAGCTAACTCACCGAAAATGGCTGCCTTTGACAATTTCCACGCTGAGCCTGCCGGTCGTGCCGTTGTAAGCAAGACCCATTAAGAGTTCCGGAACTCCTCCGTGCTGCATTGAATGAGTTGACCCTGTGCTGTCGCTACGTGCAAGCGAGAGCAAGTCGGAGGCCGATGTATTTAACTATATAAAATCAGGTAATTAATTATTTATATTAATTATTGTATTCTATTAAATAAATAAATAAAAATACTAAAGGATAAAGAAAAATGTTCTGTTTGGGATTGTTGAGATGATTTGGAAGTTGATAATTGAACGTATTAATGCAAGGTATGCATGTTTTATAGTTTCACTACGGTATTTATAGTCTATAGTCCAGTCAACGAACGCTCAAAAAGGGGGTATAGAAAACATTTTAGAGAGAATTTTTTTCTTATGGAATGTGTTTGGGCTAGTTAGCAGGTAAAAATACTAAAAGTCCCCAGTCCTAGCTACCAGGCTTAGGGGTGGAAGCGGGGTGGAAATGTCTCGTTTTTTGTATTTTTGCTTATATCTCAAAAACAGTTAGTCGTAGAGAAAAGTTACTCTTAGCAAAATAAAAGCTTATAATATTTACTACAAGATTGCTTCTATTTAATTTTTCTCTATTCCCTATGGTTTTTGAGATATTCGCCCGCGAATATCGTTTATGCATGAAAAAAATAAAATTTCCTATATTTTTCGTCAAATATTTGTCTCTATCACCTCAGCCTTTCGTTTTACAGTAAAAGTCCTCAGAAAAGAAGTTGTAGAGCATTCAATTTTCTTTAAAATGATATATACATTCATGATTTTATTTTCAAATCGTCTGGACTTATAGCAATTTAAAAATTTCAGGTCGATTTATACATTTTGTTAGAAAACCTCGCAATAGCGCAGTATATAGGGGGGTTTCAGCTTACATTAATTGCGTGAAAATATTTTTTTTCTAGGATCGTTTGGTATGGTGTGGGTATGCCAAATCTAAGTTTGCGACCTCGAAAGTCTGGGGGACAACTTTTGATGGCCGAAAAACCTCGAAATTTTCAGACTTTAACACAAAAACTCTCACTTTTTTCGATTTTTTCCCATTTCGACCATGATGGAGCACGTTTTCGACAAAGACCATTCTTTACATTTTTAAACTAGATTAAATTTGCTACAATAAAAACAAAGTTGTATCTTAATTCAATAATGGTAACCTGTGTCGCAATCAGGTTGAAGTTTTGAAAAACTGCAATTTTTTGCAAAAAATCTCAGTTTTCCCTTAATAAAATGAAAACATTCATCTTAGAAACTTGATTTCAATCTCAGTCTCTAGGAAATTTTATTGACTTGAACGTTTACTTGAACCACTTTTTTGATAAAACTCTTAGATTTATAGATATCCTGAATTTCCCGGACAGGAAATGATCCTTTTTTTTTTCAAAAAATCTGTTTTTCCTTCATACAGTAGAATGAAAACCACTCATCAAAGAAACTTGATTTCTGTCTCATTCTCTAGGAGATTTGTTGACTATTATCCAATTAAGATGCAACTTTGTTTAAATTGTAGCAAATTTAATCTATTAACGCTATTTATTTTGATATTAAAGCATGCATAACCTCCCATCTACTAAAAAAATTTAAAAAGTTTAGTACCATAAAAAATTATTAGTTCCCTATAATTTTTAGCCACTTTTACATCGAAAATATTTTAAAATTCTATAAATATAACATTTTCATTCATTGAAGAAAATAATTAATTTAGAGAAACTGGAAACAAGCTAAAGAAAAATTATTATTCTTCTACAAACGAGAGAGAGAGAAAAAAGAAAATGAAATAAAATAAATATTTGAAGAATTAGAAAAAATACATTTTTTTCCTTGATCATTTAAAAATTTATGTATATGATTACAGGAAAAAGGGTTCGCCAACTCTCTACGCCATAATAAAGTTTTCGTGAGAATATAAACTTCAACGGATAGCTGCTAGACTTTATCTATAGTCGTTTTAAAATCCATGCTTCGCTATAAATAAAGTGGTTAAAAATTATAGTGAATATAAAATCTCAAAATTGAGTATGTTGGCTACATCTCAATTATTCAATCCTTTATATCTCAATCTAATCTAATATCTAAATTATCTTTTATTTAATAAAATATTAATCATTTTATTCTGAATAAAATGAAACCTTAATTTTGAAAATCGGTTTACAATTAATCGAGTTATGATGTTTTTTTATTGTCATTATTATAGGTTAGTCATAGTTAATTGGACGAGATGAACTCGGCCATCATCGAACTTTGAATATTTGAATTTAAACTTTATTCATTTTCGAATGCTGCCATCTTACATCGATTTGTTCAACTCGCTTGTCAAATTACCATAATTATGAAAATTCAAACAATTTGTGGTTGGAATCCAGCAGCACCATCTTTTTTATCATTTACTTAAGAATAACTAACCATAACTAAAACCACCATAACTGGGTTAATAATTAACCAACTTGCAAAAATAAGGTGTCATTTTGTTTATAAATAAATTATTAAAATTTTATTAAATAAGTATAAGATAATTTAAAAAAGTAACAATTATTGATAAATAAAGAATTAAAAATTGACAGGGCCGCTATTTTAAAAATGTATGCCTGTATTCACTGTAATTTTTCCTTTATTAGCGACAAGTGAAGATGTGCCTACTTAAAATTACTGAAAAAGATTTTGGTATATACATATCAGATGAAAAAAACAAGGAAAGTTCGACATTTTTTATTAATTTTAATCCGCAAATTTGAAAATTAATTGCAAAAAAACGCTTTTTTTGTTATACCCTGTTATTTGTCACTTTTAAGCATTATAATTATTAAATAAAATAAGCCTTATATTCATTTTAAAAATTTACTAATTAAAATTGTTTCATTTATCTACTCTTATTAATCGAGCAAAAATTGTATATTTATTTATATATATATATATTTATATATTTGTATCTGGTTCTCTTTCGAAAACGGCCCTACCGATTTTGATGAAACAAAATCTATTAACAAGTTTTGAGGATGAAAAAACGATCTGGCTAGGTCTGGACTTCATCAAAATTCATCTTAATTGATTTTTTCTTAATTAAAGTAATTATTGATGGATGAAAATCTCAATAAAAAAAAAATGATTCGGCGGATGTCGTATTAGAACCTGGGACCTTTTGCATCTGAGGCAGACATTCTACCACTTGACCAAAGAACTATTTTAAAAAACCTTGCTTTTTACTTTTACTAAAATGAATATTTTTGAATTAGACTTTATTATAAGTGTGGAAATAATTGAATATATTATATATAGCTATGTATTTAATAAATAGAATTTATTAGATAATTGCGACGCGGTTGGGGTGGGGTGGGGTGGAGTGGGGGTGCAGTGTTGGGGGCGAGGTGTATGGTTTTGGGAGGGGGGTGTGGGGGTCAGGGGTTACCGAGCATCGCTCGGTGCCTCCAGGTACTTTTGTATTAAGGGAGTCGGGTTGGCTCAGTCAGCTAACGCATTGGCCTCGCTTTGGCATCGATCGATTATGACGATGTTGAAGTGGGAGGCCGGGGTTCGATTCTAGCTGGCAAATAAAAATATCTACCTGCTGAAAACTCGGCTCCCTCACTAACCCTACTAACACTTTACTTATGTGCTGTTTAAATGGGCTTTGTTCCTGGTGACATTAAATAAAAAAAAAAAAAATTATTAGCTAGTCTTAAAAAAGTACAAATGTAAAAATCAGGTGACATAATATTAATTTAAAATAAGATTGAAGTAGTTTTTGGAGACGGGCTGATAAGTGAATTGAGTGGATATTGATGAGACATTCAGGGTTTTGAAGAAAGAGGAAATATGCCACCGAAATCTAGGATTTTGAATAAAAAAGATAGTTTAAATTATCTCTTTTTTTGAATTTTGGAATATGTCATCAATATCCACTTAATTTAAAATATTGCTCAAAAATTTGACTAAGGATTTAGTCAGGGGTATAATCCAGACAACCTCATCTCGAAACACTTGTTTTTTACCTTTTAAAAATTTAATTTAATTAAATGTGATAAATCAATTTACCTTAATTTTCATATAAGATGAAAAATACTAGATGATAAATCCGCTCAAAATTCACTATTTAATGGAAAACTTTTTTCAATCTCGTTTCGTTTATTTATTATAAATTTTCCATTTACTCATTTCAATTCAATTACTCTCAAAGCTATTAATATTATAGGAATATTATATGGATCATTTCCTATCAGGAAAATTCTGGATATCTATAAAATCTAAGAGCTTTATCAAAAAAAGTGGTCCAAGTAAAAAAAAGTCAATAAAATTTCCTAGAGAATGAGATAGAAATCAAGTTTCTAAGATGAGTGCTTTTCATTTTATCAAGGGAAAACTGAGGTTTTTTGCAAAAAATTGCAGTTTTCAAAACTTCAACCTAATTGCGGCACGAGTTACCATTATCTAATTAAGATGCAACTTTGTTTTAATTTAGCAAATTAAATCTAGTTTAAAAATGTATAGAATGGTCTTTGTCGAAAACGTGCTCCATCATGGTCGAAATGAGAAAAAATCAAAAAAAGTGAGAGTTTTTGGGTTAAAGACCGAAAATTTCGATGTTTTTCGGACACCAAAAGTTGTCCACCACACTTTCGAGGTCGCAAACTTAGATTTGGTATACCCACACCATACCAAACGATCCTAGAAAAACAATCTTTTCCCGCAATTAATGTAAGCTGAAACCCACCTATATACTGTGCTATTGCGGGGTTTTCTAACAAAATGTATAAATCGACCTTAAATTTTTAAATTGCTATAACTCCAGACGATTTGAAAATAAAATCATAAATGTATATATAATTTTAAAGGAAATTGAATGTTCTACAACTTCTTTTCTGAGGACTTTTACTATAAAACGAAAGGCTGAGGTGATAGAGACAAAAGTTTGACGAAAAACAGGAAATTTTATTTTTTTCATTCATAAACGATATTCGAGGACAAATAACTCAAAAACCATAAGAAATACAGAAAAATTAAATAGAAGCAACCTTGTAGTCAATATTATAAGCTTTTATTTTGCTAAGAGTTACATTTTCCATACGACCCACTGTTTTAGAGATATAAACAAAAAACCAAAAAACGGTACAAAATCCACCCCCCTTCCACCCCTAAGCCCGGATGCTAGGAGTGGGAACTTTTAGTATTTTTACTTCCTAACTAGCCCAAACACATTTCATAAGAAAAAAATTCTCTCCTCTAAAATGTTTTCTATAACCCATTCGTTGACTGGACTACTAGTTTAGAGTCTGAGAAAGCATCGAAAGGAAGCGAAACGTCGCAGAATAAACGTGTTATAAATATTAAAAAAAAAATTGTTCTCAATTCCCAAGAATCAAAATGAGAAAGTTTTTATTACTTTTTTTTTACATTTTTTAAATGATAAATATATCTAAGCATCAGAGGCGGGTGCTGTTCAAAAAAACCTTCTATTTTTAAAATGTTATTTTATTTTTCGCTCCTTTTTGTAGAATTCATCGGTAAACGAAGAATTTTTCGTTATTTTTCAAATTTAATATTAGATATAAGATATAACACGGTATGATAATAGTCTTGACGATTTAAAAGCATCCACATCTACAGCTTCTATGGACCTGATGGACCCATGGAGTGATGTTTACGAATTGTTTCGAAAGAAGGGTCAAAGGTTTTCCTGTTCAGTTTCAATCTCTCAATGTAATATTTTATATGAATTTATATAAAATTATTTTATTAAATTAATTATTAATTTCTTATTATTTAATTAATTTTCTTTAGAATGAAGACCAATTTTGGGGTTTCAATATACGTTTTTATAACACCGTGTGATTTTATAAATTTCTCTTAAACCCATAATTTTTTTTTTTTTTTTTTTTTTTTTTTTAAATTTTTTTAAACCAATTATTTTACATTAATTAATGTATACATTGTATTTTTTTGCTTCGATTCCGAGATTACTTCTCCACCATCGAGTGTCCTTATTCATCTTAAGTCCTTGTTTTTAATAAGAGGAAAAATCTAATTAGATAAAAAAACCTCTTTTCCGATAATTATTTCAATTCCATTATTCCCCAATCAAGTCGATTGGTATATTCTCCACCCCAATATCCTCCTTAAACCCATTTTTTTTTTTTTATAAATTTTATTAAACCAATTATTTTACATTAATTAATGTATACATTGTATTTTGCTTCGATTCCGGAGATAACTTCTCCACCATCGAGTGTCCTTATTTATCTTTAGTCCTTGTTTTTAATAAGAGGAAAATCTAATTAGATAAAAAAACCTCTTTTCCGATAATTATTTCAATTCCATTATTCCCCAATCAAGTCGATTGGTTACAAAAATTTAATATGTTTCATTACCTACTTTCATTTGTGAGATTTTATCGGAAACACAATTCATGGGAAAATTAAAAAATTGTTAAATCCCTCTAGTTTTTTACAATGTTTCGAGTTGCCTTTTTGAAGCCGATTCTTTAAATACTAATAGATACGTGAGCAGAGATTTTTTTTTTAAGAGAAAAAAAAATTTGGAGCTTGGGAGCAAAAGTTCGAAAAAAAAAAATAAGCTGACGTGTTCTGATGTGGCCATCCACGTGACTTTACCATACAACCTGGTCCCTCACGGACTAACAGACATTTTGACAAAACAATTATTATCTCGAAAAATATAATTTTTTCGATGTTCACTTTATAGGCCTTTTTTGTAGACAGAAATGCCATGGTTTTGACCAATTTTTTTAACCAAAATAATTTCAGCTGTTTTTGAGATATTTCGAAAAAAAGAAGCAAAAAAAACACATTTTTCATTCACGATTACAATACTTGACCATACCCTGTATGGTTAAAGTAAAAATAGATCTATTTTGGATTAAACATTTGAATTAATAAAAAAAATTACTGGAAAGAAGCAATTGAATTAAATTAACATATCCAGTGCGCAACAAGCCATTTAAATTTCATATTGACAAATTTTACTACTCTCTTATGAATTTGCCCGGGATACTAGTTCCTTAAACTAGAAACTACGTGGTAATCCTATGTAGGGGCTTATTCCATAGAATCTTTCTCTTCTCATTTTTAACCTGAAGCTAAATTTTTACTTCTAATTATCTCTTTCTATTTCAATAGTTTTTAAGGAATTTGGTGTTGGTACTTGGTGAAACGATTTTTATCCAATGATCTTTCTATTTCTTTTCAATTCATAAATATTTTCTATCGTAGCGGGTGAATACTCTTTTATGACACAGGAGTTTAAAGAGAGATATACTTAAGTGTCAGCAACTCTACTTGCGTGAGGTCTAATTCTCTCACACCGAGAGAAGTACCTATGTCCAAACCTATTTTCTATCTATACCAGTTCCTCTTTTATATCTCAATCTTCCCTGAATAGGCAGTGACGACCCCTTTCAGCATCTTCCTAAGTGGCAGGCATTGGGAAACCACTACATTACCCTCTATAGAATATGCAAAATGATAGTATCTCTTCGGGTAAAATTTTCCTGAGATAAACTAGTCTTCCGTTCTGATCTCTGGGTCCACACCTAACAGGATAACCATTGGCATAGTTGCTTTTTTGGCACCCGAGAGGAGTGAATTGGTCAATAAAACCTTTCTAAGAAGTAATAAAAATTCTCTCGTTTTTTTAGAACATTTTATCATTTAAATTTTTTTAACCTAACATCTTGTGGGTTCCATTTCAAACGAAATGTAATATGTATATAAAACCGTCTTCAAAAAAATTAAATGCAACAAATAAAATATAAGAACTCAAAAATCAAATAAAATGCACAAAAAAGTTTAAATTAATTAACTAATTTAGTTACAACTAAACGACGAAATTAACATGAAATCACTTTTTGAATTTTAAATTTTAAATGCTCTTTTACTCGGTTCTTTAAATTCTCTGGACAGTGAGTATCCAGAGAATTTAAAGACCGAGTAAGAGCATCGAAAATTGTTTAAAATATAATAAAACCGGTCTAGCATCATTATATTAACACTTTTTGAAATCGGTGCTAAGCATAAACATTTTATGAATTGAACTCGACGGATCTTACTTAGTACCTTTGGCGGGTACGCTCGCTTATATAGTTTGTTTGGCATCAACTTCAAAAAGTGAATTCATGTTAATATTTCGTCGTTTAGTTGTAACTAAATTAGATAATTATTTTATAACTTTTAGTGCATTTTATTTTATTTTTGAGTTCTTATTATTTTATTTGTTGCCTTTAACTTTTTTGAAGTCGGTTTTATTTTTTATTATAAAAATTATTTTTCTATTTTTCTTTTTAGTGATGTTATTAATAGTGACTTAATATAATACCTTGTATGAATCTCGTAAGAGAAAGCGTCAGGCGAATAAATGAGAAAATGATATATTTTTTTTTTTATTTTTTTTTATAAATTTTATAAAACCAATTATTTTACATGAATTTATGCATACATTGTTTTTGAGCTTCGACTCGGGAGATTACTTCTCCACCATCGAGTGTCCTTGATCATCTTTTTAGTCCTTGTTTTTAATAAGAGGAAAAAACTAATTAAATAAAAAAAACCTCTTTTCCGATAATTATTTCAATTCCATAATTTCTCTCCATTCCTATCACAAATTCGAGAAAATGATAAACCAATTATTTTACATGAATTTATGTATACTTGTTTTTGAGCTTCGATTCCGGAGATTACTTCTCCACCATCGAATGTCCTTGATCATCTTTTAGTCCTTAATTTTAATAAGAGGAAAAAACTAATTAAAGAAAAAAACTCTTTTCCGATAATTATTCCAATTCCATTATTCAATCCCAATCAATCCATCAATCGATTCTTTTCGTTCGAGAAAATGATATAAATTTTATAAATTTTATTAAACCAATTATTTTACATTAATTAATGTATACCATGTATTTTAGCTTCGATTCCGGAGATTGCTTCTCCACCATCGAGTGTCCTTATTTATCTTTAGTCCTTGTTTTTAATAAGAGGAAAAATCTAATTAGATAAAAAAACCTCTTTTCCGATAATTATTTCAATTCCATTATTCCCCAATCAAGTCGATTGGATCTCACCTCCTCTCCCTCTCTCTCCAATTTTCTCATCCTTTTTCGAGAAAATGATAATAAAATTCAATTCATAAATATAGAAATTCTCTCGAAACGTTTGCGAGTTTTTAATGAATGTTTTAAGATTTTTTTTATAAAATATTTTATTTATTATAATTTCGATTATTTGCTCATAAGAATTCGATATTTACGTTATTTCGTCATTGATCAGAACTTGGCCAAATTAATATGAGACCACCCCTAAGGTACCTCCTTTCTTATAAAAAAAGAATCATCGAAATCGGTTCACGTGGCAAAAAGTTCTCGCTGAACATACATAAAATAAATAAATAGTTAGGTATCTTGACTATCTTGGTGCTATACTGATCCAAACGCAGAAAGAATGATTAAAATCGGTTCTTAAACAAAGAAGTTATGCCTCAACAAACATAACAAAAAAGGTCCAATACAAATGAAAATTATATTTTTACCAATCGGAAACTAGACTGAACCCAATGTTCACAATTGGCGAAGTTATCAGATATCACAGACAGAAAAAAAAATCAGTCGAATTGAGAACCTCCTCCTATTTTGAAGTCGGTTAAAAATGAAATTTCACTTAGATACACTTATTGATTTTTGATCTAGTACCTATAGGAAATTTGGTAGCTAACTCAATCCTAGACATTTTGATAAAATAATTAAAATCTCGTAAAATATTATTTGTTTTATGTTCAATATATAAACTTTTTTGAGGTCTTTAGTATTATGATCTTACTTAATTGATTTTAATTAAAACAATTTTAGCCTATTTTTAGATAAGTAAATATTTCAAAAAACAACACTTTTTAACAGACTTTGAAAAAGAGGAGGTTATTAATTCAACGGAATATCTGGGTTTTTTTTTTGTGTGTTTGAACATTTATTTCTCTTTACCACGAGGACCGATTTGGATGATTTTTTTTGCATTTGTTTCAATCTCCTACCCGATTGGTCCCGTTTTTTTTCATTGGTATTGGACCTTTTTTTGTTATGTATGTTCACGCATAACTTCTTTGTTTATGGACGGATTTCGATGATTCTTTTTTTATTGTAAAGAGGATACCGTAGGGGTTTTATTTTCATGTACAATTAATACTTCACCTACTAATTAATTTTTTGTGAAACCCACTTCACACTTTTACACAATTTTTTATTATTATATTTAATATCTTTTAAATACAAATTTTTCATCTCCACTATAAAAGTTATTAGCGTAGAGAGAATAATGGCGTGAATTCATTAAATTTTTTTTTATAAAAAAAAGTGTTTTAGCTGCTTTTGAGATATTTCGACAACATGAAACGACAAAATCATCTTTTTTTATGCACGATTAAAATAACCATACATATAGTGAAGTAAATATATGAAATAACCCATTTAATCTAAACGTTAATCTTCAGATCAATACATAGGTACATTTAATAAATGTTTTTCTCCAGGCTGTCAAAATGAATAGAGAAAATGATTTTCCCTGTAGGGGTATATAATATATTAACTTGAGGTTGGCTCTCGGCTCCAGTGCCAGCCAGAGGGTGGTTTCCAATTCGAGATTAATGCTTGAAAAGCTGACCACACATTCGCCAATCATCCGCTCCCGACGCATTCGATGACATCCGTATAATCGAAACCGAACCCCCATGCTATTGACATCCTCTGACAAATGAGACAAAATTAGAATTTCTTTTATCTAAGTTTTTCATTTGGTTACAAATTCAATTTCACTTACCCGGATTAACCCGATGCAACAAAAAACTTTCCATGTATTGTGGTGTATCTCCTTGTCTAATTTTTGTTTTATGTTTTTGTTTTTTGCTCGGTAACATAACCAATCGAACCTGAAACACAAAATTTCCAACCAATGAATAGTGTATTTGGAGAAAAAAGTTAAAAAATTTTTAAGACTCGGTATGGTCTAGGTAAATTTTGCAGATGGCAGGAGGGGTGAGAGCAGCCTTAGTAATAAATACAAAAATAATTTAGACGTTCTTCTTCGTTCCTCGTTCATTATCTCGTCTTCGGTAAGTCTCAGAGCCTTAAAATTTGAAACTTAAGCTATTTAAAGGCAAAAAGTTCCCGAGCATCGTTCGGTGCTCCAGGCACTGGTTAATAAATCAGCAAATACTCTTATAGAAAATTCTAAATTAAATTTTTTTTAATGATAATATAGCGGTAAGTGAAAGTCGTGTCCCTCGCAAACTAATCTACTAAAGGTTCATTTTATAGTATATTTCATTTTTCTTGTTTTTTTAGTTTAAAAATATTATAATTTTATATTTTAAATTCCCTCCCCGCCTTAACCAAAATCTAATCAGCTCTTAATCTCAATGCACCAAAAGTAGGTGTGAAATTTGGTTTTGATATTCACAGTAGTTTTTGAGCTAGCTCGTCCATACAGATTTGGTAACGCGCGTACTAAAAGAATAACAGACTAACAGACATTTTTACAAAACAATTATTATCTCGAAAAATATAATTTTTTCGATGTTCACTTATTAGGACTTTTTTGTAGACCGAAATACCATGGGTTTGCTCAATTTTTTTTAAATCAAAATAGTTTTTTGAAATAATTAGAAAAAATGAAGAAAAAAAACACTTTTTTCATGCACGATTACAATACTTGGCCATACCCTGTATGGTAAAGTAAAAACAAGAGCCCCGGTTTACATAATTATCAGAAAAAAAGTTTGATTGATTACCTGTGTATTGGCAGATCCTCCCCTATCCCGTGTAGGAATATCCCTTGCCTGTAGCACTCTCACAGTCATCTTGCGCATCGGTGCATCGTAAGCGAAAGCCACTTCTAGATGGCCGCACTTGCTCACTAATTGTGTCTCAGAGGATACATTGGTGTCTGTGGGCGCCGCCGAGGGTCGCAGGTCAGGCTCGTCGTACAATCCCTCTTGAGGGACTACTACGATGCACTACATCCAAGGAGAAAGGATGAAAATAAGGATTAAAAAAAAATTCAAGGTGATATATAGAAAGAAGAGTGCTTCGAATGATGAAGCTCTTGTTAAAAAATCAAATTGTCAAGATCTCGAGAGAGGAACATGTCGGGTGTCTGTATTTTTTGATATAAGCATTAGGTTAGTTTGAATGCGTAAATACTTACTACTACGAAAATCTTTTTTCTAATTCAAATTTTAAAGGTGTAAAAAGAAAAACAAACTGTAAGAATCATGTTTTTTTTTCTGATTTAATCATTGGCGTAGTTAGGGAATTTTCCAAGGGGGGGGGGGCAGCCGCAGTGGCTGCGCCAGGGTTGAGCGCGGTATGGCGACCGCCCAAATTGCTCTCGACCAACCATCCACCCAACCTGTTAAATTGAACATTTCGCTGCTCACCATCCAAATGTTTAATCGGGTGACGTCAATAGCCCCTGATTAGCCACCAGAAGGTTTCAATTTCGGTAATCCGTTTAGTAGAATTGACAAATTTTGAAAGTAACGAAATAATTTAATGAGAAATACATAAGTGATGCCTCGTAATAATGGAGTTTTCTCCTGATATAATGCGACGCCTACTTCAACTCTGCAGTAAAGTCGAAAGTCTGACAATGCAGCTAAATTTAAAAAGTGGCCTTTGGTTTTAGAATAGTTGATCAAAAAAAGAAAAGAAGATATCAAAATTTTCGTTTTCGGAAACGGTTGTGATGATTTCGATAATATTGAAGCGAACCTTCTTAACGTACGTTTGGGATGGGGACCAAAATGAGAAAAAGTCTAACGAACGAACGCGGCAATGACAAAGCACCTCATTGGCAAAGCCTTCGCATTGTTTCACTCCTCCATTTTTGCGTACTAGGTGTGCCGGTTAATAATGTCCCTTTTTTCTAACAGATGGCATTTCGGTATTTTTCCACCAAACTCATCCAAATATTTTTTTTGGTTTTATAGTGTTGGTAATCACCTTTCAAACGGCATATAACATGTCAACATTCGGTTCATTTGTGTATGAGATATTGGCTTGTAAACATGGCGGATTTTGTGCCGAAAAAGAGCATTTACGGGTGGTGATGTTGCACTAATTTTTTAATGAAGAAATCGGTTGCGGAAACGGCTCTTATTCTCGGGGGAGTTTATGGGGACCATGCTCCATCTGAAAAAATCTGCGAACGTTGGTTTGGACGGTTTCGAAGTGGTGATTTTGATGTGAACGACAAGGAGCGGCCTGGACAGCCGAAAAAGTTTGAGGATGCTGACCTGGAGGACTTGCTGGCAGAAGATCCGCGCCAATCGCAAGGAATGCGCTACTGACAACAATTGATCAATTTGAATCATGCATTGATCGAAAAACAGCCGCAATAGGCTCAAAGACATGGACGTGTCATTTTGCTCCACGACAACGCTTCGTCGAACACCGCCAAATCGACGAAAGAAACCATCAAAGCGCTCGAATGGGAGGCCCTACCCCACCCGCCCTACTCTCCAGACCTCGCTCCATCGGATTACCACCTCTTTACGTCAATGGCACACGGATTGGCTGACCAGCACTTCGCTAATTACGAAGAAGTGGCAAAATGGCTCGAATATTGGCTCGCCTCGAAAAGGGAGAAATTCTACTGGGAGGGGATACACAATTTGCCGGATCGTTGGTCAAAATGTGTAGAATCCGATGGTGCCTACTTTGAATAAACCACTTTTGCCAGTTCTGAAAAAATTTGTGTTTTCCTCATGCCAAAAAAGGACATTATTAACCGGAACACCTAGTAAAACTCGTCCCCTGACTGAGAACAATTGCCTTCTCTCCTCGCTGAGACGAGACCGCGTGGGACATATATTCTCATTGCCTTAAGCTCGCAAATTTTCGGTGCCTATAGGAAGATAATTTTTTAGAGATCTACATTTCAATCTGTAGTTTTCTCGATTTTTTAAGAATAAAATTAATCTCATAGCATAAATAGTTATTGAGATATTGACTCGATTTTTCTAGGGTGGCAAGGAGTTTTCTAGGGGGGGGGGGTGCTCCCATTGCCCCCCTCTTAACTACGCCCATGGGTTTCATCACGGATCTCCTGATAAAAACCTGAAATTTTTATGAAGGCTACTTTTAGAGAAGTAAAATCGTAATGAAAACGTTATTTTAGAAGATTCTCTTGGTTTTTTCTCTTTAAAATTTGAATTAAAAAAAAAACTTTCTTAAGCAAGCATTTAAATCTTAAAATTAACGATATTACTAAATTTCAAGTTATTAACTCCATAAGTTCAGGAGAAATCGTGATATCTTAAAATGAAATCATGTTTGTCTAATAATTCTGAACTTCTTTTGTATTTATATTAAAATTAATACTGAAAGATCTAGTGACAAATGAAAATTTTAGCATTGGATTTCTTATATACTATATGACAAAAAAAATACAGACAGCCGGTAGAAGTTATATATTGATTTTATGATATACTTAGATATATCTAAGTGAAGGTATTAGTGTATACAGAATCTACATATATTTAGATGGCATTTTGTTGCTCCATCAACAAGTGTCAAACGCGCATAAGTGAAAAATTGAAAAAGTGTTTGCATAGTATTGTTTTGTTGTGTTCAATATGTCGAAATTTGTGCCAAATAAAAGCATTCGCCGACAGCATTATTTTTTTTATAATGATACTGATACCAGAAGAAGTTGCACCAAAAAGGTACAATACATTGCAAATTGAACTAAATCTGACTTATTTGATCGAAAATTTAGAGGTAAATGTTAAAAAAATTGTTGGGTGGTTTATTTCGAAAAAATCCCCCGGATCAATATAAAGCTTTGAAACGCAGTCCTAGTCTAAATAATGAGGTGAGAGGTGGTTGAGAGAAGTCCCCCCTGGGAGGTGTTATCTGCTAAGGCAGTGTGTCTGGACTCACGTCCTGACTCTCTGGCGGCGGCGCTGCGTGCAGGTGGTGGTGGTGCTGGTGGCCGTGTCCGATGTTCACGGTAGTGGTGGTGGTCATCGTGCCCGTGTCGGCCGCCTCCCTTTCCTCGTGCATCGTGTCCACGAGCAGTGGCAGCTTCCGGTAGCCCCCGTTACCGATGCTCACCCCACCGCCGATGCCGCCCCCTCGGCCATCGCGATGTCGGAGTGCATGCGATTCCTCGTCGCCACTGGTCGTCGAGCAAGAAGAAGAGGCGCTGCTGCTCGCCGCATTGGTACCCGTGCCGCCCCCGCCGCCGCCGCTTCCGCCCCCGTTGCCGCCACCCACTTTGCCCTTCTCGGCGAGGGAGATTAGATCTGCACCTGAACTTGAGCCGGAATATTTCCGGGAGGATTCTACAACCAAGCAAAACAAGCATTATTTTTACACGATTTATATTAGCTTCAAACGAGGGGTGAACCGCAACCTAAAATCGTGTACACATACTTCCACTTCCACTTTCATTTCCAAGTAGAAGACAATAGATGACAATAGATTATCTAATGAATTCCAAAGATGGTGTACACCTAATTCCAATCTTGGTTCACCCCTCGGCTTCAACTGTATGTATCTATCAATGTGACTTTCGTTCTGTTAAATTCCGCAAACATTTCTCTATAAAAATTATGTTTACCTACTCAATTTTAATGAAATTATATAAAAAAATAAAAATAAATACATTTCATTCTGTTAAATTCCGCAAACTTTTCTCTATAAAAATAATTAAGACTAAAAAGTAAAAAAAAAATCAAATATATTTAAAAAAAACTAAAAATCTTGCTTCTAAAAAGTACAAAATAATGTAATACTTAAGGTAGTTGTTTCACATCAATACTAGCAAAAAGTTAATGCTAGAGTATATAGATAGAACAGAAAATAAGAATTCATAAACCCAAAACTTTTTGCTGTTTATGTACCACTACTAGCCAATCCCGTGCTCGTTTGAAAAATCTGGCAACAATTTCCGAATTTGAATATTTTTATCATAGAAATGACAGGTGAAATACATTATAAAGGTCGATTTATAAAACAAAAAGTTCTTAATAAGCAATTGAAAGCTGTTGCGATACTGGCTGGAGCGAAAAAACGTCAAAAAAATACTAAAGTTAACCCACTTTTTAGGTTAAATACATGCGTTGTAACCAGCTTGTTTTTAGTGTGAATTTTTCATTATTTATTAATTATTATCTCAGAAACTGTCTTGTAACTATGGATTAAAATTTATCTTAAAAAATGTATTAGTTATTGTTTAATGTTGGTTTAGTTTTTTATAAAAATGCTAAGAAGAGTTTCTTAATTATAATTAAAATGTATGTAAACTTTCCATTATCCCGTATAATGCAAAGTATAAGAGTCTGAAAAACTCTATCTTTGGAATTTAATATCTCCGGAACTATATTGTTCATAAATTTCGTTTTGCCACCAATCGATGCAGAAGTATTTAAATAATATGCTGACTAAATTTCAAAAAAATCTTAAGAAAACCTAAATGGTGAAACAACTACCTTAAGCTCCGGAACATTCCATCAACGACTGGACTCGCCTAGCTCTTACGCAGCTTTCATTCTTCTGCGCTCACTTGTTGCCTAAATACAGGCGCACCAACGTCATGAATGAAATTCAAATTTAAACTACATTTTGAGGATTTTAATTAGTACAGTTATTTATTTATATTTTATAATTCAATATTTTTCTTCATCATCATCATTAAGTACACAGTCCTAAGACTGGATTGACACAACCACCCATCTCCACTCGGCTCTGTCCCCACCAGCTGTTATACCTCTCTAAATGTCTAGCAGAAACTGTGTTGTAATTATGAATTATAATTTTCTTAAAAAATGTATTAGTTATTGTTTAATGTTGGTTTAGTTTTTTATAACAATGGTAAGAAGAGTTTCTTAATTATAATTAAATATGAATATAAACTTTTCGATATGCCGTATTTTGCAATGTTTAAGAGTGTGGAAAACTGTTATTTGGAATTTAATATATCCGGAACTATATTGTTCATAAATTTCGTTTTGCCACCGATCGATGTTGAAGTATTTAAATCTGTCTAAATTTCAAAAAAAAAGCCTAAGAAAAACCATATGGTGAAACAACTACCTTAAATCTTATTTTCTATGTCGTTAGCAATTTTTAATTCTACTGCTAAAAGGGATAAATTAATTATTCGCATTTCTTCAGTATAATTACTTTACCATACAGGGTATGGTCACGTATTGTAATTTTTTATTATTATGGTAAAATTAAAATTTTAAAAATTTAAGAAAAATAATTTAAAAAAAAAATAAAAACCGACTTCAAAAAATTAAATGCAACAAATAAAATACACTAAAAGGTATAAAATAATTATTATCTTATTTAGTTACAACTAAAAGACGAAATATTAACATGAAAGTACTTTTTGAAGTCGGTACCAAACAAACTATACCTATAAGCGAGCGTACCCGCCAAACGTACTAAGTAAGATCCGTCGAGTGCGATTCATAAAAGGTATATGTTTGGCACCAACTTCAAAAAGTAATTTCATGTTAATATTTCGTAGTTTAGTTGTAACTAAATAAGATAATAATTATTTTTATAGGAATTTAGCTGGCTTGGTGTGTACTGGATATATTAATTTTTTATTGTTAGGATAAATAAACTGAATTTGCTTCTTTCCAGTAATTTATTTTGATTTTCAAATGGTTATTCCAAATATTTCGAGAGCGTTCTCGAAATATTTGGAATAACCATTTGAAAATCAAAATAAATTACTGGAAAGAAGCAAATTCAGTTTATTTATCCTAACAATAAAAAATAATTATTTTATACCTTTTAGTGTATTTTATTTGTTGCATTTAATTTTTTGAAGTCGGTTTTTATTTTTTTCTTAAAAATTATTTTTATTTTCTCTTTTTAGTGATGTTATTAATAGTGATCATATCATCAGAACTTGACCAAATTAATATGACACCATCCCTAAGACCCCCCTTGCGGATAAAAAAAGAACCATCGAAATCGGTTCATAAACAAAGAGGTTAGGTCTAAACAAACCTAACAAAAAAGGTCTAATACCTATGAAAAAAAACGAAAAAAAAATGGGACCAATCGGAAGCTAGACTGGACCCAATGCAAATTTTTTTTTCAAAATTGGTTGACAATTGGCGGAGATATGAGGTAACATAGGCACAAAAAAAAAATTCAGTCGAATAGAGAACCTCCTCCTTTTTTGAAGTCGGTTAAAAAGGCGTAAAAACATCTGCAAAATTTGCAAATAGTGTAGCATATTTAACTATTTATAGCTGTTTTTGTCAGTGTATTTTTATTCTCATTTAAATTAGGCACAATTTTATTAAAATTAAAGAACAATAAATCCAAAAACTTGAGCCTCTTCCGAATTTGGGCTTCACCGCGTTACATGGTCATGCGGTATTGTAGTTCCGCCACGCCACTGGATTCCTCTTAGGGCCAGTTGTATGTCGGCTGGTAAAGTCCTTATAAAAGTTGACAAAGGGTAAAACCTTAGAATTCATCCTGTGCCCAGCGGGATGACCAATCAGATGAAAGTTTGTGGGTGTCATCTGATTGGCCATCCGGCCGGGCACAAGGTGAATTCTAATGTTTTACCTTTTATCAACTTTTACAAAGACTTTACCAACCGACATACAACTGACCCTTAGTCTCAAGCCAAGTTATACTAAGGTTACATATATTTACATTTTTATAGTGGAGCCCTATGTCCCCTCTCTGGATATTAGTACCTTCCTGATATTTAAATAATTATCTAAAAGATGTTTTGTTAATTTCTCGCCCAACAGTTGATTTTTTTTTCTATCAGTTAGAACTTGAAATATTGATCTTGTGTATCTCTGTCTCTTTCCGCCTGCCCTCCATTTTGTTCACTTTCCAACAAATAAGAAGATAAGAACAAGTTAATCAATTATACGAAAGTTTAATACAATAATGTATGTGTGTTTTCTTTTAGAATAACATTTTCTACATATTATGTCTTTCTTGGTATTCTTATCAAGTGAACTAACTATTCGAGACCAAGTTTAGCCATTGTAATTAGATACCACTAAATTAATTTTATAAAGCTCAGCAAATTATCTTGCTTTCAAACATATTATTTATTTCTTAGCAAGTTTTATTTTGTCCAGCGCTAATTTCTTTTGGAATTGATCAATCTCACAAGTTACTTGTTGCCGTTTTGAAATGCAACAAGTATTTTGGAAGATAGCAAGTGAGATCTTGTCAAAACATCTGTTTTGCTTTCGAGATAAATTCATTCACATGGAAATAACAGTAGTTGCTTTGTGTATTCATGTAATTAAGAAAGCGGCAGTGGCGGATTTCTAGGTTTGGAGTCCCCGGACGCTACAACTAAATGGCCCTGTAGATAAATTTACCAATAGCATATATAAGATCCGAAAAATTGCACATACATAACAAATATATTTTAAGTTTATAATCCCAAGCATTTAATGAAAAAACAATAGTAATTCTGGGTTCATGGGCTCCGGTTGTCCGGCCAGTACGCTCATTGTTAAATCAGCTAGTGAAAAGCGGTAGTGAAATAAGTCAATTTTCATCTCCCATAATTGATTAACGGATAAATTTTGTTTACTAATATTTATTTGCCAAGGAAGCTCAGCATTTTTGCCACTCACCCAAACGCTTGTTAGCTAAGGATTAATTCCTATGATATTATAACTTTTTATATAGTTAAGAAAATTGAAAATAAAGTAAGGTCTTAGTTTCTACAAATAAGCTGACGTGTTCTGATGTGGCCATCCTCTTGACTTTACCATGCAACCTGGCCCCTCACTTATATTTAATATTTAATAAAATTATTTATAATCATGTAGGGGAGGTGGGGTTAGTTTTTGCATTTTTAGACTTCTGGGGTCCCACTGATTATGTATACAAAATTTGTTTGAGTTTGCTCAAATGGCCTATATTTTTAATTTTTAACCCCCCACTCCACCCCCTTAATTTTGGGTTGATATGCACCAAAATATAATCAGCTCTTTATCTCAATATACCAAAACTACGTCTGAAATTTTGCTTTGATATTCATACTAGTTTTTGAGATAGCACGTCCACAAAAATTTGGTAACGCACAGACTAACTAACTAACAAACATTTTGACACAACAATTATTATCTCGAAAAATATAATTTTTTCGATGTTTACTTTTAGAGCTTTTTTGTAGGCCAAAATGATATGGTTTGGCTCAATTTTTTAATCAAAATAGATTCAGCCGTTTTTGAGATATTTCGAAAAAAAAGAAGGAAAAAAAACACTTTTTTCATTCACGTATGGTAAAGTAAATATACTGTATGGTAAAGTAAAAAATAACAAACGAACCAAAAGGGTATAAAATATACGAAGAGAATATGAAGGATCTAAGGAATTATTTCGCTATCTGGAAAGTAAAATCACGTATAACTGGAGTAGCCTAAAATAAATTAAATCTAGAATTGCTCAAATGGTTTAATTTTAAAGTAAACATTTGTTTATTATATTTTTGAATATTCTTTTGCATATATCTCAGAGAGCACACAAATGTATCTATATATGATTGTGAGAGTCTTGAATTCCATTTTTATAAATATTGACAATTATCCTGGTAGGTCCACAGAAACTAGTTAGATAATTATTTTCCAATGTATAATATAATTAGTTTAGAAAATAGAAAGATGTTACTGAAGAGTATTGCAATTTACGAAAGTGAAATCTAGACGATTGAAGAGACAGAGAGAAGGGGCCTGGAGGTCTTCGAAATGTCGTGCTATATGAGAATGTTATAGATCAAATGAGTGAACAGAATTACAAACAAGAAGTTTTTGATAAAATTAGAGAATAAAGAACATTCTGGTGAAATCTTAATAAAAGAATAGATCAGATTATAGATACGCCAAGACGTGAAGATTTGCTAAGAGATATTTTAGAGGGCGAAGTGTGAAAGAAAACGGGAGAACAGGAAACCGAGATTGCAGTATTTCCTTCAGATTGTAAATGAGTGTGGAACTTGAAGAAGTGCAAGAATTGGCATGAGAGAATGAGTAGGACTGTATATGTCTGTGATAAGAAAAACGATCATATATATTAAATTGAAAGTTTTTGTGCCGAGAGTAGCAGAATTTTTATATATTGAAGGAGACAATAAAAGAGTGTGTCTTCTGCTGGAATGCTCGTTATAAATAAATACAATTTATAATTCCAGCAGAAGACACACTCTTTTATTGTCTCCTTCAAGATCATATATATCTTATAAAATACTTCCGATTTCAAAATTGTTCTTTATTTTTGTTCATGATCAGAGGATAAGGACAATTTTGAATTTTTTCTCCACAATCTTACTCTCCGCAAAATAATCATTTGATGAAAATTTTAATAGAATTTTCGATTTCTTTTAAAATTAGCAACACATTTAACTTGTAAATTTCAAGTTTTTTTTACTTAATCTACAGACGAACAGATAGAGATTGTTGACAAAACTTATAGAGCCCCGTTTTACAAATGTAAGCTACTCTCAAAATGTATACCCATTTAAAGATATTCATTAATTACAATTCGATTGATTTCCAATCACAATCTTTCTATTTTCCTTTGATGGCTATTGAAAGGGTGGTACAATCAATATCCGTTTAGTCGATTGTCCCTGACCTAAACTCATTTATATTTATATAATATAATAATAAATAAAAAAAAAAGTAAAACGCCACGAAAAGAAAGAAGGACTCATTCAGACTAAAACTAGGAAAATAATTTTTAGAAAAAAAGCAGACTCCAAAAAAATTATAATAAATGCAACAAATAAAATAATAAGAACTCTAAAAATAAAATGCACTTAAAGGTATAAACTAATTATCTTATTTAGTTACAACTAATCGATGAAATTGTTACATGAAATTACTTTTCGAAGTCGGTGCCAAATATATACATTTACATTTTATGAATCGCACTCGACGGATCAAAGTACGTTTGGCGGGTAATGAAGACAACATCGCGTAATGTCGTTTATATAGTTTGTTTGGCACCGACTTCAAAAAGTAATTTCATGTAACAATTTCATCGTTTAGTTGTAACTAAATAAGAGAATTAAAAGATTGTATTTATTATAATTTCGATTATTTGCTCATAAGAATTGGAAATTTCTGTTATTTTGCAATTGATCATATATCATTAGAACTTATCTAAATTAATATGGGATTACCCCTAAGGTATCCCCTTTCCAATAAAAAAAGAATCATCGAAATCGGTCCATAAACTAAGAAGTTATGCGTGAACATACATAACAAAAAAGGTCCAATACCAATAAAAAAAAACGGGACCAATCGGGAACGGGACTGAACCCAGTGCAAAAAAAATCATCCTCGGTCCATATGGTAAAGAGAAATAAATGTTCAAACACAAAAAAAAAAAATAAAAAAAAAAAAGACAGACATTGAATTGATAACCTCCTCCTTTCGACGGTTAAAAATATTATAATAAGAATTTTTCATCCTTCATCTTCTACTCTTGGTGGGTGACACCTAAATTCACCTAGGAGAAGGAATACTCTGATTTCAAAACCAGGGGAGATAGGCCTCTATAGCCCAGTAAGGCAGCCAGTCTAGTGGAAGAAAACCACGAAAGAAAATTCCTGGTCCTCCAAGTTGGGGGTTTAGCGCAAGGCTAACAACCTTACCTTAGAAAAAATAAATGATGTTTTGAAAAATCGCGAAGCCTCGGAAAATAAAAATTGACAGATTACACGTACACGGACTGGCAAACGAAATAAGGACATGAGAATTGGATCTTGGAATATTCGGACACTATATGCGACAGGAACGGCCCAAATTCTGGAAAAAGAATGTAAGAGATACCAACTAGATATATGTGCATTGCAAGAAATTAGATGGTTGGATGATGGTTCTGTGCTGATTGAATATAGTACGTTATACTATAGCGGGCATCTTAACGAACATAAATGTGAGCAGGAATTGGAGGCGAAGAATGAAGCGAATGCTTCTGCCTTGGCGAATGGATCAGTGGCTATTGAGCCATCGGAAAGATTAAGGGGCGGGGGGGGGGGGGGAGCCAATTTGGAGGAGTTGGTAGTTAATATTTTCGGGAGATGCAAGAATTGTTTTTTATTAGCAGGACAAGCTGAAAGCCGGTCTGCCCATTTTTTAACTAGAGACTTCTTGGTTTCATTGATAATTTTATTACAATGATTACGAAATTTTGAAAAAGCGATTCGTTTACTGTCCGTTCGACAGGAAAGCAATTCTTTAAATGTTTGCACCGAACTTGGTCTCTTTTTCACATTTATGTTTTTGGTCAGATGATTTTATCAGCAGTTTTTGCAAAAAGTAGATTAACAATTTCACGACCAAACATTCAATTATTTAAAAGATTTCGAAGTAGTTAGTCTAAGATTAATGTTAAGAATTCTGTTCCAGTTGTAGAGAACCAAAAAATCAAACTCATGTTTGGCGGGGATACCAAAAATATTATAAAAAATGTGAACGATGCTATTTCTAAAAAATTACCTCGCCACGACTATCGGGAACTAATGGATCTCGTAATCGGGTGTAAACCAGATGCCCAATTGGTTGGCGAAAGCCATTTACATATTCTTTAAAAATTATTTTATTTCTAACAGAATTCAGTTTAACAGACGCTGATGAAAAATAACTTATCCAAATACATAGGTAATATGTTTCATTGTATAATGCAAATAAAATACTAGATTTATGCCCCAGAACCAATATCTGCTTTCAATGGACATCACATTCTTGCAAGAATTAGATAAGTATAAAGAAGTTAATAGAACTATCGCCGAAGTAGCTATTGGAAAACTTTTTTTAAGCTATATCGGGGGATATGTCAAATGAGAAATGAAATTTTTCAAATGGCAGAGAGGTGTGCCAAAGCAACAGGTTGCCGACCGAGCCATGATAAAATACTTATTCATTGTGCAGCGAAAGACATTATTACTGCTTCATTAAGTCCCGTTTACTGGCTAATCGATATTAGACAGACAATTCCGCAGAGATAGCAACTTTTTATTAAACTTTACTTTACTTTCTGTAGCTTAGTAGATAGTCAAGAGTAGTGGCGGATTTAACTCTGAGCCCCAGCCAAATTCAATTTTGAGCTCCACCCCCTCAAAGTATTTTCGATACCACTAGGTACAGTGTGCATTCAACGCGCAGGTATTTATCATTTGATGTTGTGGATTTAATCATTTTGGTTGCGCAATTTTTTCATACATACATATTTTAAGTAATGTTTAAATGAAGAAATCACACAACTACCATCCATCCCAAATCTAACATTAATACGCGAATACAATAAATCTTTACAATCAAAGCGATAATGTAGTTAAATCGTACGCCTCGTCAATACCTATGATATGAATTTATGGTCCCACTTTAACGTATAGAGAGGCGCACTGAAGGACGGATCTAGATGTTGGTAGGCCTGAAGTGGGATGGAAAATGGGCCCCAAAAATTTTAATAAATTAAAAAAAAGTTAATGTATTTTTTAAAATTTTGCGTTTAAATTATATTTTTGAATATTACATAGAAATTAGGTAGAAAAATTAAAATAAAACTCGACAATAGTGGGTCTCTTCTAGAGTCTCTAGGAATGGCTCGCGTCACAAACTCGATTGGAGACCAAAAATAAATAAATAAACGAGAACGAAAAGAACAGTATAAGGATATTTTATCAACGTCATTTTTCTGTAAGGTTCACATCACTAAATAGCAATTCAATTAAGAATTGAATAGTTTAATTGAACTTTTATATAAACATCCAGTTGCACCTATCCGGCAGCGGGTAAACCATAAAGCTAAGAAAGATCAAGTGTTAATTCCCTTATTTGATAAAGAAAACGGCGTTTCGGCTATATATTTTATGAGATTAATAGCTGATAAGATTTTGGTTGGAATTGGATCAAAATTTAGAGGACAGTTTTTAAAATTTTTAATCATTTGGACAACATTTTGTTAGCCTTTAAGGCCACGATTCCTAACTTAGGAGTAATTACTCCCATGAGGTAGAATAGCTATTTGAAGAGGGTAATCAGACTAATTAATAAAGTAGCACAGAAAAACTATACAGTTCTCAAAGTATATTCGTTTTTATTGCCATAATCTTAAAAACTTCTTAGTTTAATTTTCTCATTTTTTTATAACATAGCTTGTTCTTGGGCACAAAACCAAAAAGGTTGTGAAACACTGCTTTAATAGTAACTGTAAATATGGTCTTAAATTTCAAAATATATAATACTACTATTCCGATTAAGATTATCTCGGAAGATAAGATAAGAATAGCTTGTACTAATTGTTTTTGAGGGGTGTATAAGGGGGGTAGATAGGGAGAGTGGTTTGGGTATATAAGTGGAGGGGGGTAAGGATAGTGATGATGGGTATATAAAGGGGGATAGATAGAGATCAGTGTACCTCAAGCAGTGGCGGATGAAACATCTACTGGGAATATTACAATATGGCCTCACCATCTTAATCTACCTTCTCAGCTGACTCCACCCCTCACTAATAAACAACCCTTCATCCCTTATATTAATTATATACATAGAATACATCACAATTACATTAATTATATTTAACTTTAAAAATTTTCAAACCCCATAATTTTAAGCTTATATAGTATATTCAGCTAAAAAAAAATTCACCTCAGTATAAAATGTAAATTTAGTTAAAGACTTACGAGGGGGTGGATGTCGATAACTTGGTGTATCGGCTCCGTTAACTTTTGGCGGATGATGAAAGTGGACGGGTCCATTGGCAAGTCCACCATTTCCAACAGTCACTTGAGTGGAATTGATAACCGAGACGGCTTCATTGAGTTGTGCACTGTGCAGAGAAGCCGACTGTTGCAGGCGGCGGAGGACATCCTCCTCGCTATCCGAACTCGACTCCGGCTCTTCGAAGGAATAAGCCTTGCCTAGTGAAATGATAAAGATTATTTGTCTATATATTTCCTCTATGAGAGTCGGGTTGTCAAAAAAGTACCAAATTAATTACATTAACCGGTAAACGGTAAATTATATTGTCGTTTACGGTTTACCGGAAATTATCGGTGAAAGAAACACCCCTAGAAAAAGAAATTTGCTCAGCTTTATTTATTACACTTTTAGAATTTCTAAATACAAATTTTTTAACTTTATCGACGCTAGAAAGCAATTTTACTATATTTCGAAAAAATACGAATATCACTTTTATATATCACTAGCTGCAAGGCACGCCTCCCTGGACACCTACCCCCACAACCCACTCCCACCAACCACACCCTCCGAAACCCACTCAGCACCCCCCCCCGCACCATGCACCCCAATTACGGCAGGTGCTCTGATGAGATAAAATTCAATAATTCCCCCCAAAGCATGCTTTGCACGTAGCACGCGTTTTGCCGTCTCCCAACCCTCTATCGCGGTCAAATTAGAAAAGTGCCGGACCAACTTCATTCGCCAATACATATATCCCCATGACTTCAAGGAGCTAGAACTCCCTCCCAGTCTCCATCTTTCCCAGCACTTATAATCTTCAAACCTTCAAAACCGGAGTGCATAGACACCTACGTCTACACCCTCTCACTTAATCAACTTTCCCTTCTCTTCGGCAATGCAAGGGTCTTTCGAGATCCATAGGAGCTGCATCTTTACTGGTGCACCCCTTCTTGCATTCGATTGCATTAAAAAAAAAAACCTCCGCCCCCACACCACCACCCGAACACTCCACCTACCATTAATAGTCAAAACATCAAAAATAGAATGCAATAATCTTATTCCTCTAGTATTAGATAAGAATCGATTGTTATTTTTGATTTTAAGTCGATTCCTCCATGTCTTCAGCAATGGCTACCAAAATAACCGAAACGTTTAAAATCCAATGTAGAATGGTTATTCCTCGAGCATTAGATGAGAATCGATCGCTATTTTTGATTTTAACTCGATCCCTCCAGGTCTTAAGTAAAGGTTACTAATAATAACCGAAACGCCAAACATCCAATGTAGAATGGTTATTCCTCGAGTATTAAATGAGAATCGATCATTATTTTTGAATTTAAGTCAACATGGGAAAATAGCAAGTGATATCTGTATAAAAAAGGCATAAACATATTAATATTTCAAATGACTTTGGATAAAGTTTAGCAACGATCCGTTGCAGTTTATTTATTGATATAAATTAAAAAATAAGAGTACCGTGCTTAACTGTGTCATTGATTAGTTTCATTGTCACATTAGATGACATTGCTGATCATCTTTGATATCAATATCTAAGGGAAACGCTTTTGATTTTTAAATTCATTTGTCTTCTTGCCTAAATCACTAGTAGGTAATAAGTGAACTGTAAATTTTGTTTTAACACTAGACCATAGATATAGTATGTAGGAATTTAGATATAGCTGAGAATTTAGTATATGTATTTCTCTTATTTGCTGAAAATTTGTATATTTAATTTGTATATTTAACTCAAAATAGAGAGAAAATTTCTCTAAGTTGAATAAATAAGCCGGTGTGCACTTCATATTATTTTCATTTAGCCTTCTTTGATAAATAAATTATATTTATGAAATCTGGCACGATTTAAGCAGATCCCATGACAGTACTATATTTTTTAAAAAGCCATTTGAATAACTATTTCTTTTCGGAGCTGAAATGGGTAAGATTAAAAATAAAATAAAATTATCGCAATAAGTTCTAGACTGTGCTAAATATCTTCCAGTTGCCCCTTTAAGACCTTATGAGAATGAATACTATATTCATAAGAAATTGATAGTGATTTAAAATTTTAATTCTCCAAAATAAAAAATAAAAATCAATTTACTTAGAATTACAGGGTTCAGACAGATAGAAAAAAATAAAAGATCTCCAAAGCTGATATTACGATTTAGTTTTCAAATGTTCTTCACGACTTCTGATTGTTAAAAGATTGTTATGTACATTTCTTTATGTCCTATATGTTCATATTATCAACATACTTAATACACTACATCCCGTGTTATAACAACCAGAAGTCCTTGGGAAAATTTGTAAATTAAATCGAAATTTCGGCTTTGGTGATCTTTTTATTGTTATAGCTGCCTGAACCCTGTATTTTTATAGTAAACTAAAGCAAATTAAATCGTCAATTAAAATTTCTTAATAAAATTAAAAATCAATACATACAAAAAATATTCAATTTTGATTAAAAATAAATTAATTAATAAAATTAAATATACCTACTAAGAGTGAAATCTAGTCTAATTTTAAATAAGCAAAAATACATTTTATCACTGACTTTTTTTTACAAAGAGAAACAAAGAGGTTGTCCTCTGCTTGATGCTTCAAGCAGAGGACAACCTCTTTGTTTCTCTTTGTGAATCAACAACTCTGCTACTCTCGGCAAAACAAAAACTTTTCGACTTTTTTTTAATTGAGAAAAAAATTAATTTATAAGAATGAAGTAATTTTTGGAGACGGACTGATAAGTGAAATTGAGTGGATATTGATGAGGCAGTCCAAAAAAGAAGAAGATAATTTATACTATCTTTTTATTCATAAACCGACGTTTCGGAGGCTATTCCCTCCTTCTTCATGGTTTTGAAAATTCAGTGAATGAAATCCAATGCGACATTCTCTGTCTCCTCTGTCAGTGGTAGTAACAATAATATATTGTTAGTAACAATAATATATTGTTACTCCACTGAAAGAGGAGACAGAGGGAAATGTCGCATTGGATTTCCTTCACTGACATAAAAAAATTTTAATTATATTTTGGAAATTTTTTATTTATCTCTATACATATTTCGGGTTACGAGCCCTTCTTCAGGTGGTTTAACAAAAGACTGTCTTTTGTTAAACCTTCTGAAATTTTAATTTTTTTAATTTTTATTTCCTCTTTGTGCAACACCACAATAACCAGTCAAAAAACTCCTGTGTTTAATATGTTTCACTATAAACCAACACCGCTTTTCCTAAATGTTAAGGGAGGGAATGGCATCGGTTTATGAATAAAAAGATAGTATAAAAATCTTTAATAGTAATAAAATAAATGTATTATAAATGTAAATAATAATGTAATAAATAATGTAAAAAATTTTATATCAATTATCGATCTTTTGTGAGATATGTTGATTTTATAAATAACCTAGTACATTGATCTCAAGTGGAGTGGGGAATTTGGGTTCTATATTTGTAAAACGAAGGCAGAACGAAACACAGTAATTGAAATTGTTCAGTTGAAATAACTTGTTTACCAGTGTAATGATTCCAAATGTAAAACGTCTGATGGAAATAAATTTTGTGTGTTTTTGTGACTTGGGTGAGTAGTATATAATCCTCAATTCCACCCTTTAAAAATTTATTATAAATGTTAAAACAAAAATTTAAAACATGCAATTATCTGTTCCAGTTGAAGTGCACTGATGAAGAGCAGCGGTGTAGCGCTCGAAACGTTGTAAAATATTGATTACGTCTGCCCAAAATAAAGTATCAAAAAGAAGTTGACTTTTTTTCAACTTTTTATTTTCCCATAACTGGCCCCCTTGGCTAATTCATTAAAATAAATTATCTTCTTTTTTTTGGACTGCCTCATCAATATCCACTCAATTAATTTATACTTAGACTAATGCTGAATAAAGTATACTTCAGTGGAAAAGTTTTATTTAAATCAAAATAAAATAAAAAAATAAATCTGAATTAAAAAAGAGAACTCTTGATTGAAAAAAATTTTAAAATTATTTTCGTAAAAATAAATTCTTCTGGATTGTAGTGAAACTGGGTGAGATTTAAAAAAGAATTACCGAGATGTTTGGTCCTTGTGCTGCGGTTCCCGAGTGGCTCATCACAACAAGGGAAGCCACCGATGCTATAGAAACACCATTTCTTGTTCAGGTAGAGGAAGAATACAAGCAGAAGAACTACGAAGGCCGCAACAGCGCCAAGAAACGCTGTCGCCTCGAGCGGCACTAGAAACAAAAACAAAATGTTTGTAATTAGTATTGAAATAAAATATCACCATTTTTAAAAATATATATATAATATATATATTTATTTTTACTTTATCCAATGCGAAGCAAGGGTAAAGTATAGTAATAGGTCTCGCGGCAAGCGCGACTTCAAAGGGTCCTCAGGTAGAGACTACGGAACCCATGGACTCAATTAAAGTCACAAATTGTAGTATTCAATTAGGTTGAATTTTAGCACGTAACGGTTTTGACATGAGGTTTCGTCGAGAGGCCAAAAAGTGCGATTTTTTCAGGAAGTGCGTGCGGATGGATGGATGGATGGATGTTATCGTTTTTTTCCGTCCACGATTTTTTCCATACTGTTGCACCGATTTAAATGAAATTGAAAACCTACCATTATTTTAACAAAATGAAGCGCTGATAAGTTTTTGGTACATATCAGCCCACAAACATTAGTACTTTTTTCAATACTTTTTTAGTTTTTTTCTAAATATCTTGAAAATGACTTAACCAATTTTGATGAAATTTAATATCGTAATTAAGTACCTTGGGGGCCAGAAAAAAGGTTAAATAAAGTTTTTAGTAAAATTATATTTTAAAGTACTTTACTTTAGAGTAAGATAGTACTTTTTTTAATTCTTTATTTAAAATTATTTAAAATTTATTCATTTGATCAGTTTAATATAGCTCATTTAACCTAGCTTTAGTAAGAATGGATAGGCTTCTCTGTGAAATGGTAAAAATTTGGGAGGAAATTTTATAAGTAACCATAGCAACTGAGTTTTTTTATCCGTTACCTTAGCTTAAGACAGAGGAAACGAGATAAAATCAAAAATAGCGATTGATTCTCATCTATTACTTGAGGAATAATCAAAAGCTTGAGTTGTTTACCATAAAAGAATTTAGTCTTTTTGATTTTAAGTCGATTCTTCCACCTTTTCAGAAGAGGTTACCATTAATAGTCAAAACATCAAAAATGGAATGCAATAAGGTTATTCCTCTAGTATTAGATAAGAATCGATTGTTATTTTTGATTTTAAATCGATTCCTCCATGTCTTCAGGAATGGTTACCATTAATAACCGAAACGTTTAAAATCCAAAGTAGAATGGTTATTCCTCGAGTATTACATGAAAATCGATCACTATTTTTAATTTAAGTCAACATGGACTGCAAATAGCAAGTGATGATATCTGATTAAAAATAAAGAAATAAACATATTAATATTTCAAATGAATTTGGATAAAGTTTAGCAACGATCCGATCCAGTTTATTTTACTTTACTATAACATGGGGTATAGTGAAGTATTGTATGAAAAAAGTGGATGTTTTGCTTTTTATTTTCGAAATATCTCAAAAACAGCTACAAATATTCTGATCAAAAAAATGGAGTGAATTCACGGCGGATTAGCCTACAAAAAAGCCTTGCTAGTGATCATCGAAAAAATTATATTTTATGAAATATTAATTATTTTGTAAAAATTTCTATTAGTGGGTGAGTGCTGTGTTACCAAAAATCATTATAAATTTGATTTTTTTTATTTCATTTTATTATTCTTGAGTGGAGTGAGATTTATATTTATTTATTAACATCTTAACCAATTATATAAAACTATTGAATAAGATTCTCAGTTTTTCACTTCAAAGACCAACTAAAAACATTTACAAGTTTGGCAAGACTGAAAAAATGTATTTTATTTATATCATTTAGGGAAAGCGGTGTTGGTTTATAGTGAAACATATTTAAGAACAGGAGTTTTTAAAAGGTTAAAAAATAATTTTTAATTTTAATTTTACTTGTGAAACACCACTATAACCCTTTAAAAACTCCTGTGTATTTAATTTAGTTGCCTATATTGGTGAAAATCAGCAACCGCCAGAAGCCCTCGCCATCGGTGATGAAGAACAAATATATTCTTCTGTGGGGTGGATATGTTGTTCACCGATAGTTATCTGTGAATAGATTCCCGGAGGGGTAAATTAGCTTGAATTCGCACTTACTTATTAATTATATATATTTTCAATAGATCTCACACCTATCGTGATTTTCCCAAATATATTTATTTTTATATGATTGAAGTAGTTTTTGGAGACGGGCTGATAAGTGAATTGAGTGGATTTTGATGAGGCATTTCAAACTTCAAAAAAGGGAGATAGTTATAACTATCTTTTTTATTCAAAAACCGACGTTTCGGAGGCTTAATCCCTTCTTCTTCAAGGTTTTGAAGGGGAAATGTCACATTGTATTTCCTCCACTGACCTTTCAAAACTTTGAAGAAGGTGGGACTAAGCCTCCGAAACGTCGGTTTTTGAATAAAAAAGATAGTTATAATTACCTCTCTTTTTTTGAACTTTGGACTTCCTCATCAAAATTCACGCAATCATTATTTTTAGGTATGAGTAAACTAGTATTCAGGGCCAGTTTCGAATGTGACCCAATCTTTAAAATGTGTTCACTTTTCACAATACTGGCCTCACTCCTGGACTTCTCACATCAATAACATTAAAATAATTAATTCATAAGGATGAAATGGCTCCACAAACATGCAATCAAATATATGAAATTTTTTATTGGATATTTTTAAAAATTGTTATTTTGCGTTTCGAAAGAAATATCTAAGAAAACCAATTGACAAATTAAGCATAGTTGTCAATTTACATAGTATTGTTTATGACTTTTATGAGATATAAAATTATTTATTTGAGTAAATTAACACAGTGTGTTATAATATATTACTGTAATGATTAATAAAGTTTAGGGAAAACGGTGTTGGTTTATAGTGATACATATTAAACACAGGAATTATTTAACGGACTATAGTGGTGTTTCCCTATAAAAAAATCTTTTAATTTTATTTCCACTTTACGAAACACCACTATAATCGGTTAAATAATTCCTGTGTAATGAATAATATTTTTATATATAAAAAAATATTTCATTTTGGGAATTTCTTTTATTCTTACAAGGGAAAATTGCTATAATTAATGAATTCACATACTTGTTAAATAAATATTTATGGGCACAAAGGTTAATAATTAAATAATTTAGTATCAGCTAATAGCCCTAGGTAAGGGGTTAATTTATTCAGTCTATCCTGTATAGCAGTGATTTTCATCCTTCATCATGACGCGACCCCCTTAATATGAACATTTTTTTCGCGACACCCTATTCCCCGATGTTTGTAACCTGTATTTTATTATGTTACAAATATCAAATCCGTACAACATTTTTATTAATTTTTAAAATTATGGTATAGCCGAAATACACAATTAAGTACCTATAACAGACATATTTTTCTTCGATTCGTTTCGTCGACTCAGTCTTTTATTGGAGAAGTGGGGTCTGAGATAAACATCAGAGCAGAGTATATAGTTGGTATAGAAATTGTCTTGCAGAATTTGAAAGAAGAATTGTGTCATTATTTCTCAGTGGAAGAACTATCAGTGAACACTGGGCAAAGGTGGATCATAAATCGTACTGAGATCGCCAACAGATCCTTTGTCGTAAGCTCGGCTCGGTTGTGGAATACATTGCCATTACATATCCGTACATCGCTTTCAACTTTATCTTTTCATCATTCACTCAGGGTGTATTTTCTCGGGGGGGGGGGGGGGCGGATTGGAGTAGTGTGTCACTGGTTGATTCGCCTGCTTTTGCTGACTCTGGGTTGCTCCCTGGGTTCGGAGAGTCTTGCTCATTTTAATATTACTATATTGTGTAATCTTTCTGTTTCTGCTCTACGAGGTATCCACCTCAGAACATTGTTTTGAATAAATAAATAAATAAATCTGGTTTTAAATGCAGCTACAGATGAGGCAAGTTTGGGAATCAATCTAAAAGAAAATCTGCTGGAATTATCTGCCGATGGAATGTTGCACTTAGAATCCAAGTCTGTCAATTTGGATACCTTTTCGTTAAAAAGAAAATCTGAATGCCTAGAATTAACCAGAGAAACTTTAAAGTGTTTAATTTCATTTGCCACTTCATACTTGGGTGAGTTGACGTTTAATAAAAAGTAAACGCAAAAATCGTCTAAATTTAGAAAACGATTTAATTCTATGTGTAGCAAAAACGAAATTAGTTAACGAAGAACAGGCGCAAACTTCACATTAATGATAATGCGACTCATATGTTATGAAGATTTTAATTTTGTTTTTGAAACTGTAGGTATGTACTCTTTTATTATAGTTGATTTGTGTTAAGCTTCAAATGTCCTTTAAATAAAATTTTCTTAATAAAAATGGGGCATTCCACGCCAAATCGGACGGTTTGAAAAATTTTAATTCTTCATATTTTGAAATTTTTTAATATCCATCAAAAAACTCTTCCTGGTAAATTTTGAAATTTTTTTGATCACCGGTTTAAAAGATATCGAATTTCGGTTTTACGCTCATAAATTCTTCAAAAATGGTCAAAATTCAAATTTTTTTTGAAATTTTTGTTCTTTACATACTTTTTAGAAAAAAATTAGAAAAAAATTATTTAAAGTGTTTTTATACGTGATTTTTGAGTTTGAAAATTTTAATCTTGTTTTTGAAACTGTATGTACTCTTCAATTTTTTTGATAATTTTTAACTTCTATTATCACCTATCAATCTGCTTTTAAAATATATAGAATGAATAGAAGTTAAAAATTATCAAAAAAATCGAAGAGTACATACAGTTTCAAAAACAAGATTAAAATTTTCCAACTTAAAAATCGCATATAAAATCACTTTGAATGATTTTGTTGTATTTTTTTCTAAAATGTATGTAAAAAACAAAAATTTCAAAAAATTCGATATCTTTTAAACCGGTGATCAAAAAATTTCAAAATTTACCAGGAAGAGTTTTTTGATTAACTAAAAAATGTCAAAAAATGAAGGAAATCAAAAATTACACTTTTTCAAACCGTCCGATTTGGCGTGGAATGCCTCATATATATTTTAAGACTTTGTTTTTTTCTCTTTTTTACCGAGGCTTTGCGATCCCTTATAGTCTTTGCGAGCCCCCAGGGTGCTGTATAGTAGTCAGTGACATAAAATGGAAGACTCAACGTCGCCTGCGAGTAGCAAGTTGGCATTCAAAAGGAACGACCTGTAATGCGGGTTGCATCCTTAGGCTCTAAATATTTATTAAAAAATATTTGATCATTAATTCCTTGTATATAGGATTATTCTTGGAAGTATTTTTGTGGACTGATTAAGTTAATACCTACAAGGGTGAGCTGGATGATGACTACCTTGTAATCATGAAACACCAAAATATTAGATATTAAATTGACCTTTACAACTATGTATATATCTCGTCATTATAAATTTTACAGTTATTCGATCATTAATAAATTTCCCTTCAATTAAAGTTCCTATTTAAATTTAAATTTAGGGAACGAAGAAAAGTTTATTTTTATTACAGACAAAAGGATCAGCCGGGGCTCGAACCTATTTAAGTTTTAACTAAACTTTAAAGACAATATTTATATAAATTTGGTTGTTTGGTTGATTTCATATTCCCGGGGAAACTAAAATTCATTGACATTTGAGAAAAACAGCCAACTGTTGCTTTTGCGTGAGCGTCAAATATTTTATTCTTAAAAAGGATTTGGTTCACGATTTGCTTAATGAGATAATCAAGACAATCTGAATGGAGTTCTTTAATTTGTTTTTCTACCCTTTAAGGAGTTAATTTCAAAATGTAACATACCTCATGGAAATTTATTTTTTCATCATTATATGTTAGACATAAGTACAATTCTTTGGTGGGATGAACTTTAAAGTATATTAATAGACAATTAAATTTGATTCTAATTTCACACAATGGTTTCGATAAAATGCCTGTCTCAATTTTTTCTCGTAAATAAGATACAAACTTGAAATATACAATTTATATCTCAGAAAGAAGAAAATTGTACTATACTTTTTAATCAGATGCTTATTTTTGGAAGGATCAAATTTTTTGTAGAGCTGAAAATAAAAAATATTTTTCAACATAGGGTGGGAGATATTTTTATAAAGATTTCATTAAGTTGGTTTTTTCATCGACTTCAAAAAAGGAGGAGGTTCTTAATTCGAGTGATTTTTTTTTGTGTCTATGTTAATCGATTTCGCCGCCAATTGTAAACCAATTTTGATGATTTTTTTGCATTGTGTACAGTATAGTTTCATATAGGTACCATATAAATTTAATTGGTATTGGACATTTTTTGTTATCTATGTGCATAACTTCTTTGTTCATGAACCGATTTTAATGATTCTTTCTGTGCTTGGATCAGAATAGCTCCAAGGTAGTCAGAAAACCTATTTATTTATTTATTTATTTTATGAATGTTCAGCGAGAACATTTTGCCACGTGGACCGATTTCAATGATTCTTTTTTTATTGGAAAGGGGGTACCTTAGGGGTGGTCCCATATTAATTCGGTCAAGTTCTGATGATATGATCAATGACAAAATAGCAGAAATCTCCAATTCATATGAGCAAATAATCGAAATTATAATAATAAAAAAAATCTTTTATAAAAAAAAAAAACAATCTTAAAACGTTCATTTAAAATCCGCTATCTTTTCAAGAGAATTCCTCTATTTATAAATTGAATTTTGTTATCATTTTGTGATTCATTCGCCCGACGCTTTCTCTTACGAGATGAATGCAAGGTATTATATTAAATCACTATTAATAACATCATTAAAAAGAGAAAAATAAAAATAATTTTTATAAAAAAAAATGAAACCAGCTTCAAAAAAATTAAATAAACAAATAAAAAATAATAATTACTCAAAAATCAAATAAATTACATTAAAATGTATAAAATATTTATCTAATTTAGTTACAATTAAACGACGAAATATTTACATGAAATGACTTTTTGAAATAGGTGCTTAACAAACTATATAAGCGAGCTTACCCGCCAAACGTACTAAGTAAGATCCGTCAAGTGCGATTCATTAAATGTATGTGTTTGGAACCGACTTCAAAATGTGATTTCATGTAAATATTTCGTCGCTTAGTTGTAACTAAATTAGATAATTATTTTATACCTTTTAGTGTATTTAATTTTATTTTTGAGTTATTATTATTTTATTTGTTGCATTTAATTTTTTTGAAGTCGGTTTTATTATTATTATTTTTTTTTTATTAATTTAATTCATTTTAAAACTACCAGTGTGAGAGAGAGCGTCCTATTGGCCATTGTATATGATTTTTATAATATTATCTGTCAGCGTTCAGGAGTGAGTTCACTAAAAATTTGAAAAAAATATCACGAATTCCATCAATCTGTCCTCATCAACAAATAAGAAAGAATTTGATATCTCAAATATTTTGAAAGATATATGGTAACTCCAGGTATGCGAGCCTGACTCGGGCATAGCCGGCTTATTATTTTGAGGCCCTGGCGAAGTATAATATAACCCTCTCCCCACACCCTAATCCAGACTCGTTTTTATATAAATGCTCAATACCATCTTTGATAATACCTATTAATAAAATTATTTATTTTGGAAGGTGTCAAAATCATCAATTTTTACTTAGTATGCCCTGGCGAACGGTGCCCGCCGGGCGGCCATAGTATTACCTACACTTTTCGTTCTTCAACTTTATTAAACTAAGATAGGAGGCGGCCGCATGCGTTGAGTTGGCGCGTCTGTGGTCACGTGTGCGGAATTTAATCACGATCGCGTCAGTTGTCGTCTAGCTACAACAGCATAAGCATGTCAGCTCCGCTATCAGATTGCACCAAAGAGGAGCAACGAGGAGTGGTCAGAGGGTGTGAAAGGTGTTGAAATTCACCGGAGACTTGTCACAATACGGGGAAAGTGCTTTATCTCGTAATCGTTTTTTATGGATCGAAATGTTTAAAAGTGGCCAAACGAGCGTAACACAAAAAGAGGGAGCTGGACAACCCTCAACTTTGAGACGCTTTGAGACCTTGGAACACCCTCCCTACAGCCCAGATCTCACTTTCTCATCTCTTTGGACCGCTCAAGGAAGCTTTGAGAGGTCGTCGATTTGCCTCAGACATGGACGTTCGGGATGCGGTGCAAAAGTGGCTTCATGACAAACCGAAAACCTTCTACCAAGAAGGCATCCGGAAGCTTGTGGCACGCTGGACCAAGTGCATTGCTAAAGGTGGAGACTATATCGAAAGATAATGTATCTGTTGTATACCTATCTTAGTTTAATAACGTTGTAGGACGAAAAGTATAAGTAATTTTTGACTTATCCTAGTATATAAAAACATTTTATTGTAATATTTGTTTTCTGGAAATCAATAAGGGACACAATAAGAAAAACAGCTCATCAAAAAGAATTGTTTGAAGTGGTTTAAGCCGGTATACTTAAACTCTATAAGGTTGTTATTGTTGTTCTTCGGTGAAAATCAAAATATGTTTAAGCCACTTTTTAATTTTTATTTATTTCAATTTCATTTCTTTGGACAATGTAGAATGTATGGTAATAAACGAATAAATAAATGAAAAAATAAATTCGAGAAATATTATTTAACAAATAATTAATGAATAATTTTTAAATTGATTTTTTTCCACTTCAAGTAAGAAAGAAAATTTCAAATAATAATTAATTCAAATGAAAGATTAAAATTATATCGTAAATTAATTTTCAATTATATATATATATATTTGAATTACTTCTTTCTTTTTTACGATATTAATTATTCCATTATCTAATTAGAATACTAATTAACGTCTAATAAGTGCACGCGCATTCGTTAAAATATCATTCATTCCCTTTCAATACTTTGAAAATCAAAAATGTTCATTAATTGTGAACAAATCAGTCATATTTGAAGATGTAAAATAAACTTGTTTTTTCTTCCTTTTTTTCTTTAAATGAATTTTAATTTTATACCTATCTAGAGTGTTTTAATTATATTACTTTTGAGTATATATTTCAATTTAAAAACAATTTTAGTTTAGTTATAGAAAATTGGAAGGGGAAAAAAATGAAAACATTTTCAAGACGCTTTCTGCAAATCCCAGAATCCTCTATTTAGTTTCATTCAACTCAGATGGCCCTGTGCCAATCGTTAACTTACAATCATTAGTCAGGGAAACCTTGGTTCAGTTTTTTTATTTAAATGGACCTTATTTTGTCTGTGTGGTACCAAATTTTTCTACGCTCTAGCTCAAAAACTAATGAAAATATCAACACGAAATTTCATATCTAGTATTGTTGTATTAAGATTAAGAGCGGATTAGATTTTGGTTGAAATCGAACAAAAAATTAAAGGAGTGGGTTTGTTAAAATTAACATTATAAAATTTTCAAACAAAAATACTAGAAATCTATTTACCTAAAGGAGTCCCATATATTATTTAAAAGGAGATATTATTAATTGCCAATGACACCAAAATCAAAGGGGGTTCTTTCGTATGGGTTATAAATTATTGTTGCTAAAGGAGTAGGTTCTTGGTGGAACATAATTTATAATAAAGTAAAGAAAATTTAAAAAATATAAAATTCTAGGTAGGTTTCACAAACCTTTATATTTTTTAAATTGTCTTTAATTTATTATAAATTATTTTATTAAATATTGAGTATAAGATAGAGAGATGGCAGGTGTATGGTAAAGTTATATGGATGGCCACACCAGTTAAATTTTCTAAGGCATTTGGTTCTTGAATCATTTAAAGTATGAACTCCATATAAAGAGACACACAGATTCTGGTCTGAACAAAATCATGCATGAGGAAAAATACTATGGTCCGGGATTCTCGCTATACCACTTGATTGATGGCATAGTTAGCTAAATTAATTATACATTAATTTACATGATTAAAAATATTGTGTATACCTTCTTATCGTCTTAGTTTTTTTTGTTTTTGTTTTTTGAATGCCATTGTCCAACAAAAAAATATATTTATTTTGAATTTTTTAAGAATTTTTGAATCCAGTAAATCTAATCTGACCAAAAACATAAATGTGAAAAAGGGGCCAAGTTCGGTACCAACGGCTTCGCCGACAAAATAGTTGAGATCTAAACGGGTACCAAGTTCCATAGCAGTTACTTAAACCATAGCTATAGGGATATTAAATTTATAACTCTGCAAGTTATAATAGTCAATAAATTTACGTTTTTATTTAATACAAGCTTAAAATTTATCTAAGTTGTTCTTATTTTATACTACAAACAATTTAGTTGGTTATAAAACTTGCCAAGTTATAAATTAAATATCAAAGAACGTAATAATTTTTTTTAAATCAATTGAAGAACGTTGTTCATCCCTGTAGCTATGATTTAAGCAACTGCTATGGAACTTGGTACTCGTTTAGATATCAACTCTTTTGTCCGCGAAGCCGATGGTACCGAATTGGCCCCTTATTCACATTTATGTTTTTAGTCAGATATCATTAATTTTTGAAAAGTTTTATCCTTTAATTTATCTAAAGAATTACATTTAAACATTTATATTAATAATAATTAAATAAAAATAAATTTAATAAAATATCTGTTAAAAGCCCTGTTGGTTTTTCATAAATTTCACCCCTTCATTTTGGACCCCGAAAAAGGGAAAGTTTTGGTTTTTCAATTTCCTCCTTTATTAATGTTCCAACCTTTACCAGTATGGCAAATTTCAGAATTCTAGCTTGATTGTATTTTCACTATATGTTAATTAAGCCTCTAATCAATTTCACCTCTTCATTTTAGCTCCTAAAAAAAGGAAAGTTTCGCATTTTCGATTTTTTCCTTTAAGTGTAGCCCAAACTCTACCAGTATGCCAAATTTCAGCATTCTAGGATTAGCGGAAGTACTTTAGGTTTTTGATATGTCAGTCAGTCAGTGTTAAAAATGTTACTTTTCAGAGCTTAATAATTCAAGAACTATAATAGATTTATTCATGATTCTAGGTGGTCTAGTGAGTCTTATTAGGCATGCAAAATTTCAAGTGTCCAAGTCTAATAGTTTTTGAGTTATAGGGGGTCGAAAGTAGCTCGAAATGGTTCGTGTAAATATAAGTACACATGGCCGGTGCGTCGCCCGTTTTTCCAAACTTGGCTGACACACTCCCGTGTGTCTAGATTTTTTATTTCTTAAGAAGAGTGGAATATCAATAAATCATCAACGTTAAGCTAGTAGATTAGTTATTTTTTGAGTAGACTATCCAGTATGTAAAATGGCCACCTAGTCATGCCCTTTCCTCCCTTGGTCCGGTTTGTTTATAAATTGTCGTTGTGCTATTGCACTGTGCAGCTGAAATAGCGCCGAGATGGCTGAGTGCATGCAACGCATTGGTTTGACGGAAATAGCCCACAAGGTCGCCACTTGGCATGTCACCGGCACATCGGCCTCAATTAGGCAGTAGATTACCTACTTTCTCTAGATCTTCCATCTTTTGATTTAATTTGAAATACTTTTGCAAAAATCAGAGGTAATGGGGGGGGGGGGGGCTTTGTCTCAATTCAAAATTTGTGGATAGGTTCATAAATTTATTTTTTATTAGAGATATAAAAATAAATATTATATAGAGCTCAGTATATAAATTATACAATTAGAATAAATTTAAATTTCTTGAAAAATAAAACTTTATTTATTTTTAAAAATTCGAAAATGAGAGGTAAGGGGGGGGGGCCCTTTGTATCAAACCATCATTTTTGGAGTGGTTCATAAATTTAATTTTTATGCGAGATATAAAAATAAACATTATATTCGAGCTCTGTATATAAAATACTATTAGAATAAATTAAAATTTCTTTAAAAGTAAAACTTTATTTTCTTAAAAAGATCCCAAAATGAGAGGTAAGAGGGACCCTTTGTATCACTTCAGGATTTTTGGAGTTTTTCATAAATTTAATTTTTAGGAGAGATATAAAAATAAAAATATTATATTCGATCTTGGTATATAAAAAACTATTAGAATAAATTAAAATTTCTTTAAAAGGAAAACATTATTTTCTTAAAAAAATGCGAAAATGAGAGGTAAGGCGGGACCCTTGTGTCACTTCACCATTTTTGGAAGGTTTCATAAATTTAATTTTTATGAGAGATAAAAAAATAAATATTATATAACGGTAAATCACTCGTATCCATAATAAGCATTAATTAACAGGAATAGCGGGGAATTGGACAAAAATTAAAAACAGAGTTTTTATTGAATGGGCCAGACGTTTCGTCGATTAGTTTCGACTTCCTCAGTGGCTCATTCTATCACTCTTTGTCAAAGGACAATTCCACTACGCGACGAAACATCCTTTAATCTTTTTTATTATTTTAACTACAATACATTGTTGGCTTAGGCCTCAATTGCTCAACAATCTTGAACTTTTTAATTGTTCAAGTGTAAAAAAGTTCAAGATTGTTGAGCAATTGAGGCCTAAGAAAACAATGTATTGTAGTTAAAATAATAAAAAAGATTAAAGGATGTTTCGTCACGTAGTGGAATTGTCTTTTGACAAAGAGTGATAGAATGAGCCACTGAGGAAGTCGAAATTAATCGACGAAACGTCTGGCCCATTCAATAAAAACTCTGTTTTTAATTTTTGTCCGATTCCCTGCTATTCCTGTTAATTAATAAATATTATATTTGAGCTATGTATATAAAATACTATTAGAATAAATTAAATTTTCTTTAAAAGCAAAACTTTATTTTATTAAAAAAAAATCCGAAAATGAGAGGTAAGAGTGGGATTTATTCTAATAGTATTCTAATATAATATGTATTTTTATATCACTCATAAAAATTAAATTCATGAACCCTTCCAAAAATGGTGAAGTGATACAAAGGGTCTCTCCCTTAACTCTCATTTTAGGATTTTTTTAAGAAAATAAAGTTTTACTTTTAAAGAAAATTTAATTTATTCTAATAGTTAGTATTTTATATACAGAGCTCGAATATATAATTTATTTTTATATCTCTCATAAAAATTAAATAAAAAATCCTGAAGTGGTACCCCCTTACCTCCCTTTTTCGGATTTTTTTAAGAAAATAAAGTTTTACTTTTATGGGAATTTTAATTTATTCCAATATTATATTATAGACAGATCTCGAATATAATATTTTTTTTATATCTCTGCAAAAAATTAAATTTTTTAACCTCTCCAAAAAATGTGAAGTGATGGTAAGGGTCCCCCTTACCTCTCATTTTCGGAATTTTTCTAAGAAAATGAAGTTTTACTTTTCAAGGAATTTTAATTTATTCTAATAGTATTTTATATACAGAGCTCGAATATAATATTTATTTTTATATCTGGCCTAAAAATTAAATTTATGAACCACTCAAAAAATGGTGAATAGATACAAAGGGTCTCTCCCCTTACCTCTCATTTTCGGATTTTTCTAAGAAAATAAAGTTTTACGTGGATATCGATGAGGCAGTCCAAAAAAAGGAAGAAGATAATTTACACTATATTTTTATTCATAAAACCGACGTTTCGGAGGCTATTATCCCTCCTTCTTCAGGGTTGTGAAAAGTCAGTGAAAGAAATCCAATGCGACATTCCTCTCTGTCTCCTCTTTCAGTGGCTGTAACAATAATATTATAACTACATTTTAATTCTGCTGAGAATGATATACAAGATATTATTGTTACTGCCACAGAAAGAGGAGACAGAGGGGAATGTCGCATTGGATTTCCTTCACTGACTTTTCAAAACCCTGAAGAAGGAGGGAATAGCCTCCGAAACGTCGGTTTTATGAATAAAGAGATAGTGTAAATTATCTTCTTCTTTTTTGGACTGCTTCATCGATAATCGATATCCACTTAATTCACTTATCAGCTCGTCTCCAAAAAATACTCCAATCTTATAAAGTTTTACTTTTAAAGAAATTTTAATTTATTCTAATAGTAATTTATATACAGAGCTCTAATATAATATTTATTTTTATATCTCTCATAAAAATTAAATTTATCAACCCTTCCAAAAATGGTGAAGTGACACTAAGGGTCCCCCCTTACCTACATTTTTGAATTTTTCTAAGAAAATAAAGTTTTACTTTTAAAGAAATTTTAATTTATTCTAATAGTATTTTATATACAGAGCTCGAATACAATATTTATTTTTATATCTCGCCTAAAAATTAAATTTATGAACAACTCCAAAAATAGTGAATAGATACAAAGGGTCCCCCCCCCCTTACCTCTCATTTTCGCATTTTTTTTTTAAAGAAAATAAAGTTTTACTTTTAAAGTAATTTTAATTAATTCTAATAGTATTTTAAATACAGAGCTCGAATATATAATTTATTATTATATCTCTCATAAAAATTAAATTAAAAAATCCTGAAGTGGTACCCCCTTACCTCTCATTTTCTGATTTTTTTTTAAGAAAATAAGGTTTTACTTTTAAAGTAATTTTAAATTTATTCTAATAGTATTTTATATACAGACCTCGAATATATTTCTATAGCTTAAGACCTATATTTATTTATTTATTACAGTTTAAAGAGCGCCTCGACTGCGTGGTCATTTGCGCCACAGATATTAAATGCGTTACATTTTCAATTTTTAAATTTCTTTTACATGTTTGGTTTTATAGTTAAATATAAAAGTGAGAACTCAGATATTATCATAAATGTTAATGACTCTCAAAAATCGAACAAATTATCATATCCTTCCTCATTTTCGAGTATTTGTTTTAAGTCTTTGTTCCCCATTGAATGACATTTTCTTTCCCTTGCGTAAATTGGGCATTCCACTAATACATGATTTACATTTATCCTAACTTTGCAAGCTGGACATATCGGTGGGTCATCCTTGTTCATTAGATGGCCGTGGGTGAATAAGCAATGACCCAATCTTAGGCGGGTCAATTTAACTTGCTCTTTTCTACTTAGATCTGAAGCTGATATGGAACCAATGATGGGTTTTATCATCTTTAAATAGTTATTAGTAACTTTTTCCCATTCTAGCTTCCAGTTACCTATATATATCCTTTTGTCTATAATAAAAAATATTTTCTTTGTTCATCGAATTCATGAATTTGGCCTAATATTGCATATTTCTAGAAATAGGTAATTTCACAATTTAGGCGAATATGTGTTTGAAAAAATAATAAATAAATAAAATCATTTAATATAGTCTATACTCTATACCATTGGCGATTCAAAGATCTTTTTATTAGATAATATGTTCGATTTAATGTCAAACGGCTTTTATCTTTCATTGAGATCGAATCCCAGTGCCAAATCGCAATCTGGCCACTATTGGCTATCCTTTGAGACGAAGCTCTTTTGACATTTAATTAAAAATATTTCTTTTTTTTTCTCTTTTTATTAAATTAAATGTTGTGGTGTTTAAGGAATCCAATATGGCCCGCGAAGCCAGGGTACTATTTCAGTCGATGTTAGGACCATAATCCAAAACGCCTGGAAATGTTTTTACTCCCTCCGCATTCTTCTCAGTTCAAAAGTGGTAAATTGTCCGTACAAGATACTTTTATTTAAAACTATCATCCCCTTCCCCTTGTCATTTATAGATTCGAGTCTTGGCCATTAACAAATCATGACGAGTAATCTCTTTTGAGATTTGAGAGAAAAATACTTAGAGTAATCATTGGTCTTAGGACCAACTTTCGACATGGCGGCGGACACATACAAAATAACAAACACATACAAAATAAAAATCTAGGCCATTCGAACAAACTCAACCAAATTTTGTATACATAATCAGCTGGGCCCCGGAACAAAAACAAACCACTCAAAATGAGAGGGTGGAGGTCAAAAATGAAAATCTAGGCCCTTCGACCATACTCAACCAAATTTTGTATACATAACCAGTGGGCTATCAGAAGACTAAAAATGCAAAAAGCATCTCAATATAGGGGGAGGGGGGTTGTACGGTCAAAAATTTAAAATCTAGGCCATTGTACCAAACTCAACCAGAAGTGTATGGTTAAGTCAAGTGGATGGCCACATCAGAAGGTGTCAATTTATTTTTATATATTTTTATTTTCAATTAGTTTTTTTAAACTATGTATTTTAATGTTTTCAAATAGATGTACAAACTCTCTTATACGCATGCTAATAAACACATCAAAAGGATTTTATTTCTACTAGTGGGAAAATAACATTTAAATATTTACTTTTCGATGTCGACTAATTTTGTTTATTTGAATATCTCTCCATTAATTTAAAGCGGCAGCCAATGTTTTTTTTTATCATCTAGCAATTTGAATGCAAAATTTAAATGAAGAAATATTATAAATAAAGGCAAAGTTGATGTGGTCTTGCTTAAATTTGCTCCTATACAGGGGGGATTACAAAAAACGCGTTGATAAGGTACCGAAATTATGGGAAATAGTTTTGGGACGCATCGCTTATTGTAGTCTCAATCGAAAATTCTTATGGTAACTGGATAAAACCATAGTCTTGAGTTGTTCTGATGCAGTTATATTGAGCTGGTATATAGGAAAAACAGAACGAAATTTAAACACACATATTTCGGAACACAGAATTTTTAAAGGAGGTTCAGGTGATAGTACAATTGCAAACCATTTAATCTCTGAGAAACATTGTTTTCTAGACGAATCAAATATTAAATTAATTAGATCAGAACACGATCCCCTAAAAATCAGTATCTTCGGATTGTTAGAAATTTTAAAATCATATAATAACGCACCAGAAAAATTCTTAACTCTGAAAATCGAAATTTCAGAAAGCCGTATCTTAAAAATAACATATTAAAAACCCCAATACCACCACCTACAGCTAAAAAATGAAACAAGTATAAACGGTGAATCATAATTTGACCAGACCACATGTAAATCTCACTTACCATTCATACATTAATTCCTGTGAATTAATTGTAATAGACTGATGAAGAGGGCAAAGCTCTCGATACTATAGTCTCGTTATAAATAAATTAAAAATGTATAATTCCAGCAGAAGACACACTCTATTATTGTCTCCTTCAATTTATAAAAATTATGCTACTCTCGGAAAAAAACTTTCAATTTAATTTGTAAGTTAAATACATAGGTGTTTTTTTTTTAATGCAATTGATACAAGAAGGTGTGCACCAGTAAAGATGCAGGCCCTATGGATCTCGAAAGACCCTTGCATTACCGAAGAGAAGGGGAAGTTTATTAAGTGAGAAGGTGGAGGTGTTTATGCATCCGGGTTTTGAAGGTTTGAAGATTATAAGCACTGGGGAAGATGGAGGCTGGGAGAGAGTTTCAGTTCTTTGAAGTCATGGGGATATACGTATTGGCGAATGAAGTGGTCCGGCACTTTTCTAATTTGACCGCAAAAAGAGTGTTGGGAGTCGGCAAAACGCGTGCTACGCGCAAATCATGCTTTGGAGGGGAATTACTGATTTTGTCTCATCAGAGCACCTGCCGTGATAGTATCTATAGAAAAGGGAAAGGGCAGAGACATTTCTTCGATGAGCTAGTGAGTCGAGGGAGTCGGTGAGGGTAGAAATCTGACGTCTCGTTTCTGAATTGCATTCAGGGTAGCAATAGAATATTTAGAGGGTTCTCTCCATAGATGAGAGCCGTATTCGAGACAGGGGCGGACTTGGGCCTTGTAGATAGTGAGAAGATGTAGGGGCGTGAAAAATCGCTTGGACCTGAATAAGTGGCCAATCTTCCTTGCTGCAGATTTAGCCACAGAGGAGATGTGTTCATTCCAAGAGAGGTCAGATGAGACTGTGTTGCTTATCAGTTGAAAAGTTTCGGCTTAAACCATCTAAATTAAACATGAATGAGAATATATAATCCCATCCGATTGCACTTCTTATTTTCATTTATGAAACACTTAATAGGCAGAACAAGAATCGAAAAATGGTGGTCATTGTTTTTGAGAAAAAATTAAGCATATATAGATATACACTGTACAGGTATCCCAGTCACAATTAATCCTTATCATACAATCGACTTTCCCTTTATTTCGGTGTGTTTTACGCTAACGACGACATTATGCACGTGGTGAATGTTTATCGAAGTTAGTAAAAAAAACATTCCGATGAATTGATAACCTCCTCCTTTTTTGAAGTCAGTTAAAAATAGTAAATAGGGAGTGTTAACATCTGAAAAGAGTAGTGTGCCCATTGACAGAAGAAGAATGAATGGACAAGAAGGGCTGAAGCTTGCACCCCTCAGCCGCCCACGCAATGAGCCTGGCCCGGTCGATAGTCTCTCCGGCGACATGCGCCCATGCACCCATGCACACCCCCAATGGATCACCTTGCGTTAGACATTCCAGACCAAACATGGAAAACACCGTTTCCAGATGTTCATCATTTGCCACGACCTATATTCCAGATTCATCAGCTGATTTCGCACAATCCATTGCACGAAATGCCAAGGCCAGTGGACGAGACAAACACGCTTATTATAGAATGAGAGAAAGTAAAAAATGTATAGAAAGAGAAAGTTCTAATAAGTGTTATCAATATATTAGAAGAAATTTTCTCTTCGGAGAGAGACCGACTGGTACAAATTTTAATTGATATGTGATGGAAAGGCAGCCCAAGGATAGTGAAAAAATTATCCCAAATAAAATAGATTAATAGACATTCATTTTTTCCCCACTCAAAAACCAACGTTTCGGATGTTTTCCCCCTTCTTCAGGGTTTAAAGGGGGATATTGAAGGAAAAAATACAAGATGACAATTCAAATATAAACGAGCCTTTTGAAAAAATATTTTACATTTAAGAAGAAAACACACTTTATAGTCATTTTTCTAAATAATTCCCCTTCTTAGTAATGCATTTTTTCCATCGAACAGGTAGTTTTTCATGCCGTTTTCGAAGAATGACGTCGGGAGGGTATCCAATCAATTGCGCAAAACTGTTGATCGTTTGCAAAACGATCTCCTCCAAGTGCTCGGATGGTTTGACGGCGCCTTTTTGACCGATATGCAGCTCGGACCTGGTCAAGAAGGCCACAGTAGTAGGCAGCGTTTATTGTGCGACGATCCTGAACAAAATCAAGGAGTAAAACTTCTTGAGAGTCCCGTTGACATCACCTTCCCGGCTGACAAACGAGTTTTGGTTTTTGATGGTCCTGGCTACTCCTTTGCCCTCCACTCCTTACTGGCCCTTTTTTCGACTCGGAAGTGTAGTGTGGATTCTCCCCGAACTGTGCCCGCACTCGATCCCGAATTTCGACTGGTTTAACGCCTTCGTTCTTTAAAAACTTTATTATGATCCTTTGCGAAACCGAAGGAGGAACCTCTCATTTGTTCATTGTGAGGAGAGCTAAAGAAACCGGTCTGGCGGTCGGGTTGGCCTTAAATCAACTAGAGGGATCCCCCAACCCATCCCGACGGTCCGCCTACCTCCGACACGCTTTCTAAGTCCTCAGAATTAAAAGGCTCGTTTATATTTGATGGCCTAATATTTCTCCCTTCTCTCCTCTAGCAGTTATAAATAATTATGAAATCTCTTCCAATCTTCCAAATGCTTGAAGTATGGTATTTATGTGATCAAAAATTTTCAACTTTGTATTTTGCCAGCTTCTGCCAACATTGACAATGCCACATAAACTCTTGAGTTGTGCATGATGGAATATTATCCATATCTTTCTCAATGAATGCTGGAGTTTCCCAGGGATTAGTATTTTCCACACTCTATTCCTAATACATACTAGTAGATATATAATATTATAATCCAGTGACTGTGGGAAAAATTCTGCCCTGGCCTTCAATAGAAGCACTCAAAGAAAGTTTATCATCAGTTCAACATTAGGATTATATAATTTCGAATAAATATGTTATAAATGAATAGATAATTTATTAAATAATTAAATTTGATTTAATTGTGACAAATAGCCTTTAAAGTTGAAAGTGTGCATATTTGGTCACTTGAATTTTAGAAAAAAACTTTGCAATTCTAAAAAATTTTATTAAAAAAATTAAACAAATGAGAGTCGGTCGGCATACCTAGAATTCTGTAATTTATATCTTCTAAAATATGTGAGATATTAAATTTTATAAAATTAAAATATTTCATTTATCTCAGGGTTGCCTTCAAGGGGGTTAAACTTTGCAAAAATAGTAAATGGGGAGTGTTAACTTCCGAAAAGAGTAGTGGGCCCCGTGGCAGAGGGCAAGGGTTTGTGCCCATTGACAGAAGAAGAATTCATTAATTGACAAGACGGCCTGAAGCTTACATCCCTCAGTCGCCCACGCGATTGTCAATGGGTGGAGTGTGTCTTTGAAATTTCTGCGGGGCGTGGTTGAAAATTGTTGCAAAATTAGCATTATATGCTAAAAATAAATATGATCATTATTCTATTATATTAACAATATATAATTTCTCAACTTGGAATGTGGAATTAATATCAAAATGGTAATGATAAATTTCAGATTCAAAATATTATATAACTATTCAAATTTAACGTACACCTCATTTTGAAATTGTTTAAATTAATTAATCTAATTTTGAAGAGATATGCAATTGGAAAAAGCAAAATAATATTATGGGCGTTCTTAGAGAGACGAAATACAGTAATGTTTTGATAAAAATTTAATTTTGACACCCTCGAAAAAATATGAAATGAATACATAGGGTCCCAACTGTGAATTTTTGATTATCATAGAAAAATAAACTATTAGTTCCCAAGATATATTATACAAGAATATTTAGAGAGACGAAATATTAGTAGTATTTGTTTTGATATAAAGCGAAAAAATTTAACTTTGATACCCTTGAAAAAATCTGGAATGTATACAAAGCCCCCCTGTGTTCAAAATTGGCACTAATTTTTCACCCTAATCACGTGACTATACACTCACTCTTGGCACTCGACACCTTTGGGTCACTTTTGCAAGTTCACCCCCCCCCCCCCCCCACACACACACACCCTTTCTCATGCCCAAGCCATGTATTTCTCAAAGCCTTTCTTTTTTTAATCGCCAATCCATGCATTGGCGACACACAAACAAACACTTTCCTTTGCCCTAATACATGAGGCAAGAAACGCACAACTACTTTCTGGGCAAGCATCTCCGAACTTTGGAACGCCGTGCATGAGGTGACCAGCACACGGCCCACACAGCGCATTCAATTTCAACATAGGACAGGCGACCTATAACCTACACTATTTCAAAAACATATCCTTTTAATCTCATTTTTTCCAATCTAGACGAAACATAAACCTTCCTTTTTGTTGATTTCTGAATAAATTTTATATAAACGTTATATTGTTGCCTTTTTGTTTCATACTCTTTTGAAGAGAACTTCCTTTGGCCTCCCTCTGAAACGTGTAGAAAAATCAATTTAAGTATAATTTTTTTTTCTATCTATGAGAATTCCAATATCCACGATAAATCAAGAAAGAAATTGTATAGAACATTCTAGTGACAGAATGTTTGTATTTTCAAAACTATAATCTGTTAAGATTGGTCTATCTAGGTACAGAACTTAAGAATGAAAAATGTGGAAAAACAGAAAAAGATCAAATCATAATCTATATGGGGTGGAGCTCTTGAGTTATTGCAACCTTCGACTAATGAACACACAAGGGGCCGTCCATAAATTACGTCACATAGTAAGGGGGAGGGGCATCTCAGATTGACAAAATGTGAAGCGTGGGGGGGGGGGGGGTCTAAAAATGGTGATCTCACAAAAGTCAAATTAAAATTTTTTAAAAATTTAACTTAAAATTATATTAACGAAAATGTGCTTAAAATATATTAATCCCTTTAGTTGAGTTTAATTTTTTAAAAATTCTACATTTATGAAATTATAGGGTATAAAAGTGATAGTATGACGTCACAATACAGGGGGGCTCATTGAAAATGTGACAGAATGTGACCCAGGGGGGGGGGGGCTAAAAATCTTGAAATTCGTGTGACGTAATTTATGGACTACCCCAAAATAGTTTTAATTAAGCTGCAATTTTAATTTGATAAAAATGCCAAAACATCAAAATATACCGAGATCTTATCAAATTATAATATACTTATCACTTTTTCTTCCAATTTCAAAACACATTTTGCGATTTGATTTTTGTTTTAAGACTTCATATCAAAACACATTTATTTAAACTTCTCTTTTAATAGCAATCCTCTATCTATATATCGTGTATAAGGAACTTGTAGCCGGGTCTTTAGAGAGCCCGAGCACTAGCAGGAAGTCAATTTGACCCAATGGTCAGGTGCTTCCGAGCCGAAGGTCCAGCCCGCTTTGAAAGCAGACCAAAAACATCGTTTATTTCAATAAAGATAAGAGTAAATAAATATTTTATTTAATATGGATTTACTATGAGTTAAGGATACTGGGTCACTTATTTCACATTAAAATTAAAAAATTAAAAGATATAAATTTTTTTATATATAGCCTGTTATTTAATAAGTTAAATTAGTTACTTTCTGTATTTCCTGAAGATGGGTCGATAGCCCGAAATATATATATTGAAAAAGAAAAAAATTTTATATCTTTTAATTTTTTAATTTTAATGTGAAATAAGTGACCCAGTATCCTTAACTCATAGTAAATCCATATTAAATAAAATATTTATTTACTCTTAACTTTATTAAAGATGTTTCACCTTGCACCAACACCACAATCTCTACTGATTGTTTATTTCAATATTTTTAAATGTGTACTTAATACACTTTGACTCTTAGAAGCCTTCCTTGTAGATTTGTGTGTATATCAGTGCGTTTACTTCTCTAAAAAAGTCCAGAGGCCAGATTATATCCGGTTAAATGTTACTTAATTAGTATGGAACTTAAACTCTGCTTTGGAAATTACTGCTGCTATACTCTTGGCAAGTCTTGTTGTTCTAAACCAGTGTTTCTCAACCTTTTGTAGAGCGAGGAACCCTAGAGCACTTATATTTATTTCTGAGAAACCCTCTAGGACTAAAATATGACATATTAAATTGTTCATCAAAATATCAACATCACGCTACTTTTATAGCTTCTAAATATATGTAACATACCGGCGCCGATGACGGTGTTGCCACATTTTAAAAATTTGCTAGATTTTGGAGAAATTGAGTACAAAAAACGTGCATTTTAAATTACAATACCTAACATTTTTATTTTCATGAATAATATTAATATTAAATTATTAAATGATGTTTTCATTTTGTTACTAATGTAACGTAATCGTATTATAAGAAAGGTAAGGAACTTTAGAGCAACAAAAATGGTATCACTAAGGCCCGGCTGTATGTCGCAAAGTAAATGCTTTTACCACTAACCAAGGTAGATGGTAAATGGAGCCACTGGGATGGCCAATCAGATGACAGCCACTGAATGTGCCTGTCATCTGATTGGTTATCCCAGTGGCTCCATTTACCATCTACCTTGGTTAGTGGTAAAAAGCATTTACTTTGCGACATACAACCGGGCCTAAGACACTAATAGTGATGTTCATCGCATTCTCAAGTATCAATGGTTTTATTTGACTATAAGGTATTACTTAGACTCGAAATTTAGAATTTTTTTCTTTACATGACAAATTTTTTGAGGGACGATACTACTAACTACTATTTTTGTTTTTCAATTTTTTCTTTTATTGACCTCTAGTCGCCGGGAACCCCAAACCTCCCTTTGTGGAACTCTGGGGTTCCGCGGAACCAGGTTGAGAATCACTGTTCTAAACTCAAATCCTGATTTGTCTAGTGTGACTTTGTCTTCTTCTATATTTAAAATTTAAATCATAAATTTTGTATGTTCTGGGATTTACTTTGTGAAATAAAGGGGACATTTAATTACCTAAGGGAGGGAGATTGCATATTGAACTTATAATTAGTATCTAATTGAATTTTATAGTTGATTAAAGAGAGAAGAAATCCTTAATTAATTCACAGACTTGGAACTATTAATTAAGTTTGATCAAAGAGAGGAACAAAAAAAGGAAAAAATACAGAAAAAGAAAAACCAAGTATACCAATATATATATATATATATATATATATATATATATATATATATATATATAATAGAATGAATAATCCACCTTTTATTTAAATTTTTTTTTTTTTCATAAACTTAATTACTGTGAAGAGGTCTTCTATTTTCTTTTGACCTTTGTATGAAAAAAAAACAATTTTCATTTAGCATAATGTTGCGTTTATTTCAGTAGATATCTTTTTATATAAATATTTGATATCTTAATAAGAAGAACGAAAAAATACATAATTAATACTAGCTCTTATTTAGCTAATAATTAGGAAATAGCTTGGAACCCCCCCCCCGTCTCACATGAATTATATAATCTCTTCTTATTTTCACGATATAAGGGTCCACCGCGGACTACGTAGAGATTGTACCTTTTTGGTTCAAATTCTTGTTGTATCAATAGAGGTAAAGGTGGTAATATGAGCCATGTAGGTATTATGATCCCCCAACATATCTGATCATATAGTATAGATAGAGCACAAAATCTAGCGGGATTTATTGCAAATACTAAATTTGTTCCTCCTTTTGCTGCTAGAACACTCTTGTACAGTTGTGGATGATACCATGGTTGCTGTAGCAATTTTTGTGTTTCACTCCTGCTGAAAACTTTGAAAGATATTTAGCCATTAATTACGGTAAATATTCGGTAATATTCACTATAAATGGCTAAGGAATCTGATACAGTAGGTTTTAAACGTTGATTTTATATCCGTGGTTCGTAATTTAGGCAGTAACAAAGAAGGGTTGGGGTTTGAAGAAATCCAATATTGCGATTTTGGTAATTTGAGCCCCCTTCTGTGCCTGGAATATGAGCCCCAATTTTTTGAGTTGAAAATCTAGGAGATGACTACTTAAGTTGTTTATTTTGTGATGGACTATTCTGCAGACCAACATGGAGAACTCTGGATTCAATGCATTATGTGCGAAATGTGGGCGCACAATGACTGTGCTGGGGCCGAAAAGGAGTATTATGTATGCGATTATTGCAGAGACTAATTCATTTTTTGTTTGTTTTCCTACTTATATACACTATCAAGGTTTTATAATTCATAAAATACAATGTTCATATGAATATACGTGTTCCTTATGTTTTCTAACCATGTCTTCCATGCATTTACTCAAGGGGCTCATAATACCAGCACAGAACATTTTTCTACAATATGACTTTTTTGGAATTTTTATTTATTTTTGACTTTTAAATTTTCAATTGAGATTTGATAAACAAAATCATATTACCACTTTTATCTCTATTAATAAAAAAAAAAAATAGTAAATAAAATAAATTGACGTTTTCTCAAACTATTACACAGGTCTGCGAGAGTGACTTTTGAAAAGGTGTTATTGAGTAATATTCTGATTCCTGTCCACAAATACAGTAGGAATCGGTATCCTAAAAAATTCTATCATGTCACAATTTTTTGATATATTTTGATATTATTAAATTTTTTTCACACTTTTTCAGTCATTTCAAACCTAAACAAGCTTACTAAAAAAATAAGATTTTGGATTTTTTTTATTTTTGACTGCGCCGACAAATAGATATGATTTAAAAAACGACACACTTTTACAGGCCAAAATTAGGAGAGTTGTATTTTTCAAACTTTAAACTCCACACCTTACTCAAAAATTAAGATTTTAGTATTGTTTTTTTTTAGTATTCTTCAATGGGCCGATAAGTATAGTGATTAAAAAAAACATCTATGTACCCTAGAAGTACAATGTTTCAAACTACTATATAGTAACTACATATATTGTCCCTATATATATTTTGAGAATCTATATAGGCCCCTATATATTATATATTGCCCCTATATATATTTTGAGAATCTATATAGGCACTATATAGTTACTATATAGTTTGAAACATTGTGCTACTAGGGTACTTATGTACGCACGTAAGAAGTTAATCTTCTTTGGAGTAACAAAACAATAATAACTTTAAAAATTTTATCTCGCGTGTCTATAATTTAAGTAAATAAGTAGAAAAAAAATATAAAATAATTGAAGACAGATATTAAATGAAAATACTTATCCACAAAAATTTTTAAAGGGTTTTCAAGGTTTTACTACTCGAATTATATATAGAATTTTTATGATTATTTATTTATTATTTTTATGACATTTGTTTGTACAATAGAGTTTCAATTTTTCACTTTATACAAATAATGTACAAAGCGGGACAATTTTCTTAAATTTTATATTATATTACATTATATTATATTACACGATTGGATGTATAATTGTAAAGCATCCATTAATATTATATACATTTTTTAAATATCATCAATATCATAATTTAACATAATAAAATTATAATTATATTCACAACAAATATGTACACTATTAACAATTTAAACTGAAAATATTTAGCTTTTTGAAAGAAGCATAGATGTTGATTCATAAGAAAAAATCATTGAGGTTGTCCTCTACTTGATACAAATAATCATATACCATAATTAACATACATAATATACATAATTTTTTGTTAAATTATAGTTTCAAAGATTTGAACTTCATCATCAGTCTATTTAATTAGAAATATTCTCTGTTATTTCCCAGTGGTCAAAATACACGTTTGGATGTATGTAAATTTGATTTGTTATAATAAGATGATCAGTTGATTCGTTTAAATTTAAATATGATATAAATCCAGGCACTTATATATCGGTATGTTTATTTACATCAAGTAGAAGAAACCTCACTGATTTCTTCTTATGAATTAAATAAACAATGAACCAGTTACTAAACATCATTCACACTATCATTTTTTATTTCTATTAATAAACTATTTTTTCGATACAATTTTGATGGCTGTATATGTATATAATTAAGTAATGGAGAGGGATTCAGCCAATGGGCAGCCTCTGCTGAACAAAAAACTCCCAATTATAGAAAACGTTTCGGCTTTAATTAAATAATGCCATCATCAGTTTCTTTTCTCTCTCACCTATATGCCAGGGTTGTCCGAAAAAATTCAAAAAATATTTAAGAACTATAATGTACGCACGGCCTTGGCGTCAACTGGTAATATGTCCTTTTTATTTAATAACAAGGATGTAGTTCCACCCCACGAACAACATAATGTGATATACTTAATTAAGTGCCGCGATTGCCCGAAACCTACAAGTGTTTATGTGGGTCAAACATCTTGCATTTTTTCTTTGCGGAAAAGAGAGCATGAATTAAGTGTAATAAATGGGGGGGGGGGGGTCAGATAGGCTAGGCGGTAGCGTGAAAGCGAGCTAACCAGGGGACCCGGGTTCGAATCTGACTCGAGGCATAGCTAAAATCTGACCCCCGGGGGTAGAGACAAATTTTAAAAAATATATAACTAGTATCGTAATTAGGCTTATGGCTAGAAAGGCCGAAATGACAAAAAAAAAAAAAGTGTAATAAATAAAAAAGCTTCGACAGCCCTGAGTGCACACCATATCGATACCTCACATGGATTTGAGTTTGATGATGCTGTCATCTTGATGAGATTGGGGAACAATTATAAGCGTCTGCTAGCCGAAAAATGCTTTATTAAGACATATGGGCAAAGGGCTCTTAATTTTCAAACTGATTGCATTGGGCTTAGCAATGCTTACTTGTCAATATTGACAAATACTGATGCCCAGGTATAATAAACATTGAGAAAGAGGGGGAAAGAATTGTAAAAAGGTAGAGAAGAAAAAAATTTATTTTTTTATTTTTATATATTGTCATTTTAAATTCGAATTTTTGTTATTCTTAATGTTTGTTAATTATTTTGAGAAATCTTTTAATTAAGAGATGTTTGTGAGGGGTCAGTGATCCTAATTAGATCAATGTCCTCATAATTGAAAAAGTTTTTGTTTTGCCGAGAGTAGCAGAGTTGTTGATTCACAAAGAGAAACAAAGAGGTTGTCCTCTGCCTGATGCAAATAAACATATACACATAATAGACATAATAGAAGAAATCGCGGTAAATAATGGGTACGAAGCAAGCCTTATAGACCAAATGTTAAATAAAAAAATTGAAAAATTAACCCTGGAATCAGTATATTCACAAAAGAATGAAAAAGAAAAAGAAAATCCTAGAATAGTTCTTCCATATTATGGACAAATTTCGGAAAAATTAAAACAAAAAATGAAAAAATTAGGGTTCAAAACAGTATTCAAAACTCCAATTACTCTAGGAAAAGATTTAGGTTCAAATAAAAAAAGACAAATTACCAAATATAGAAAAAGAAGGGGTTTATAGTTTGAAATGCAAAGATTGCGAAGCAATATATGTGGGAAAAACCGAGAGAAATCTGAAAATTCGACTAAATGAACACATAAGAGATTATAAAAATAAAAAGTACGAAAATTCTTTTGCAGAACATTTAAATTCAAACAATCACTCCTTCCCAGAAGGTATTAGATTAATAAAAGGAGAAAAGAACCCGAAATTGATTAGCGCAATCGAATCTTTAGAAATTTTGAAGTCATTCAATAGAAATTCAGAACTCTGTTTAAACAATCAAATTGAATTATCCAATAGTAATCTACTTAAGATGTTTGCTAACAAAAGATAAAAGGGAAAAAAAGGAAAAAATTCCTCCTTTCTAAGGAGAAAGGAGAAAGGGAAACATATTGTTATATTTGAATGTGAGCCCAGATAGAGTGTCTTTATTAGTTCCTAGCCCTCCAGCAGTGACGAAAGAACACCAAGTTTTCAATATCCATATGATATTGACTCCATGAAAAACATTTATAATTGAAGAAAGACTGATGATGAAGACCAAGTCTTCGAAACTATAGTCTCAAACAAATAAATAATATATATACAGATATATCATCTTGAGATATATGTGTATATGTTTATTTGCATCAAGCAGAGGACAACCTCTTTGTTTCTCTTTGTCCTCATAATTATTATTATTATTGATTGAATGAAATTGAAATTTGCTATATTTGTACTTGAGACGTTGCGCATATCAAGTGAGAGGACACCAAGATTTATGTACCATTTTGTAATTCATATAATTTTGTATATTATGATAAAATCCACAACAACTCTGCCAGCGGACAATTTATTTATAAAATTAATTGTGTCGCTAATACTGTAAGACATAATTTTGTAATTAACAAGTTTGGATTTTTTGTAAAAAAATTTATTGTAATTTTACATGTGTGCTCTATCGCTTTTTTCAGCTCTTAGGAACTGATGATGGCATTATTTAATTAAAGCCGAAACGTTTTCTATAATTGGGAGTTTTTTATTCAGCAGAGGCTACCCATTGGCTGAATCCCTCTCCATTACATAATTATAAACTATTTTTTCTTTTAATTCAATTTTCATCTTTAAATCTTGATATAATATGTAGATAGAATTACAAATGAGTAAGTTCTTGATATAGGATAATTAGGGAAAAGAGAACATTATGGAACAATGTGATAAGGAAGAACAGAGTTCAAATGAAAGGGAGATAGTTAAGGGATATTTTAAAGAACGTGATGAGAAAGAAAGGGGGAAGACTTAGATTGGAGTATTTTTCACAGATAATACAGATAATGGAGGCTGTTGGATGCGTCAAACCAGTTTTAAGACTATATACTCAATGATTCAACTTAAAAATATTTGGACAGAGTAATTTATCATACAATAAATTCAGATCACCTCTTAGAATACAATGATATAACTTATTAAACGTTATTTCAGTCATCATCGTGCAGGAACAGCTTAATCTTTGACAATAAATGATACGACCAAAGTGAATTAAAGCTTGTATTATATAATCAAATGCATATTTTAAACCAGTGATTTCCAAAGTGTGGGTAGCGAGCCACTAGGGCTCTCATTAAAAAGCTGAGGGGATCGTGAGAGGAATGCTAAAATAAACCTAAACGGCTTATTAAGACATTTATTTTTGTCTTTTGCAACGTAAATAAAATTAAGTACCTATACCAGAATAGTGCTTCAATTAATTACTGAATATTTACTTTAGAATTATATATAAATTAGGAACTCCCCATGGACATCTAGATTTTATAATATAGACATTTAATTATAGTTTTTTGAAGATCTTTACATACTAACAGATCAAATGACGAATGCAATTGAATCGGTCATTTCAAAAACCACCTAAGTCAAACAATCAGAGCTTTTCAGGAATCAAACTTAGTCACTGACTTGTGTCGTTTAAGCAATGGACGACCGACGACTTCGGGGTGCTGTTTGAAGAGGAAGGAATGTACTGACGTGCATGGTTTTTACTCAAATTATGGGTTTAACATTAAGGGCGTTCCCTAATAAATCGATTTTCTTGAAATCCTTTTAAAACTTTGAATACACATATTTATAAGTGTCCTTTATAGGTAAACATTTTTTTCAATAGTCCTTGTGGCACTAAATTTGTAAATATTGACCTTTGAAATTTGCATATTTAACACGCAAACCCTATCCCGGTTGATGTTAAAGCGACTGTTTCATTAAATAACAATCGAATTTTCTTGAAATTATTTTGAAAAACTGAGAATCATTTACTGAAGATATAAGAAATATTTTTCTGTTAAAATAATTGTATCAAGCGGTATACGTTTTGTATGAAAAATATTAAAAGTTAGCTACTTTTGATGGTTTTCGTTTTTTTCTCTCATGGAATTGTAAGTGGCAACTGTAACGTGGCAACGTCTCACTAAAATCACTCAATTTTTCCATATTTAAAAAACTTCTGCATCTGGTGCATTTGAAATGTTTTAGCTAATTCTCTCAACCTAACTATACTGTTCACATCTGGAATTTCGCATTGAGATGTTTCATGAAGTGTTTTTTTTTTTTATTCTTTTTCTTTTAGCGTCGGTAAGAATGCAATGTTGCCATCCGAGAAACGACGCAGTGAAAATTTTTTGCCTTTCTGCGCATGTGAGAGTAAGGGAAAGAGGGAACTGCATCTGAGCTATATTAGGGAACGACCTTAAGAAAGTGTTCGCGACAAAAAAATCATGTATGGAAAAATCTTGACTTATATGGTTTTTGAAATGACCGATTCAATTTCAATTTAAAAAACAAACTATAAAGTAAAAAAGAAAAATAATAATAAAGCAACGCATGTGTATATTTTTCAGAAAATTTGGGATTTTAATTGGATACACTCAATGACATCATTTTCAAGTTCGAGGCAATTTCCTACTTTGTTTTTATGGCAGCTATAGACTAGTACTTAACTCGCTTAAATACGATGTTAGAAAAGTAGCCAGGACTTGAAACTTTATTTGGCCAGATTTTGCATCCTTTTGTTCTAAATTGGAAAAATGTTTTTTTATCACATAAATATCAGAAATGACAAAAACATTCGACGATATCATCTTTCTAGAGCAGCAACAGGTGGAGAAGAGATAATTAGCAATAGTATGAGACCATAGAATTATAGACAGACAAGATAGAGTTCCTTTAAGCAGGGGACTGGTTTAATAAGCTTTATACTAAAGTTATTAATATTATTTATTCATCTTTGATGATTAAAACGAAATACGGAAGCTGGATATTTTTTTTATATTATTTTCATAAAGCTACAACTCTTAAATACAGTTTATTTGTGACTATAAAATAAGGGTATATAATTTGTGGTATATTTCTTGTCTTGTAGTTGTAAATTTGTCCGTGGCATGTTACCATTACATCCAATTTCTGAAAACCATTAAAATAAATCAGGTGTCCTTAAATTTGGCAGTCTATTAATACATGCAATTATTCTTACTCAAAAATAACTTCTAAAAGTACCGTTGTAGCAGTGTGAAAAGTCCCCTATTTTGCTGGTGAGGTCTAGAATCTGACCTATTTTTACTTTTTTTCAATAAAGTGAAGATCGAATTTTTAATATTTAAAGCAACTGATTAAAGAACAAACAACTTAAATTTATTATTTGATGCTCTAAATACAATAAACCAAGTTTGGTGGCCAGGAGAAGAGTTTTTTCTTCCAACTTTTGAAGAGAATATAAAAAATAAAAAAAAATTTGTATACAAAATTTGTAATATTATAAAATAAGTATGTTATAATGATTAACATAGAAAATATTTTTTGTAATCAATAAAAATGATTTTATTTTTTATTTTATTTTATTTGCTGAAATTAAAAAATAAAGGGTGTTTTTTTAGAGGTTCACAACTTTAAATTAAAATAAAACAAAGAAAAATCTTTTTAATTTCAATGAAACTAGCTTTATTGGAAATATATTTTTATGGCATTAATGTGTGAATATGATTTCGGCCATGTGGCCGCTGCGGATGGCCGGTAGATGGCGCAATCTGGATTTTCAATTTTCACTCACTTTTTGCAGCAATTGCGGACGTATTTCGCCAATAATTCACCGAATGTTCTGTTCTATGTGTTCAATAGCCTCTGGTTTATCGGTGTATACAAGTGACTTGACATAACCCCAAAGCCGACAAACCAGAGACTATTGAACAAAGATTCGACAGCGCAATGACGCACTGAATTGTTTAAAGTGGTGTCTATAGCCCGCGGGCCTTCACACGCACTCGCAACCAGCGCATACATACTCTCGTATCGTATGTTTCCCTGATGAACCACGAATGGTATCTATCAAGGTATAAGTGTATACACAGAGGTATACGTGAAATATAGCGGGTGTATATTCCACCCTCGCGAGTGTTGAAACTATCAACAGCTGGCGAGTTAACAACAGCTATCTAGACAAAACCTTATGCCACCACGAGTCCAACCTCAGTCGAATGGAGCTAGGAACTTTCGTCCCTAGGGCTTTCTCCATTCCCCATGGCACCATTTGTTTTCAACAACCTTTGGTATGGTTGGTCGAGGTTTCTCTTGCACATGACTTTCCATGCTCCACCTCTTCAGATTCGGACTCTCTTCCCACAGTCCCAGTACGTGATCGACTGCATGTGCGGTTGGTTAACCTGATGTGATTGCAACATCACATACACCTGACAAGCCACCTGCAAATCGTCCATACCGGTTCACTTCTGCTGCAAAACAGCCATTTTACGAATGTTTCATTTTTGCACAATTAGAAGCATTGTTCGCTAAGCAAGCTCTGAAACGTTAGGTAGTCAGGCGCCTGCAAAGCGTCCAATAAGGATCACGCCCGCTGTAAAAACAACCAGTAGGATGTGAAGATTCAAGATCTTCAGCCCAGGCCCGTGTCCACTTGTCGTTTGGCCGACGACTCGCCGCCATTTAGTCCATTCCAGGCGGCTTTCTGCCTATACCTCTTTTTATTTTGTGTGCGAAACAAACCCACCGTGATGCAGCTTATAGGATGTAGAGATTCAAGATCTCCAGCCTAAGCTCGTGAACCGGTTGTCCGCTTGGCCGGTGGTTTATCACCTTTTGTGCCAACCCAGGTTTGTCTGTTAAATCTGGAAGTCGACAACCTCTTCTACATGATATATGACCATGCAGTTATATCGGACTGCATGATGTCAACCATGCATACCACAGTCAAGTGGCACAGATTAGCGTGCACTGCAGTAAGAAGGGCCGCCATACCCTTATTCTAAGGGGCTTGTAAGACACCAATTGAATGGCAGCCGCAAACCACTTAGGCGTGCTCACTGGGCTATTTTAAATCAGAGGCGTCGCCGTGTGCCTTATCATGATGGATAAATCCAGTCATGATACGTGAGCCGGTACAATTCACGTACGTCCCCGACCCACACTGATTAGCATTTGCCTTTACACAAGGGTCGCTACTCCTTATGTATCCTAAGAGACTTAGGTATAGTTTATATACAACACTCGTGGGGAACGTACAAGTGCCTAATTTGTCCTCCCAAGAGCAATGTCTCTCAGGTGGAATACACGCCTCGAGTACTCCTCAAGAGCGGTGTATATATCTGGATCCCGGAGCAGCGTTGCAAGTTCACTGTTATTTATTTCCGGGATCTCAGCTCTTAGCTCAGCGTACGCTGGGCAGTCGAGCAGAACGTGCTTCCAGTCCTCTTGAGGACTGTTACACATTATGCAACCCGCGCTCCCCACGAGACCGCGTTTATTCAGGAATGAATTCAAAGAGCCATGGCCAGTCAGGAGAAAAGAGAGGTATATACTTGGGAAGAAATGTTTATTTTCACTTGAAAATGTCACATCTCTTATAAAGGTGAACGTAGTTCTGCCTTGAGGAGACTATTGAACACTTGGAACACAACATTTGGCGAATTATTGGCGAAATACGGCCGCAATTGCTGCGAAAAGTGTGTGAAAATTGGAAATTCAAATTGCGCCATCTACATGCCAGCCGCGGCGACCACATGGCCGAAATCATATTCAAACATTAATGGCATAAAATTATCTTTCCAATAAAGCCAGTTTCATTGATATTGAAAATATTTTTCTTTGTTTTATTTTAATTTAAAGTTGTGAACATCTAAAAAAAAAGACCCTTTATATGAATAAAATTTAACCCATTTCCTGGTACTTCGTTCCAGATTGAACTGAAACTGAAGAAAAAATGGTCATTCTATACATATATATTTATTTTAAATAAAATATTTAATTAACGATTCCCATAATCAAATGGGAGAACTTACTATATATTTTTTTCAAGTATCGTACATCAAATAGAAATAGGGTTTTTTTATTATAAATGTAGCTAATAATAATAATGGAAATAATGTTTTTGATTGTGTCACGCTTCAAAAATTACAAGAATAGAAAAATATATTGTCTTTGTTTAAATAAATAAGTATAGGTATCAGTGGCGTTTGGTGGCTTTTTAACCAGGGAATGCTGTCCATAAAACTACCCTTTATTTTTTGAAAAATTTTGTGACTTAAACTTCTCAGTCCCTGAAATGGAAATCGAGCATCTTCTAAAATGAATTAGCCTAGCCTATAAGAAAATCTTAAACTTCTCCTAATTCTATTGCTATAAGCAAGCTATGACTACTCGATAGAGTTCTTATTTTTTTTTTTTTTGATCTTATATATTGAGAGTTCTTAGTAATGTATTATTTCAACAATTCTCGAATCATCATTTATTCCTTTTTTGTATTATTTTTATTTTAATAGTTCCTCAGCGAGAACAATTTTTATTCGACTAAAACTCGTCTGGACTTGCTTGAACTGGAAGATATACCAGGCAGGGACTACAAGCCTATCTGCACATTTTTCAGGAAAATCATTCATTTTAATTGCCCCGTGAAACTATGCAACAATTTCATTTCATTTCGAGAACCAATATAAGAGTATACCTAATTTTCAAAACAAAAAATGTTTTTTATAGAAATATTTGAAATAACGGAAAATAATTTGAAAATTTAAAGATCCTCCTGAAATTTTGAAGTCGATATTCATGAAAATACTCTAAATGTTTGATATTTTAGGGATGGACCGCATTCATGGATCGCACGCCACTGATAGGTATACATATTATATGTATATACAATGAGTGAAAATTGGTTGAATACTAAAAGATTGTGACTATCCAATCAGTTAATTGAAAAAATTTCCTAACGAATTCTTTATTGCAAATTGAATGTAAATAATCGAAATTATTCGAATTGCTAACTATTATATTGATTTTTGGAGACCATTAACATTCTGTCTCTCTGTATTTTGTTGCACGGTGTTTGTGGGATGATGCGCATGCAGTAGGTCAAAATGCACTGGATGGTGATGAAGCGCCGCTGCGATTTCCGCCTCGCACACCATTCGACACAATTCCAATTTAATTCGACATTGCACTTCGATTGGAAGTCGCTTGACTGTTTCGGCCATACTCTCGAAAAAGAGGTTTATCGGATCACGGTAGAGAACCGATCGCGGAGGATGCTGCGTCGGGGCAGGTGGAGGATGCTGCTTCGCTGCAAGTGCAACAGCCGGAGGCGCAGGTATTTCCTCCCAGTCGGGCTCGGTGTTTCCGGCAGGGACAGCGGCTGTAGCGTTGCAAGGCGTCGAGGTAGTCTCAGGGGTGGTCAGCGCCACGAGGGCTTCTTCGGGGGCGGCTGGGGGCAGAGACGACGTCACCGAAGACGGTGGCTGCTGCCGAGACATGAAATGCGTCGCCACGGCCATCGCCTCCGAGTCATACACCTTTGAGAACACACGCCCGACAATTATTTCTGCGTTCGCTTAACTCATAACTAGAGAAAAATTCCTATGCAATTTCATATTTTGTTTGCCGCCACATACGACCCAGGGGATCAATTATCTATTCCAATCATGAATCTAGGATACTGTGTCAAATATTGCCTATTTTGCGGCAAATTAAGTTTTTTAAAAGTAAATTTTCGAAGAAAAAAATGGAGAAATATACATAAAGTTCCTTTAAATTTGCCCCATTACATCTGAGGATGTGGGATCCTCCTTTTCATCGTATAAATCAACTTTAAGTGAACGTAGACATAATAACCTGAAGATAATTTAGAAAAATACTTGTAAACATAAATTATTCACAATTACAATGAAATTTTAATTATTTTTGAGATCCTTTGTAAATTATTTCTTTATTATTATTATTATTATTATTATTATTTTAATGGCCTCCGTTTACTATAGCCCATTTTGGCCATTGAGTGTTTGTTAAAGTGTGGGTAAATTAGTGTAGTGATCAGATTATAGCAGGAGAAATATATTTCAATAATTTTATTAGTTTATTATTTGCACGTCAATAAGCAATACAATATAATCTTGTCTGTTAAATAAAACTACCCCCCCCCCCCCGTATTTTTTGATCACATTTTTTGAAACATTATATTTATTATGTTGAATTTATTCAAGAGCACCTTTTATTTTTTGAGTTTAAAGATTTTTTAATACAGTAATACCCCGACTTACGCTACCCCGTTTTTCGCGAATTTGGAGATACGCAGTTTTTGTTTGACACATCTAAATGAAGCTATGAGACAAAATAACGAGCATTCTGTCAAAGACTTTTGGAAGCAATTTAATGTTTTAGATGCTGTAAGAATTTTGGACAATCTTAGAATGAGATTTCATAAAACATTTTGAATGGCCTCTGGAAAAAGCTGTGTCCATTTTTTTCACCACAGAAACCAAAGGAGAATCAGCCTCAAATCCTGAAGAAATCGATAGTATAATTGAAGAAGTGGTCGATATTGCCAAACAATTAAATTTAGAAGTGGGTGGTGATGACGTCCAAGAATTGCTGGATTCACACACTCAAGAGCTAACAATTGACGAGCTTATGGATATTCGTGAGCATGATCAAGACATTGAACAAACTGATTCGTTAGACCCAGTTGAAACGGAAAATCAAATGACGATTTCAAACTTAACAGAAGGCCTCAGTACAATTGAAAAGGGGTTACAAATTTTAGAAAAAGTAGATACCAATGAAGAGCGCGTTTCTACTACAAAACGGGAAATAAAAAAGTTACTGGCATGCTACGAGGAAATTTTACGTGAGAAGAAGAAAACTTATCTCGTCAGGCGACATTGTTAGAATATATGAAGCCTTCGACATCAAAATAACTTCGGTTTACGTTGTTTTATTCATAGTAATGTAAATTGCTTTCATTATCTAATATTTTATTAAACATGTTTCTTCTAAATTATTGTTTTCTTTAGACTCTGGTCCCGATTACACAAACTTTATATGTATTTATATGCAAAGTTGAACCCCGACTTACGCGAATTCGACTTACACTGCTATCTCTTGGTCTCACCTATCGGTCCGGGGTATTACTGTATATTAAATATAATGAGGATTTTGTGAAATTTTTTAATCAATAAAAGTACATATTTGATACTTGGTGCCTATAGCTTACTTTATCATTTTATTTCTTTCATAGCACTCCTTCAAATATATAGTCTTTTTGTCTTCAATTTTAATTTATTAGTGCATAAAAAAATTTATTTGGCCAATTTTTACTGCGCATATTTTAAAGTTTTCTGCATATTACTTGCATATTTCAGCCTTTTTAATTGCATATTTTATGGCAGATTTTGGCAGGTTTTACATAAAAATTCGGTCTCTAATTATAACTTATAACCTATTTACTATTTTTTATCATACTTTACTTGTTTTATATAGAATTTGGGGAAGGGGGCGGCAAATTAATGCTTTACCCCATCTGACAAAAGACCTAGATCCGGCTCTGTCTCTAATCGAGCTTATCCTAGATTTAAACATTATGTTATGCCTAAAGACTTCGAAAAAAATCATGGCTAAAAATAATTTTTCTCCACGTACCAGAGATGTTTTATACACAATAAGCAAAAAAAAAATTTTTGATAGAACTTAATACTAGGTTCTATCTAATAAAATAGAACATACTTTATTAAGGAATAATCTTTTAATGAATGTGATTGCTGTTTGGCAAGAGTTTCAATCAAGAATTTTTTTTGTCTAGCCAACCAAATATTTTTTTCCTGTGGAAGTTCAAACACGAAAATTCAATTTTCCCCATGTGTTGAATAAATCATCTTAAAGATATTTAAAAAAAAAATTCTCAATTTTGAACTTGAACGTTACTGTACTAGTAATTTCCATTATAATTTTCGTTGATGTGTAGTAATGGAAATAATAAAGAAAATTGGAGCTCCACTAATAAATCCGTTGCCCGTTTAGCATAAATGATGCATCGGGAAAGGAAAAGAGACGTTAAGTGAACGATGTTCTCGAACAAGGATTTAAGTAATTCGTTCAAAAGTCCCTCGAGCAAAATTAAACTTCGGATAAAATATTTAAGTTGACAACACCCATGAAGAGTTAAGAATATTTTTTTGGCTTAAAGATGTTGTCATAAAGACCAAAAAGCATGATTATGATTTATGAAGAAAAAAATTGTTGGTAAACTTAAATATGTAGATTTACTTCCTGTCAAGCCAGGGAATATTTTTAATTCTAAAATGCATACCTATGTTGAATGAGTATGTGTTTGTTAATGAGAAAAAAATGCGCCAATCGATTTACCTTGTTATCATCTTCGTCGAAATCCTCGACACTTGGCGGTCCGAGGGAATCCCCGGATTCAATCAACGGCGACTGCGGCCTAACAAAGCGCGAGGGTTAACATCAAGATATTAGAAATCAGTATAAGGTTCAGTTTAAAATAAAACTAAAATGAAAATGTTTATAGCGAGGTTACTCAAAAAAAGTGTAAAGAAAATGTGCAATGAAAAATCGAAATAATTTTAGTGACATGATTCATTCAGCCAAGGGGTTCCGTACACTAACGGAAATGCCCGAAGCCACTTTGACAAATCCTTAATACTGCTATAAAGTCTACTAAAAAGCTTCTCATGATACCTAAATGTGATAAAATAAGATTTTTTCAGAGAAATTAATTATTTTAAAGAAAGGTTATTATTATATTTTGCATATAAATATCAAGATGATAAATCGTCTGTAATTAATTCTGAAATGGAAATAGGTCCCTGTTTGGAGACCATTTTTAACCGACTTTGAAAATAAGGAGGTTATCAATTCAAAGTGTTTTTTTGTGTTTGAACATTTATTTCTCTTTACCATGTGGACCGATTTGGATCATCTTTTTTGAATTAGGTTTAGTCTCGTGCTCGATTGGTCCCGATTTTTTTTTCATTGGCATTGGACCTTTTTTGTTATGTATGTTTACGCATAACTTCTTTGTTTATGGACCGATTTCGATGATACTTTCTTTATTGGAAAGAGGATACCTTAGAAGTGGTTACATATTAATTTGGTAAAGTTCTGATGATGTTTGTTCGTCGATTTCTTTTTACCACGTGGACCGATTTCGATGATTTTTTGTCCTGGGTTATAGTCCCCGATTGGTCCCGTATAAATTTCATTGGTATTGGACCTTTTTTGTTATGTATGTTCACACATAACTTCTTTTTTTATGGACCGATTTCGATGATGCTTTTTTTATTAGAAAGAATCCCTTAGGCGTAATCCCATATTAATTTGGTCAAGTTCTGATGATATGATCAATGACAAAATAAAGGAAATCTCCAATTCTAATGAACAAATAATCGAAATTATAATAAATAAAATCTTTTATAAAAAAAAACAATCTTAAAACGTTCATCTAAAACCCGCTAACGTTTCGAGATAATTTCTCTATTAATGAATTGAATTTTATTATCAATTTCTGATTCCTTCGTTCGAATCTTTCTTTTACGAGATGCATGCAAGGTATTATCATAAGTCGCTATTCTTAACATCACTAAAAAGAGAAGTTTTAGAAAAAAACCGACTTCAAAAAAATTAAATGCAACAAATAAAATAATAAGAGCTCAAAAATAAAATAAAATGCACTAAAAGGTATAAAATAATTATCTAATTTAGTTACAACTAAACAATGAAATCACTTTTTGAAGTCGGTGCCAAACAAACTATATAAGCGATCTTACGCGATGTTGTCTTCATTACCCGCCAAACGTACTAAGTAAGATCCATCGAGTGCGATTCATAAAATGTAGGTATATATTTGGCACCGACTTCAAAAAGTGATTTCATGTAAAAATTTCATCGTTTAGTTGTAACTAAATTAGATAATTATTTTATACCTTTTAGTGCAATTTATTTGATTTTTAAGTTCTTATTATTTTTTTTTTGCATTTAATTTTTTTGATGTCGGTTTTTTTTCAAAAAATTATTTTGTATATCGACTAATGAAAGCGTGATGAATTCAATAATTTATTTTGAATGTATTCGCATATATAATTGTTTTGTAAAAAGTTCACAGATAGACTGATCCTTTTTTGCTATTTTATCTGAAACATCTAAGAACCAGCAAAGATGAGAAAATCAAGCCCATACAAGCTTTAGCTCGGCTAGAAATTTTCTCAGCCTCGATTATTCTAGAAGTACACTTAAATTGAAAGTTTTTTGCCGAGAGAAGCAGAATTTTTATAAATTGAAGGAGACAATAAAAGAGTGTGATTCTGCTGGAATTAGAAATTTTATTTATAACGAGACTATAGTTCCATTCATATATTAATTCCTATGAATAAATTGTTTTAGATTGATGAAGAGGGCAAAGCTCTCGAAACTATAGTCTAGTTATAAATAAAATTTATAATTCCAGCAAAAGACACACTCTTTTATTGTCTCCTTCAAGAATTGTCCATTTGGAGAGAAATGATATTATTTTTAATAATCATTTAGAATTCATCGAATCGCCCTCGAAGCTCGACCCTCCGGGCTTGTGCCCTGGCAGGAGGCGTCTCGGTCCAAAAATTTTATTCCTCTTAAAAAACCACACTCCAAATATATACCTGTAAACTCCTGAAAATACATAGTCTCTTAAAAGTTTCACCTCATTTTCGTCCTGACACAGCTACAGAAATGAAGCTCTAGATATGAAACTGGAAGTATTTTTTTTCTATAATCTACAGCATTGTGATATTTTTTGTGTGGAAATAGATTTATTTAAATAAGTGGGGTCGTGTGAGTAGGAGAATTATATTATATCATTTTTTTAAAATTTGGGATCGATAATTGATATAATGCGCCAAATATTTAAAAGAGATCAGGTGTTGTTTGTATGACAGGCTGCTCCAGTATTGCCATGAGAAACTCGGGCATGCGTGTCTTAAGTCGTTCAATTTTGTAAAAATCAAAAAATAAGAATAACAAAATTTAGATTTTTTAAAAATTATAAAAAAGTGGTAAATTATTAAAAAATAAACAAATAATATATAAAATATAAATCAAATAAGATGTGATTAATTTCTTCTTCTGTGCGCAAAGAAAAGCGAATTGAATATTTAATTTTTGAGTGGGGAGGGGGGGGGAGGAATAATTATCAATATATTTATTGTTTCTTAATTTAAAATCAATTGGAGTCTTTCATTTCAAAATTCGAGTTCAAATTACAATTATATTTCAAATTTGCCGCAAATATACCGACAGTATCAGCAGTCCCTGTCGGCAGCATTACGTTAGCGTTGCTGCAAATTAATCTGGGCTATTATCTATATATAATGGTTGATTTAAAAAAAAATCGAAAAATGACTGAAAATTTGATGGAATTTTTTTTAATTATTATGGAATTTCTTTTGTTAATTTGATAGTACATGGGCTAATTGTATAAAACGTTATAGTGGTCCCCAACTTTTTTGAGTTTAAATGGGGGTGAGGGGGTCCATATAGCTATGGGTTCTGAATAGTTCCAAAAAAAATATGTGATACCCGGAAAAAATATGATAAATGGGGAGAGACAACATGGAACATAAACTTGTTCTTGTACAGGTTTATTGGTCCGTCTCTTAGAACATCAACACCAACAATTTGCATGAGGGAGGTGAGGGAATGAGAAAACGAAACCTTATTGCACAAAAGTAGAAAAAATAACCTTATAATTTCCTATGTGAATGTGCGATACTTTATTAATACTAGAAACACCCACAAATATATGATAAATGAAACATAAATAAGCGCTTAACTTTTTAAAACACGGAGAGAGGGAATGACGGTCCAAATGTAAACTTGGAAAAAAAATATTTTTAATAGTTTTAACACTAAATCTCATAAATCATAGTCCAGTCTGGCATATTTTTAGAATATCAATATTGTCAACTTCTAAAAACAATAAGGAGGCGTTCACTATATAATTTGAAATTATGTTTTAATTTTACACAAGGGTGAGGGAATGATTCGTTTTTTAAGGACGAATTTAAAAATATATTTTGGGACTTTTCCGATTGTCGTGTTTAAACAAAATACACATTTATGTACAGCCAGTACTTTTATATATGAATAAATAATAAGATAGTAGACAGTTTTAATAAACTTTTCGAATTAGGTGTTTGAATCTATGCGAATTTTGGAGGTTGGGACACAGTGAGGGAATGATTTTTAGGTTTTGATTTGAACATATATTTTTTATTTAATATAAAAAAGATAAATATGTTTTATAATTTGATACGCCTAGGGATGTAGTTTCATAAAAAAATATTTGTTACGAAAACTTAGGATTCCATTTCACAGGAATCAACAAGGACATCAATTTCGATTTTTTTTGAGAATCAGTCATATACATTTAAATTATTTGTTTGACATTATATAGCCTTGGGAGGTGAAGAAGTAAACTTCGCTTTGCCTTCTATCTGATAAGAGATTGCTCACTCTAGCCTCTCTAGGAGACTATATTATCATAAACAGATGTCAATAATGAATAAAATATCGTTCTCTTTAGAGAGACTTTTTCATTTTCATTCTATATGTTTATTCTTCTTCTTTCAATTCTACAAGAGTACCTACTCTCAATTTTTGATGTGAATATAATCAGGAATATAGAGCAAGAAAATAAATGTAACACTTTGTTTAATTATATTACAGCACCTAAGAAAATAAAAACACATTTTAAATCATAAATTACATAGGTTCTATAAGATTTCTTCCAGAACTTAAGTGACTTGATTTAAATTTTTAAACCAACCCTTCAATTTAACGAAAAAAGTTCTATAAGATCTTATAAAAGAAAGTTCCAGTCGCTAGAATTCAAATGGATTGCTTTCATATATAGTTTTAAATTATTTTATTAAATATTAAAAAATATAATTATGGTAAAGTCATTTCGATGGTCACATCAGCTTATTTTTCTTCCCCATTATCTGTTCATTTGAGGGATATGTCTCATTTAGTTTTTTACACTTTCCCTATATATATTTTTTTATATTTATGACCTCACAAATATTAATATCATAAGCCTATGAATTTCTATTACAAAAGGTGATAAGTTGTTGGAGCCTCAAGGCTTTATGTAATACACGGACAGATGGACATGACGAAGTTATAAGGGTTCATAGTAATCAAGCCCTTAGGACGTTTGTAATTCAAAGGGGGGATATTGTTTGCCCCGGCCCCTACACACAAAAATATAGTCTATTTAATTTTGCATTTAACAGTTTCTTGACCCACAAATAATTATATTACAGCTAAATTAAAAACTTATACTGTTTTCTAGTTGTCTATTCTCTGGTAGAATTACCCCGAAACCACTGGGGTCAAATAACATTTCAATTTATATAAAAAATCCGTTTATATAAAGTTACAACTTTTTTATTTGAATGTTTAGACGATGAGTTCTTTGCTCTTCAGAGGCACACTCAGGTTTTATTTACGAGAAGGGGGTTATTTCTAGGTGATCTACTTTTTAACCGACTTTGAAAAAAAGAGGAGGTTATCAATTCAATGGAATGTCTGTTTTTTTTATATGTTTGTTCACTTATTTCTCTTTACCATGTGGACCGATTTCAATGATTTTTTTGCATTGGGTTCAGTCTAGTACCCGATTGGTCCCGTTTTTTTTTCATTGGTATTGGACCTTTTTTGTTATGTATGTTCACGCAAAACTTCATTGCTTATGGACCGATTTCGATGATTCTTCTTTTATTGGAAAGGGGTTACCTTAGGGGTGATCCCATAATAATTTGGTCAAGTTCTGATGATATGAACAATGACAAAATAACGGAAATATCCAATTCTTATGAGCAAATAATCGAAATTATAATAAATAAAATCTTTTATAAAAAAAAAACAATCTTAAAACGTTCTAAAACCCGCTAACGTTTCAGAGATGATTTCTCTATTAATTAATTGAATTTTATTATCAATTTCTGAAATGGGGAGTGGAATGAGAGAAGAGAGATTGAATGACCAATCGACTTGATTGGGGAATAATGGAATTGAAATAATTATCGGAAAAGAGGTTTTTTTATCTAATTAGATTTTTCCTCTTATTAAAAACAAGGACTAAAGATGAATAAGGACACTCGATGGTGGAGAAGTTATCTCCGGAATCGAAGCAAAAAATACAATGTATACATTAATTAATGTAAAATAATTGGTTTAATATCAATTTCTAGATGAATTGAGGACTGGACGAGGAATAATGGAATTTGAATAATTATCGGAAAAGAGGGTTTTTTCTTTAATTAGTTTTTTCCTCTTATTAAAAACAAGGACTAAAAGATGATCAAGGACATTCGATGGTGGAGAAGTAATCTCCGGAGTCGAAGCTCAAAAACAATGTATGCATAAATTCATGTAAAATAAATGGTTTAATAAATTTATCAATTTCTGGATATGAATGGATCTCGGATCGGATAATGGAATTGGAATAATTATCGGAAAAGAGGTTTTTTTTCTTTAATTAGTTTTTTCCTCTTATTTAAAAACAGGGACTAAAAAGTTGATCAAGGACGGTCGATGGTGGAGAAGCAATCTCCGGAGTCGAAGCTCAAATACAATGTATACATTAATTCATGTAAAATAATTGGTTTAATAAAATTCAAATTTCTGATTCATTCACCTGACGCTTTCTCTTACGAGATGCATGCAAGGTATTATCATAAGTCGCTATTCTTAATATCACTAAAAAGAGAAAAATAAAAATAATTTTTAGAAAAATAAAACTGCACGACTTCAAAAAAATTAAATGCAACAAATAAAATAATAAGAACTCAAAAATTAAATCAAATACACTAAAAGGTATAAAATAATTATCTTATTTAATTACAACTAAACGACGAAATTATTACATGAAATCACTTTTTGAAGTCGGTGCCAAACAAACTATATAAGCGGAGCTTACGCGATGTTGTCTTCATTACCCGCCAAACGTACAAAGTAAGATCCATTGAGTGCGATTCATAAAATGTAGGTATATATTTGGCACCGACTTCAAAAAGTGATTTCATGTAATAATTTCATCGTTTAGTTGTAACTAAATAAGATAATTATTTTATACCTTTTTGTGCATTTTATTTGATTTTTGAGTTCTTATTATTTTATTTGTTGCATTTAATTTTTTTGAAGTCGGATTTTTTTCTAAAAATTATAAAAGTTAGAAATCGGATTTTGAAAACAAACAAACAAAATGGTTTTATAGTTCTCAGAGACAAGCCTAGATTCTATTTTTTGGGGTTGAGTTCAAGAGACATACATACTAGTATATCCCATATCCCAGATTTTTTGTTGCGAAAAAAGTGACGGCGCCTACCTATCCTTGCTTGACAAGCTGAAGAAATCTATTTTTTTCTTTTTAAATTAATTATGAATTTTTTTAAAAAATAAAATATCAAAATAAAATAGAATCCATTTCAGTGGGGGTGGGGGGGGGGGGAAGCAAATGTAATCATATATCTCATGTTCCCACTCGACGGATAGTAATTACTCTTACACTTGATTCAAAAATCAAAAATATTTTTAAATTTAATTGAATATTGTTTTCATAAAATTTGTATTAGATCAATTTTGTAAATATTTTTTAAATTATAAACTTTGCCTAAGCTTTGCATTTTTGTCTTATATAATTTTATAATTTGTAAAAATATAAATTAAATTTTCTCGTTGATGGTGTGTATGGTTTTCAGACTGATAAACTGCAGAACATGAGAATATTGTAACATGGGTACAGCGCAATTCTTGATAAGCAATTTGTTTCTTCTTGTTTTTTTTAATAAATGAATAAATAAATAATAGAGGCTGGAGGGATTCTTTTACTTGAATAAAAATTTAAATAATTTCACATTTAACTTATGAGACGTTTAATCTGATAACAACTCAAAATTCAAGGTGAAAATCACAATAGTCGTGACATCTTTTCTATATAAATATAAATAATAATTACAAGTAATATAATTCTCCCCACCTGACATCTATTGGCAGAAAGTTATCGTAACAACAAACTCTATTTTCTCTTATAATAATAATAAAGTAACAAATAGAAGTTGACTTTTATTTCAACTTTTTATTTTCCCCTTACTGGCCCCTTAGCCAATTCAATTTAAATAATAATAAACGTTTACTTTCCCGTTAACTAGAGTTTCCGATTTTCAGCAGCAAAAGAAGTAAAGGCCTTAATTACATTTTGAAATGGAATGCATGTTTTCACTCAAGCCGACTCCAGTTCAAATTGACAATTGAAAAATTTGCAAGAAAACTTCAGCTGAATCTTGTCGAGCAGAGGGAAAATTTGCATGAATGACTTTAAGAGATAAATCGTCATCGAGGTTTTTTTACTTTACCATACAGGGTATGGTCAAGTATTGTAATTTTATTTTCTAGTAGAAAGCTTTTGGATGGATATGTTCGTTGTCGAGTGTTCAAGTAGGTAATTTGCATGTGAGTAGCGCAGGTTGAGTTCTGGATCGATTGGTGCTTCGCCATTACTCACTTGCGAACTGTGATGTATGGCAGAAGGAATTCCATCTGTTTCTGGAAGCGCCATGGTTTGCGTTGGCGGCCGTTGGCGCCGTGGGCCCCCTGCCTCTTGATCGCGCAGACGAACGAGTCGCGCAGAGACTTCCAGCGACTCTTGCATTTGAGCTCTGCAGACGAGAGGGTGGTTGGGTGTTAGCGGGCGCCGGATTAAGGTCTGCGATATGGCTACTCGCCTGGCTGCTTGAGGGAGCCGGTGACCTGCCGCCAGGCTGACTCCTTCGCCTCCGAGTCCTTGTAGTCCCTCGAGTTGGTGTCGTAGATGGCGGGAAATTTGACCACCTCGGCAATCAGCTGCTCCTCGAACGTGAGCATCTTGTCCCGGCTGGTGTCCGCTGCAGAATGCGGCGCTGCGTCCGGCAACAGCGCGGCGGCGGCGGCGCCGTCGAGGCCTCTTCTGGGCAGGGGTTTGGCGCGGCGCCGCGCCGCCGACGCCGACGCCGACGCCAAAGCCGACCCCGAGGGCTATCGACCATCGCTGCCAGCTGCTCCTCCTCCGCCAAGCAGAGCCGCTCCCGCCCGCTTCGAAATCCACTTCGACGTCCTAAACTTGGTTACCTTCCTTCGACATCTTCACCTTCACCTTCACCTCCAAGTTTCTGCTCTGTCAAATCCTATTTCAAGAAATGACAGAAAGCTGATTCTCTATTAATTCATTTATGTTTGTGGAATCGTTGTTAGAATCGTTCAGAACAGATTAACTAGGGGAGTGGAACTCGGGGAAACTTCAGTCAAGTGGTTTCAGGTTTTATTAGAAGTGAAAGCCTCGAAATCCACTAATCAATTTCCTCTGCTGTCCAAACTACCAATCCAAGATTATCCCAAAAGGGTGGTCTCCTCGCTGTCATCACTGGATTTAAATGGTTATTCTCTTTTGAATATAGGTCGACATGTTGGCGTTACAGGAAACCATGGAATTAACATTTCTCTCTCTGTCACACTCATAGGGCCAGTTGTGTCGGTTGGTAAACTCTTTTAAACGTTGACAAAGGGTAAAACCTTAAAACTCACCTTGTGCCCAGTGGGATGGCCAATCAGATGACAGGCACTTTCATCTGATTGGCCACCCCCACCCGGCACAGGGTGAATTTTAAGGTTTTACCCTTTGTCAACGTTTAAAAAGAGTTTGCCAACCGACATACAACTGGATCCAATGCAAAGAAAGCTGCGTCTTTGGCCAACTTTACACTGGCCAATACACATTTTGTAGCCTAAAATTTTAGACCTGTTTCTTGGTATATTTGAGATTTATAAAAATACCCCCAGTTTTCCTCTATCACTTCTAGTTTTTGAGATTCATTAGAAAAATCTCCGAAAAAGGCGAATGATGTCTATTTGTGAGGCGTATTGATTCAGAACAGCACGATTTGGAATCAAAATATTTAGTTTTTATCAACTCCAATTTACCACATGTTATTAAGTCAATGGTAAATTCGAATTATAGTAAAAAAAAAACAGCCAAGTGCGAGTCGGGGTTCGAATACCAAGTGGTTTCCATACCTAATATAATAAATATCAAAGTAATAATAATGTTATATAACAGATCCTTATTTAAAATTAGTATTAAAGTTTTTACCTGAGTTTTTTGAGTGGAATTCTCCGTAAAATACCGTGTAAATATTATACTCTAATTATTTTGAATATTTGAAAAAAAATGATTTTAATTTTTAGTTTCAGTTTATTTAATATAAATCGAATACTCATTGAACTAAAAACAGTAAATTTGAAAATGATAGATGAAGCGTTTTCCAATTAACAAAAACTAAATATTTTGACTTTAAGTATTGCAATTATTCTGAATCGATACGCTTTAAAAGTATAGAAAAATTACCTTTTTCGAAGATTATATCAAATAGATTAAAAATTCAGTTTATTGGACAAAATTTTTTTATTGAAGTTCTTCTTCAATTTTTGTACAACGTTTCGTCTCTCTCGAGACTTTTTCAAGTACTCAATTGGTTAGAACAACATTGGTTGAAATAAAGATAAAAATAACTGAGACATAGTAGAATTTTTTTTCTTTCTAGATTGATACCATAAAACAATATATATGTAGACTTATATTGTTTTATGGTATCAATCTAGAAAGAAAAAATTCTACTATGTCTCAGTTATTTTTTATCTTTATTTCAACCAATGTTGTTCTAACCAATTGAGACCGAAAGATCTCGACGAAGACGAAACGATTGTCAAGAGAACTTCAATAAAAAAACTTGTCCAATAAACTGAATTTTTAATCTACTAATTATAATGGACATTAATCAACATAAATTAATTAAATGTATCTTTAAAAAAAATAAAGCTGATATTGTCTATCCAAATCATTTTCATAATCAGCGCTCCAAATGGCTCCAGGAAAAAGGCATAAAAACCAAGATATCAAGAAAATATTTCAATAATTAAACTTAACAATAATTTTTAAACAAATTTATTCCATCATCTACAATTTTAAATCAATCCATCTCATCATTCATAAATTTCAAATTTAAATTTCATGTTTTTCTGTTTTTAAACCTGAATAATAGATAAGCTAAAGAAGCTGGAAATTTTTAGTGCTTTTATGTAGTTTTTAGCAAAACCTTGTTGGTCAAAAACCAAAAATATTGATATTACCTTCTAATTTTTACATTTATATATAACTTAATCTTATAATATATATATAAAAAGAGAAGGTAATGTTTGCATCTATCAACGCTCAGCTAAACCGCTTAACCTAGAAAGATGAAATTTGGAGTGTATATTCTTTCAACGATTTATGGGTGTGATAAGAAGGTATTTTTTAAATTCTAACCCTAAAGGGGGGAAAGGGCCCCAAAATGTGTTTTTCAGAGTTTTTCAAGATCTCTTAAACCAGAAAATATATTGATATGGATTTAGTTTAGAAAGGTGAAGCATTCAAATACAAAAAACATATTTTAAGTATTTTGCTAAATTTGAATCCCCGAAAGTGAGATATAGTCATTTTAGGGTAAATTTTTGAAATTTTTAAAGTGCATCTCATCTCCTTAAGTTTTCAAGATTTAGCATTAAAATTTGGTACATGGGTTTATTAATGCTAGATCTCGTGAAATTTTTTTTATTTTTTTGAAATTTGACCTCTGAAATTAAAAATGGGGAATTTTTGATTATGTGGTCTAAAATACAAAAGGCTTCGTTCGTATCTTTCTTGCCCTTGGACCAAAATCAACCAATTTTGTATACTTAATCTGTGGGTAGGGGCGCGGAGTGCGGGTTCGGGGGTGGAATTCAGGGGTGGGGGTGCATGGGGCCCGGGGTGGGAGTGGAATGGAGTGAAGAGTGCGAAGTGGGGTGCAGGGTAGGTGCAGAAGTGGATTGGGTTTGGGGTGCGGGGTCCAGGGGGCGTATCCCTGGCTAGCGGAGACGTCCGCAGAAAGCGGGCTTCTCAGCTAGTATAATATATTACAGGAGTTTTTTTATAGAGTACTCTCATTATTCTTAGTAATTATCTTGCAAATTACCTTATTCTAAATTTCTGGCTCTTTTTTACTTCAATGATATTATGTCCCCATGTTCTTCGAGGTCTTTCTTATTTCAGTGGATGATACATGTTCACTCCCTTCGCCTATCGCAATGTGTCTATTTTTAATGATTTTGACAATCAAATTACGAAAATAAAAAAATTTGTTGCTCTAAAAATTTCCAGCCCACTTGCATTTAAATTTTAACTAGCCCATATTTGTATATTCGGGTCTAAATCGACTTTCGTGAATGCTTGCTTACCTATTCAGTCCCTCAAGAAACGCTACTCTTCAAATGTACAAACAATAATTTTTCAAAAAATTTATCTTCTAAAGATTATGAACTCACAAAAACACTTTAGTTTTTTTTTTGAAAATGTAAAAAATGAAAGTTTGGTCATTTTTTAACCAGCTATGTATATTAATTTATTCTGT